>OZ038436.1:7983755-8583755 GCA_964036275.1 Litoditis marina
ACATGTGAAATTGATAACTTTGTATCAATAATGAACAAATTATCTTGTTTTCGGCAGAAAAGTAGCCCGTTTTCGATTTTTCCGACATATTTTCAACGGGTATGCTCAAAAATCGGTTAATGGGATGGAAAGTTAAGTTTGTTTGCTTCACTCACTTTTTGTTTTGCAAGCATTAACACATTCACACTTCCACACTTGTCTGATAGATTTACTGCTTGATACGCGTTTCGTGACAAAAAACTCGTTCATAGTGATTTCTGGCGTTAATGCGTATATCTTACATAGTATTGACACTAATGACAGTTTGGCACACACCAGCAAGGTGTCGAACTTCATCAACAGAGAAGCAGACTATCGCTCCCGAATAAATAGAGACATCGAGATTATGCCCAAAATCACAAGCTCGACGCACGTGCCGAAATCTTTCATCACTACCGTTTTTATTATTCTATTTACGTATTACGTTATCGATCCAACCGTATTTGGCATCTAATTCGCCAGCCCATATGCATACCCATACCCCAGTAAAGTTGTTCGATTAGTAGGAAAATCGAGAAACGGGCGACTTTTTTGACGTAATCGATTTTTGAGACAAATCATCAATTTTCACGTGTCCGAAAACGAACTGATTGTTGTCGAGTAGTCGAACCCTACTGGGGTACTAACTATGAACGTTTGGCCCGACCTTTCGTTGAAAGAAAGCTACGCGGCATCCTATGGCACCCGGAACTATGGTTGTTTCAGGGCATCGTTGTGTTGGATACTGTGGCCGACACGAGTACAACTTGTCCGTGGACCGTCGATGCGTACGTTTGTACGGGAAAAGAGTACGGAATCAACGGATTCGTGAGTTATTTGGACATTTATAGCATATTAGGTTATTTATTTGAACAAAATATATTGTGCCACTAGGACGTTTTGGATGTTATAGTTAGATGAATGTGCTTAGTAAAAGATGTACTCAAAAAATTACATTTTTTACTGAGCACATTCATATAACTAATTATAGCATACTTTAGTCGACTTTGTTGTCGGCAGAAATTGCTTGAAATTGAAAAATCAAGTGTTCCATGTGAGTATCCAAACTATAGGTGTTTTCTGTTGAAATTCGGGTCCCTATTTTGGAAGAAAACGGGTAATTTAGGGTAATTTAGTGAACAATCCAACAAAGTCGCCCTACTTTTGATTGGTAATGTTAAACAGTAGTAATGAAGCGCTGTTGTCATTAGTATTAGTTTCACCCGAAACCGCGTGGTTATGAGATCTGTGTCCTAGATGTTCTAATCATCGATATAGATGGTTTGATCTGGTGTTTCTGGGTTATTCTACGAAAAGGAAAGTGTTTTTCGATTCAACTGCATGAAACCGTGATTCCACAGCAATATTAGTCAAATCTGTACTTTTTTGGCAAAAAAAGTAGCTTGTGTTTTCGAATTTTGATCATTATTTGAACAAATGTACTGAAATGTGGTTGTTTGCAGCTCTCTACGTTTGATCTTCATTTCCTGACAACTCTCGAAATTGTAGTTTGATCTCCATTATCCCTTTTCAGCTGTCGAAGAAGGGTAAACTGCTGCGTGGTCCGAACGGGGTGGTGCTTCCACGTGGCCAAGCACGTGTTCCCCCGATGTCCTCAGGGCAAATGAGAAGACGAAAGCAACCCCCAGCAGGTATGTCTCCAGTCAAAGTTGTCCGAATAGTCCGTTCTCAAGTACCATGTTGCGTACGTTGTTGTCATATATGTGTTCGTATAAGATCAAAATAAGATAATAGGCATGAGAGTGGGGAGAGAGAGATGAGAGGAGAAGACATGTAGAACGTATTCTACAGAGTGTATTACTTGAAAAATATGGAAACTAAAGAGTTTATGTCTGATTTCGCCCTTAAGCTCAAGATCAGACAGAAGCTCGCCAATTTCAGGTTAGTAGGGCTGTAGTTATCAATTTTGATTATTATATGAATCTATCGATTCTTCAGTTGAGCCTAACCTACCGGTTCTACACTAATAAAATATGAAAAAAACAACCTATTCAACTTAGTATTCAAAGCTAAAAAACAACTAACTCATGAGAGTAAGAGAGGCAACCTCCAATGCCGACCGGGTGGACTCAGACAATTCCCAGCCAATTGGCCAGCCACTTTTGTGGGGGCCTCGACGAGAGAGTGTGCAGGTCGAAGAGACGCAGATGTCTGCGGCCTACATGACCTGCACACTCTCGCTTTTGTAGCTGGCCAATCGCAGAGGATTGGCGCCAATCGTTATGAGGAGAGGAGAGATTGACTTGGCACCCTGCCAAGAACCATACTAGTTCTGGCAGGTCGGACGCAGTCAGTCTCAGTACACCCCCTCCCTCGGACTAAAGTTAATTTTCTCTCTCTCTTTTTTCTTTCTTTCTCATTCCACATCAAATCCAAAACAACCAACACACAAGTATACACAATAAAGTATCGACATACATGGCATATATTCTTTATAGTTTATCAAGTCTTACATAATCGCTTACGTCGCAATCGGAAAATTAATGAGTTTGCTGCGAAAATGGACAAATTTCCTCGTTTTAGGCGGAAAAGTAGCCCTGTTATTCGATGTTTGTGGCGAATCGGACAACCTTAGTGGGATATGTCTCCATTTCCCCAACAAAAATAGCAAAAGGGGCTGAGAAGACGAGAGAAAAATTGACCTAAATGTATATATTCTTCCTGTTTAGTGGAAAACTATGGAACTATCAACATACTTGTTTCATATAATAGCTCTTTGGTTTGCTAGTGGACCTGTGTTTGCATGCAGATTGTATGCTTATCAAAATAGACAAATGTTTCGTTTCCGGCGAAAAAGTAGCCCATTTTCCGGGCTCTCACCTGGCTATTTGAACAAGTTTATTGGTGTATGAAGACGATATCGCGCTTTGTTGTGTAGTTTATAGTTTGGTGAATATCAGCATTGATCTGTCAGTGTTAGTTGATGTGTGTTCTCTTGCAGATGGTCGGATTCAGTGCTGCGTAATTCGGAGAATTCCGAATCATCCTCCCAGGAACAGCCATCCAACAACGAAAAGATGAGACAACCGACTAGAGAAAACCCGTTTGGGGGGCAGCCTAAGGTAACTAAGGTCAGTTGACGGTAGATGGGTTGTATTCGACCTGGTTCGATTCGATTGGGTTGGGTTGGGTTGGGAGTAAGGTTCGACTATTCGACAGAAAATAGTCTGTCTTTAGATGTAATATGTGGAAATTACGGATTGTGCAAAAAAAGTAGACCGCTTTTCTTGTTTCGACGAAGGAGTAGTCTGTTTTTGGACAAGTCCACTGGGGTAGAAGCTGAGAAGCATCACCTCTCAGCTTCTCACGTTACCATGTACTCTCCAATGCTAGTGCCACTAGCTTGTGAAAAAAAGTATTGCAAGACGTACTTTCTTTCCGAGTTTTCGCTGTTAGAATGTTCAACTGTTCTTTTTTTCTCAGAAAGTGGACGTTGTTCATGGAGCAACAGTGACAGCTTCTATCCCAAAAATGGAGCGTCCAGAAGCGTTTAAGGTTTGTGACCAACTTCACCACATTTCCCGCACATTTCCGATGAAAACGAGAAAAAGGTTCTTGACGCAAAATCGATAATTTTCATGGGTTTATATCTAGAAACGAACTCCTCTGTCGAATTATCGGACCGTATTGATTTATTGAAGTGTGTCAATTTCACCAAATTTCCCGGAGAATCGGCCCGCTTTTGACACTTTTCTGGCCATGCGGCCAACTTTGCCAGAGTGGGTGCTACTGTTTCTCACAATCGGACTCATAATTTTGAGTTTCTCGAGTTGAACTCGGAACTGGAATTTTTATTACATGTTAACAACCCAGTGAATTTATTTCGGGAAACATTGGTATGTAACATCAGTTTTATATATAGTCTCGCGTGAAAGGTGTTGTTCTAGGACCAGTCTTCGCTCCCTGGGATGGTCAACCCAAAAAGTCAGCCGACTTTTTCCACATTTGGGATGAAAGGATGCTCAACTTCTCAAGCTGATTCGAAAGGGACCTCTAGCTTTCCGAGTTTTCCATCTGTGAGTCTTTAACTCTTTAACCATTCGAATCATCAATTAAAGTGATATGCATAGCCAGAACAATCAATATTACTGTCTCCCTTTTAACAAACTTGGTAAAATTGCGATTTCGGGTTTTTTTCGTAGAATAGCGTTTATTGGTTACGTTTTCTTCAGAAAGTGGTGGGCTTTGGTCCGCAAAAGGAGCGTCCACAAGTGGTTGACAGCTTTCCAGACTGGACTCTGAAGTCGACCAAGGTTTGTCCAGCGTTAGGCTCCGAATACAGTTTTTATCCTACACCGCCAAGAACTTTTATAAATGGGGGGTTGCGAATCACTTATCATGAAAAGTAGGGGGTCGCGAGTTGAAAACAGTGCAATACATACAGAACCTCTGAAAATTATACCAAAAACTGATAAAAATCGCTGTTTTGAACATTTTTAGAGAGGTCGAAAAAGGAGAGGGTATTGCGAGATTTCAGGGAAAATGAGAGACCCTTGGCGGTGTATGGTTTTTATTGAAATCGCCGATTTGTTAGTTCTTATATACTCGCACGGCAGCATCTTTGGCATCTCAGAACAAGCGTCGTTGCAAAACAGTAAATTGCTGTTTATACAGCGTGGCTGTCATATATATTGATTTCTCCTCTCGTCGTCTGACGTCTCTTCAGGGCACACTATATCTCTAGATTTGTTGCAAAACAGTTTCGACCAAACGCGAATTGGTAATTAACAGAGCGCGTTCCGAGATAGCGCGGGGTGTTACTGGTTGAAAGTTGGAAATAGTGGTGGCTTCAAGTGGCCACTTGAATCAATAAAGTCTAACCGCCAATTCAATGTTTTCTTCAAATGTGGAAAAAAATTTGATTTTCTGATGTAGATACAAACTGTCACTGACACTGTAAATATAGCGATATCATTTACTTTGTTGCACCTAGAGTTTTTTAACGTAACGATGAATCATATTTCCCAGCTATGCAAACATATCGAAGTTTGTATTATCTCTTGTGTAAGTTTGCACTCGTCTTTTATCACCGGTAATCCGGTATGTAGAAATTTCTCAGATTTCGCAGGTTTTAATCATCGTCACCAAGCAACTATGCTCAAACATAGTAAGTTAAGTTGGCGACTATGTGATCAGAATGTGATGAGGTTCTTGATCAGGTTGAGCTAATTACGTCATTTCAGGGAATGCCAAGTGGGCCGGCTTCTTTCAACGGAATGAGTGTACCGAGAAAGGAACTTGAGCCAAAGGAGGTCTTCCCGGCTAATCAGAATGTTGTTGTTCCTGTGGTTCAACAAAAGGTTGGTATCACACACCAGTAAGGTTTTTCTACTTCTAAATCGTGTAGCAATGGATGAAAATACATGGTTTAGTAGTTAAAAATAGGCCAATCTCGATTTTGACGAAAACATCTCTGTTGCGTCTCTGTTGTTTTTGTGGTATGATTTGTTGGTGTGTCGTCAAATCTCGTCTGTTGTTAAATCTGTGAATTGCTCATGAAAAGGCCGTTTCTGTTTTTAGAAAATCTCTAAGCTACTCAACTTGTATTTTGCATCAAAATCAACCATAACTGGCCGAATTCCTTAGATGGCGCTGTATAAGATACAAGTAAGACGTCATCTCGGACGAAATTCGCACGATTGTGACTTTGAAGTGAATCGAATGCAGAAGTATACACATTTGTTTATTTACAATAAACAATATTCAGGCCCCGAAAGAGAAGGAAAGTATCGAAATTGTCCCGGAAAAGGTAGTCGACGAGAGAGCAAGAGGGGACGAGACGCAGACCGAAAAGGAGGTCGTGAAGGTCAGTCCTTTAAATTCTTTAAACATACATCATCGAAGCTCTCTCAATGCTTCTGAAATATGGCGATCTCTCTCTCTTTTTTTCGAGTGTAACCCATTACATTTGTCCACAAAACTGCGATTTTCATCAGAAGTTCGTTAGTTTCCAACTAGCGACCTCCAATTTTCACAAAAAGCGCAGCAACTATGTTGAGGGAGTGTGGATTACGTGACCATGCTCTTTTTGGCATTATCATCATATGTATTGGAATTCAGGTTGAAAATGAGAAGATTGTTCGTGGGATTCAAATGGGAAATGTGGTCGATGCTGGAAGAAACGAGATGCGCGAAGAAGAGGGAAAGGTCAGGGGTCGCCTGGCTATGGAATATAGAATAGTAGAGGAGCAGACCGTAGGGTCGTACAACAGTAACTTTCCACAAAAAGTAGTCCGTTTTTTGGAGAAAACACGTGAAAATTAATGATTTTGCATCAAAAATAGAGGAATTATCTCGTTTTCGGCGTAAGAGTAGCACGTTTTCGATTTTCCTGGAAAAGCTTTCTGCACTACGGTCTCGGCTAATGAATATAATTAATAGAACAGGAGTAGGATATAATTTACCGTCGATCAGACATCATCACATCAAGACAGGTTTGTTCTCTGTGTCTGTAGTCATACGCCAATAAGGTGTGACTAAGCGACATAAAGTGGTCCTTTTTCAAGTAAAAAAACGTGAAAATTCAGGATTTTTCATCAAAAGTAGACTGATTTTCTTCTTTCCGACTAAAAAGTAGTCCGTTTTTCGAAGTTTTCTGACTATTCGGACAACCTTGCTGGTGTATGTCTGTAGTTGGATCCCGTTGCATCTCGGAAGCACTTCCTACAGTCTACAATCACTTTCGTCTATCAAAGTAGTTCCGCAATTATTTGTGTTCTTTATTGTAATCTAAAACACAAATCTAATAACTCGTGTCCAGGTCGTGGAATCAACCGAAAACTCTCATCAATTGGCTGCGAATTCCGAATGTGCGGGAGACTCTTCTCAACTGAAGAAGAAACCGAAGGTAACCTATTCATTGCAAAGCATACATCAGTAATGAGTGACTAAGGCTTGTTATCGACTTCAAAATTTTGAGTATTGGGAAATTTCGAGTTTGACAGAGTGTTTTCGGACCCAAAAAGCCCACATTTGAGTCCGAAGATTTGATGTTAGTTTTCGCGTTCAAAATCTGGAATTTTCGAGGTTTCGAATTTGGGCAAAAATCGAATTTCCGAGTTCGACATGTTCGACTTCAACAACCCTAGTGTGACAAAAGGGAGCGCACGCTGCTTGGTCCTACTTGAGTCAGTTACATTTGTAAAACTCGGTTACTTTTGTAAACTGGTAGACTGGTTACTCTTGTTGTTGCCCCTCCGCCCAGTTTGTTTTGTTCATCTCATTGTTTCACCATTTCACAGGTGAAAGAAGTGAAGGCAGCTGAGGTTCAGATGACTACACCGAGTGTCTCTAAAAACCGGCTGGATGAGAGGAAGGAGGTTGGTATCACACTCCAGTAAAGTGGTACGAATATCCGAGTAGCCAAAAAACACGAAAAGCGAACAACTTGTTTGCCAAATACTAGGCAATTTCTCTATTTTTAATGAAAAATCATTACTTTTCACTTTTCACTTTGTTGAAATCCAAAAACTGACTCTTTTTTCTTTCGAGTTGAATCTTACTGGTGTATGGTCGGTATTCATTATCGAAATGGTCTTAGCATTCAGAAAACTGGCCTCATTTATGCCATAACGAGAAATGAAGGTGTTTGTACTCCGTTCCGTTACCACCCCTTTACGTGTGTTGACGGCTACTTTTCTTGTTAGTCATCCAACCGCTTTGTTTTGCATTTTTAATAATAATAATGAATTTATCAAGATTCTTTATAACAATCAAGTTTGTGACATATTGAATAACCTATGAATTGATGTTTGAAACTAATGAAACCTAATTGTTGCACCACTTTGCAGGCGAAAGAAGTGAAGACAGCCGAGGTTCAAATGACTGCTTCTAATGAGAAGAGAGAGGTTGGTATTCAATCTCATACCGTAGGTTGTATATTGTCAGTTGTTCAAGAAAACTACTTTTTCGTCGGAAAAATTCGAATATTCCGATATTTCTGACTTAAAATTGCTAAATAGGGAAGTATTTCTGTCCTAAAATGGAATCCTGTCTGTTGCATACTCAGAACAGATCAATAAATGGACTCGTTCTCTCCCAATATGCGGAAATTTGTACACTTTATGCGAAATTCGTGATCGCTCCATGAGGGTGGCAAAAAGTGTTTCAGCTGATTGCTGATTAAGCCATATTTCAGATTCCGAGTTCAGCCGATGAATCTACGTACAGAAACTGGCGAAGGACTGGTTTGGATGAAGAGAGACGGCGAGAAATGATGATGCGAGAGATTGAAGAGGTAGGTCAAAAGACATTCCGGTTAAATCTTTACCTTTACTATTTTTATTTACGTTTAATCGTTCTAAATTCCTTAATATAACTGGTAGAGGTGAAAAGGTATAGTATTCTGGTCACGGGGTTCCAACCCTACAATGCTCTAATTGACGTGTTGGAGTGAGAGCGCCGCTGCAAGTTTGAATGTGCTTTAAGGGTGTGGTTGCACCCTTAGATTGGAAATAAGTGTATTTCTTATATGTTGAGTCACGTGGTTTTATGAATATTTTCAGACCGCGTTCTTACTTTTAAGTGGAAGCTCATATATATCACCTAGTCATATATAATCGTATAGGCGTGCCGCACTTTTTTTTGCCTTTGATTCCCCTCAATATCTCATCATAGATGCTACCCAACATGACTACCTATAAAAAGTGGAAGGGCAGAAAAAATATTCATCCATTGATTTTTGGTGAACAAAAATATGAAAAAACGATGACGTCATCGATTTCATTGCAAGCGATTGGCTGAATGAAATCGCATCAAATTTTGATAACATAAATGAACAACGATAGTGAACAACATATCTCGACTAGAAACCCTCAGCACCATTTATCGATTGATGGCAATGGTTTGAAAAAAATTTAGAATTGATAGTAACGCACTTTTTTTTGTCGATGATTTCCTTCAAACTTTGCATGTGGATGCTGCCTAACATAAAAACCTGATGGAAACTGACAGATAGTGAAAAAGTTGATTTATTGATTTTTGGCAAACGAAAATGTGAAAAAACGATGACGTCATCGATTGCGTTCTGAGCGAGTGGCTGAATGGAATTTGTCTAAAACTTGATAACATAAATGAACAACAACTATGAACAATATGTGTCCATGAAAACTTGATACTACCATTTATCGATTGATGACGACGGTTTCAAAAAAATTTTGAAGTCAAAACAAGGAAGTCGGCCGGTTGCAACTTTCAGAAAAAATCGTCAATTAATAAAAACATCCACTTGGTGAGCTGTGGTCACAGCATAATCAAAAGTTTGCGAGCCTAAGTTAGTTAAAAATTTTTCGTCAATTTTGACGTTTTTTGGCTGTTTTTCCAGCATAAAACCAGAACTAATGTAACAGTGGTCATTGGATCCATAGTATGGGTTCGCCAACTAGAGACAACACTTTTGTTAATAGTTGGTCAAAAATAATATTCATTCGTTTTTGATCTTTGACCTTGCCTAAGGAAGGTCAAAAATTCAAACATGATCTAATGTTTTTTGCTTCCGACCTTTTCAAGACAAGCAGTAGTCATAATTTATCGTGAAAAAATTTCAAAAAAATATCAATCCATTCGCGAGTTATCAGGGTTTCAATTAAAACCCGTACTATGTACGGCGCACCTAGACCTCCATTTAAGCTATATTGCAGCTAACTTACTGAGGTTCACTACGGCTCTCTAAATGATCGTGAAGGTCTGAAACTTTCAGGATATGATAACAAGAGTGTCATTGATGATCTACCAAAAAATCAGAGACCAAAGATCAAAAATCAAAAAGTTCGTATTTGATCTCAGAAATAGTGAAAACTATGAGATAACTTCTACAGATCGAGAAGCAATTAAGAGGGGGGTCTGGGGGTCCACCCCCAGCTAGCGGGGCGCGCGGCGGGAGCCGCGCGACCGGCTAGTATATATATATATATATATATATATATATATATATATATATATATATATATATATATATCTGATTGCAGTTGCTTGTGCATCCGGACCCGGTTTTCGATGCCCTTCGAGATCGCCATCAACGCATTATGGACTTTGTGCAGGCGGAAGTCGAGTTAGTTGAAGTTTCTCCTATTTAAATTTCCTCAGGATAACCACAAGCTATTGGACAAAATAGAGTCCGTTTTTCCGTTGAAATACGCTAATATCCCACTTTTGCATGGAAAATGGACGATTTTACCCGGTATTGGCGAAAAAGTCCCGAAAATAGGCCCGAAATACTGAGATAGAGAGTTTTTTGGCGAATTGGTCTACAATGTCGCATAACTAGGCTTGAAATCCAGAAAAGTCATTATATAGGACGCTTTTAGCGGCAATTCTTAGTCTTTATACCTTAAATTGCGTTCCAGATAGGCGAAAATATTTGTAGATCAAACCATAATTCATATTTGGTATCTCACTGTTCATGTTGTTGCAGGGACTACAATTCGTACCCCACTGGCGTCCTCCCGCAGGATCGTATTCGAATCGTCTATCACCACTATCCCGACCAGACCATATTGGCGTCAGTTGGAGTTCTTTCTCTCTATCTCTCTAACCCCTCTCTCCCTCTTTCTCTCTATCTCTCTCTTTCTCTCTCTCTTTCTCTCTCTCTATCTTTATCTCTCTTTCATCTCTCTCTAATGACGTATCTATTCCAGTTTGTCCGGTCTTCACCCGAGAAGTCTCTTCCATCTACCGTATTTCTATCCCTACTTCTCCATAGCAGCTGGTATTCGCATGGGGAATGAGGTGACACCGCCGGGCCCGGGACTGACTACTGTACCCGTGCACATTGATCAGACGACGACTATGCAGGTTGGTATTGATTTTATCGAAATTATGTTTTTTTCTCAGAAAGAGAGAGATGAAGTAGAGAGAGAGAGAGAGAGGAGAGATAGTAAGAGAGAGGGGGAAGGGAGGATAAATTAAAGAGTAAAGAAACTAACATGTGAAAGTCTGAAACACGGATGAAAGGTGAGAGTTGGCCAGTTGGAATAGTAGTCAGTAATTATCTGGTAATCATTCAGTTGTATCGCCTTGAGGTCGTGAGATGAAGGAAGGCTTTGTTTGTTTTTAGATTGAAACACTTGAAAGTTAACGATTTTGCATCAAAATAGACAAATTCTCACATTCTAGGCATAAAAATAACCCGTTTTTCGATTTTTCTGGTTACTGAGGATAATGTTACTAGAATACGACTGTCAAATGTCTCCTCACCAGGACTATGGACTATGATTGTGTTCTAGGTGGTCAACCGAGTACCCGCTGCTCCCAGTGAACTGCGAGAGGTAACCGACAGCCATGGTTCGGTGTCTCGTGAGCCGACTGTCAATACACATGGTTCCATGGTGAATGAGGAGAGACGAGAGAGTAGAAGTCCCAATGAACTCGTGGGAACTACTCATGAGAACATGGTGAGTAGACTCTAGTAAAGTGGTCCGAATAGCCAGAACAGTTGCACAAATGGTCTCTCCATTTGACAGCAATTGGGATCGGGCATTTTCCTATTTATCATTCAAATTCGTGAAACTTCACGTGAATTCATCGAAAAACGAGTTCTTTTCTTTCGAAATAGGATGGAACCTTACTGGTTTGTGATGGCGAGTAAGAGGTGGCTCAATGGTGTCTGATAGGGTTGTAAATATGAGTTCGATGTGCATACACCAGTAAGGTCTGACTAAGCGACGAAAATTAATCCGATTCTAGATGTAAACAAGAAAACAAGTGAAAATTTAGAGTTTTTCATCAAAAGTAGACCGATTTTCATCTTTTTCGGCTAAAAAGTAGTCCGTTTTTAAATTTTTCTAACTATACGGACAACCTTGCTGGTGTATGCCGACGAGTGACTGGTTTCACGATACTAGTGGAAACTCGTTTTCTCACTGTTATTCGTGAAACAACAAACATCGAAACATCATGGTTTTGCATCGATTCGTGATTCACGAATCGGCGAATATATCCCCATATTAGCAGAGAGGGGTCCGTGTCAGAATTTATCTGACTTTTTGGACAGCTTTACTCTTGACAAACTATACATCGTTCCAAACTACCACCACTCGAGCAAAGTAGAACAAAAGGAGCGGGAGAAATGTGAATAAACAATGATAAACACAAAGGCCAGTAAGGTCTTACTAAGCGACGGAAAGTAGTCCGTTTTAGATGTGAACACGTCAAAAATAATGATTTTTCCATCTAAAGTGGACCGATTTTCTTATTTTCGGTGAAAAAGTAGACCGTTTTTCGAATTTTTCTGACTATTCGGACAACTTTACTGGTGTATGGATAAACAATAAACAGTGCATTGCAGGTGCCTCATGAGGGATTCGCGAACGAGATTGCGAAGTCGGCCGAGAAGGAGGGAGAAGTGGTCGTTTCTTCCCCTTCTTCCAGCTGTTCCGATCAGTTGACTGTCGTTGAGAACATGGAGGTCCCGGGGCAGCAGAAACTACTGGAGCAGGCAAAGTTGGTCAGACTGGTTTGGTTTGGGGGGGGGGGAATTGAGCATGGGTGATAAAAATAGGAAATAACTATAATTTCTACTAGCACCTAGCATGTTCAACATAAGTGACCATTCCCCGGGCAAAATCGGGTAAAAGAAAGCATCAGTCCATATCGCAATAGGGGGGTATTTAACGTATGAGGGTACTACTGCTGATGTGAAACACGGTTGTTGAAGTTGGTAGTTCATTGTTTTAGTTTGCACAGTAGGAAAGGGATCAGGAAACGTGAGCTTACTCGGATTTAGGCAACGTGGTCGAGTTCTCTGAATTGCATGATTGACTACTCACATAAGCTGACTTTTGTAGTTTTCTCATCCTGGTCATTATGTTTGAATTAGTTTTCAGTGAGAACTGTTGAGTTTTTCGAGCTAAAAGGATTCGATCAGTGAATAGTTTCTTAAAGAAGGACTGTTGTGTGGACCAATCCCGTGTCAACGGTCCTTTAAACTGCAATTGAAAAATGTATTGCAGTTTGAAGGACTGAAGCGTTGCGATTGGACCACATAAGTCCTTCTTCAGACACGTAAACTGATGATCTATTTGTATGAAATCGGTCTATATTGGGTTTCATTGGTGTCGAATTACTTTCTTTTGAATTGCGGTCGAATAAGTATATTTATATATTTATTCTTTGCAGGTGCGCACCGGCTGCTGGTCGGGTTTCGTATTCAGAGTCGTCAGATGGTTGGAGTGATGAGGAGAAGAAAGAAGAGAGAAAAGAGGAAAACGAAGAGAGAAAAGAGGAATCGGATAGCAGAATGATGTCATCTTCTGAAGACGTCGATTGTCACGAGACTCGTCCTGAGTAAGTTTGAGCTAATAGGACGTGGGAAAGGTTTTACGCTCCCCCCTCTCTACCCTCCTTCTCCCTCTTTCTCTGTTTCTCCTTAGCTCTCTCTTTCTCTGTTTCTCCTTCGCTCTCTCTTTCTCTCCCTCCCTCCCGCTCTCTCTTTATCTCTCTCTCTCTCTCCCTCCCTCCCGCTCTCTCTTTATCTCTCTCTCTCTTCCTCTCTCCCGCTCTCTCTCTCTACCCTCTATCTAATGACTTTCTGTTTCAGTGTGGGTGGTCTCCCTTCTGAGTGCGAAGTCGATCGTTCCACTGAGGAATTGGAGCCTCAACCGCAGATTCCCAACCCATTCGGAGGGGGAATCGGTATGTTCATTCACACAAGTGACCAGCAAGGCCGGGATTTGATGTACAATCATCCCCATACGTCAAAAATTTCAGAAAACCAACTCCTTTTTGGCCGAAAAGAAGAAACTAGGTTTACTTTTGATGAAAAATCACAAATTCTTACGTGATAACTGCCTGAATTAGTTTTCTTCTTCAATTCTTTTGTACTGTAACCATTTTAAGTGGAGCTTTCATTTGTATTATAGTCGCCGCGCGAGATGTTGAGGAGAAATTGGACTGGGATGAGTGGAATGAGAAAGAGTCTGTGGCAGACGACACGGTAGGTGGTCTTGGCTCATACTTCCATTCTCAGCAAAGTTGTCGAATAGCCAGAAAAATTCCCAAAACGGTGTCCTTTTTCGAGAAAAGCATACGTTTTTTGTGAAAAATTCTGAATTCTCTCAATCGCAAAACGATCTTCGGCAATGATCTCATGCTATTCTCAATATTCAGAGCTCTCTTCTTCCGACTTCCGACTAAAATAAAAATAAAGGGTTCTTATAAAAGTATTCCATATTGCAGAGCTGTGTGGATTCGCGTGATATGTCTGGTGGCGATGCTTCGGGAAGAACGGGAGGAAAGAGGGTGACCTGGGGTGAATTGGGGGAGACTGAGGGAGAAAGAGAGGGGGAGGGGGAGCTGGAGCAGCTGGAAGAAGAATACCCGGAAATGTACGAAGAAGAAGAAGATGAGGACCCTTATGCGGTGAGCGGACTTTGGTGAAGTTGGGCGAATGGTCATAGTGGGGAATACGTTCCATATTTTCATATTTATTTCTCCCATCGCTTCGTTACGAGGCGGTATTCATCATACATGTCACAGATCTTTGTAGTAGCTGCTTCTTCTGAGTTGTTATTGGTCCCTTTCCTTCATTGAAAACATCACGGTGGATCATCGACATACGTGAAATAGTTCAGAATCGCGGCGAAAAAAGTGAGCATGAGCAGCCCCAAAAGTGAGCATGAGCAGCCCCGAAAACACCGAATAATAGTAATTTTGCCTAGAATCTTCAAGATTTACCCCAAAAAGTGATCATGGCACAATAGGAATCGGGCAAAAGTGAGCATCAGCCAATATCAGAATAAGGGGGTAAATTACGTATGATCATCGAATGCTCTAATGGCATTGATCCAGTGACATGTGAGAAACTTCTTGAAGGGAGGGGCAGGGGAATACGTAATCAGAATGCAAATAGCCAGAAAAAATGCAATTGTCAAGATCAAACAAATTGGCTTGATTTCAATGTAAAGTTTCGTCTGCGGCCTCATTGATCTTCATGCTCTCTCACTTTTGAAGTTTGTTAATATTGGCGCCGATCGTTTTGACGTTTCATGTATTTCTATTTGGCAGGAGTTCAATTCGCCGGAAGTGCTGGACCCATTGGGAATAAGTGCCGATGTGTGTAGTCTGGCGGTCGACGGGCCGCCCATCGAAAAACCGGATACTACGCAGATTCACACGGTTCGTTTTGGTATCCGGTTGTCATATAGTATTTTTCACTTCTACTCGGACTATTACAGTAAGATTTTCGAACCTTCTGTCTCAGTTGTAATGACCTTTGACCTTTGTGTTCGTAGAAACGTACAGCACGCAGATTCTAGCGGTTCGTTTTGCAGTTCTCATACTATAGTAAACATTTTCCGTTTCTTGCTTATATGGCTGAATTAGCCGTTTTTTGATGCAAAATCATCTTTTTCGTTTTTTACTGATAATGTTCCAGTTCTCTTATAGTGCGTTTCACTCCTACTTAGGCTCGTACAGTAAGATTTTTGAATTTTCCGTCCCCGTTTTAATGACGTTAATGTTATTATTGATTTGTTTCAGGCTAGAGTCGGCACCTTCACTTCTCCGCACGACTTTTTCCTCATTGTGGAGACCCCAGAAAGGACGGAGGAAGATATCGGCATTGAAGTCTCGTATGTATCTATCTATACTAATAATAATCATAATGGTAGAAAGTATATATGAGTAATATATTCAGAATTAGTGGTTGGTTTAGTTTGCATGAAATTTTGACTCGGAACACACACAAAATTAAACTAGCTACTCCAGAAACTCAAAAGTTCGATTTTTGAAGTTTTCATGTGTCTTTCGACTATTTGAATGTTTCAGCTGGTTTTCTGTCTAGATTGGTTGTATTATTTGGAATAAACTGGTTACTTTCAAAGAAGCCAATCGCTAAGTCAGTTGAATGTTTCAGTCAATGGGTGCGCGACGTGATCTCGACTGGCTGTGAGGAGATGGTGGCCATTGACTCATTGGACCAGCTGGCTGTGAATATGCCCGTTCTCTACAGTTCGGACAACTATTGGTACAGACGGGCAACCATCACACATATCGATCAGGTATGGGGGGATTGTAGTTTGATCACGTCAAAACTATGTCGGGAATACACACCAAACTACAACTCTATTGCCATTCCACATATGATGGGCAGTTTTACATACTTTCGAGGCAATCATGTTCAAGTAGCATACTTTCAAGGCAATCATGTATTAAACAACGAATTTAGACATATTCAAAGGAGAAAAACCTATTTTTTTGTTGAATCTTCCCATATTCTCAATTTACTGCTCAGAACGGGTGGCTCCAATTTGCTGCGATTGGCCGGCTACAAAAGCGAGAGAGCATGCGGGTCGATGAGACCGCAGACAGTCTGCGTCTCTATGACCTGTATACTCTCTCGTCGAGACCGCTGCAAAAGTGGTTTGACAATTGGTTGGGAATTGACAGAGTGTTTGCTGGTGTATGTTTGTCACCCGTTATGGTTGTCATGTACAGTTAAATGTTTCAGTCGAGCGAGTCGGTTTCGCTCCGTTGTGTGGACACGGGCCTTTCTGCCTCGGAGGTTCAGTTGACGTCTCTTCGAAGAATGTCGGTCGCCCACGCACAATGGCCCTGTCTCGCCTTCAGATGCAAGCTGCACGTGGTGCCCTGCGGAGGAGCCAATCAGGTACCGGGTTGTTGTTGTTTTGTTGTTGTTCTCGATGTTGTTGTTGTTGTAAAGACAGACCAGTAAGGTATGACTGATTATTCTATAAACATGCATTCGGCAAAGTACCTTGTTGTTGTTTTGTGGTTGGTGTACACACCACGGCTAAGTTGTCCGAATAGCCAGAAAAAAACACGAACTGGCTACTTTTTCTACAAAAACGACGTGTTTCAGTCGAGAAACGACCTTCTTTTAGTTCAATGGTCGGACCTTAGTGGGGTATGGTTGTGAAGTATAAGAATATTGATGAAATAGTGTTGTCTCGGTTAAGTATGTGGTTTGTGGCCCTCATTCTATCCAGGTGTCTTGATTTCTGTTTTCTGTAGCGACGGAAGCGGAAAGCTATACTACGGTTCAATGTTTCGTTGATTGTTTATTAATGGGAGGGTTTCGAGACATTTCGTTTGAAGTGAGAATGAAGTTGCTACTTTTTACTACATTCACGTGAGTGCTAACATGATTTTCATGTAGTTTGAAGCTATTGATTTATTGATTATTGTGGCGATAACTGGTTCGTTTACAGTGGTCCGAAGATGAGCTGATCAGAATTCGCGAGGTTGTCATGAAGAAATGGAAGACGTGTGACGTCATATTCTACTCTCAGACCTGCTCGGCGGTCAGTTAAGGCCTTAATAAGGCCCTAATAACACGGTCTCACAGATCTGTTTTAGTTTAATCTACACCGTTTTTGACTACTCGGACGGGTAATATAAGTATGATAAAAGTGTTTCATTTGGTCCGAAAACTCCCTAGTAGAAATAAAACGAAACAAATTTACGAAGAAACTGAGTAATCTTCCTTCGATAACGGATATCCTCACATAACTATACTGAACAGATTGTAAATGGGTTCTTTTCATTCAAATTCGACCTATTTCATTGCGAAATCGTCAAATTTCACGTGTTTGAGTCTGAAAACGTGTTCCGTATCGTATAATAGTGGTACCGTAACTATATTGGTGTATATTTCAGACTGGTCGAGTGTTTGTGGATTTGTTCAGAAAGGGTGGCGGCGTCTCCCACAATTCTTCCCTCAGATATTCGCTGTTCAAGAAGCTTTTGGCGGCCCCCACAAAACACTATGGAAGTAGCAGTGGAGGGGTACGGTTTCATTTTGTATTGGTTATTATATTTTACGTTAGTTAGTATGAAGGGTTTATAAGGATGAAGGAAAATAGGGGCAGGATAATAGGAATGAGAGGAGCAGGAGTTTATTAGGGTAGCAGTGGAGGGGTGTGCTTTCGTTGTTATACTTTGTATTGGTTATTATACTTCGTATTGGGTAGGGCGTAGGGTACATGGTTTGTAAAGAATAAAATGAATAAGTGTAGAGGTTTATGATGATAAAGAGAAATAGGGGGTGGGTAATAATAGCATTGGTGGGGGGGGGGGGAGCGTTGCAGTGGAGGGGTGGGTGGCATCTCGCTTTCTCTCTCTCTCTCTCTCTCTCTCTCTCTCTCTCTCTCTCTTTCTCTCTCCCCCCCCCCCCCTCTCCCCTCTCTCTACTACTTGTGTTGTTTCCAGTCGACTTCTGCCGATAGCGGGGACGATTCTTCGGTCCCTTCTCGCCAGTCGTCTGTTTCCCAATGGAGTACCGTCCACACGGACCCAGATAGAACCTCGAGGCACAATGGGACAAGAGACAATGGGACAATCAATGGTGGGCACGTTTCATATGCATGACCAAAATCGAGAAGATTTGAATGCTTTTGTATAAAATCATGAATTATCACATATTCAAATGTAACTAGTGTTTTGTAGAACATCTACATCGTTCTGGTGTTTGTAACATAGTCTTTGCAGATGAATCTGTGGTGGATCAGAAAAAGAATGAGGTTGAGAAGAAAGTAGCTCCCGCTGGTCAAGTAAACCGTGGAAATGTGAGTCGAGTACTGGGTTTAGGGGTTGACCAAAAAGCTGTAGTTTGAACTCGGTAATTCTCGAAGTTTGCCCAAAAAGCAACGGAAACAGAACATGCACCGTATTGGCTTTCTGTGGTGAGAAGTAACTTGTGAGTTGTTTGCTCTGAGGTGTTTTACACTATTGTTTAACAATGTATTCGATCGGCGATTCAGATTTGGGTATATGCAGAACGCTTTAGCACTATGGATTTTCAAACGGCGTCCTTTGAGTATAACAAATTAATAATGTATTAGACCCTTTAATAGTTGAGCGTTTATAGTTGTGACTTCGGAAATAGTTGGAAGCTTCCAAATGCCACTGTTTATATTTGACCAATACATTTTTCTGATTCCAGACAGTTCCTGCTATTTCTCAGCCATTGGCGGCTCCACTCAGAAAGCCGCGCGGATTCATGTTTGGACGGCTGGGAAGGCCCGCTCCAGGTGAAACATTTGAATGCATTAGCCTGTACTAGACATGACTTGGCTAGAGGGCAATGTGAAGGATTGAAGCGTCAGTAGTACAGTAGTTGGTTCTGGCAAAGACGATTACTGTACTATACTTCTATGCGTTGGGGGGGGGTTACGTATTGGTCTGGGACCTCCATCTCAGGAGAGGTACTCGAATAGTGTTGTTTGTCGCAGGCTAATTGTATCGAAGGAATACATAACTTTCATCGTGTTGGATATATGAAAGCAATAACTTTCTTGTTCAATCAACAGTTTCCGTAGAAAGGTAGTCTCTTGTATTGAGTAATCGTGGGAGTTGAGTGCGGTTGATATTAGTGGGTCCATTCGTTTGACACCGTCCTTTCTCATCGGTTCAATGTTGTAGGTGGTGCAGCTCGCGCTGAGGCTCCTTCTGTTGTCTCCAACTCTGGCGCCAATGCTCCATCCGACACCCGAGCTGCACAAGTACAGGTTGGTTGCTATTTTAGAATACTTCGGTCATAATAGCTCATTTGGGGTTCATTTTGTTCAGTCAGAACCCAATTTTGATCTATTCCAAAACTAAATTCTAGTATATAATACGTGTTTATGAATAGATGAATAAATCAAAGTTGTCCCAATAGCCAGAATAAACGTATAAGTTGGCTTGTCTCTAAATCGAAAAAAAGTTGTCTAGTTTAGTTAGACGGACCACGGACCTTGATATTGTATTTCTATGTTTTAGTCGCCACCCGGTAACCAAGGCGTTGTTGCTCCTTCGAACAATTCTGGATCAACTACCCGTCAAATGGTTAGTATCAGTAATTCTTAGTTTCATGCTTTCTCATAAAACATTAGGGATTAAAGGAGCCGTTTTTGCTCTCAAATATGAGTTTACTTAATCTTGTGTATTTTGTGTTTTCCCGAGTATTCAGAAGAGGTTTAGGGAGAATATTAGTTAGTAGTTGAACACAGCATTGGTCGAAATTTACATCATCGAATCAGTTTGTATGTCATTCCTAATGGAAAAAGAACGTTTTTCTTGGGATAGTCAGTACGAACTTGGTCTTTTCTGTGTATGATGTTCAGTTTCACTTTTTCTACTAGTACATAGAAGAAAACTGAGCGATTTTTCTAGTTTAGCCCGTAATGTTCAAGCCGAAACGTTTTTCAAAATGTTCTTTGTGAACGCTCGAATTAGTTGGTTTGTATTCCTCACCGAAACGTTTGTACCCAAAACAAAAACGAATTGCAGACTTCCACCGCACCAGTGTCTCCTTCACCTGTGCGTTTCAACCAGAGAGTGGGTCATTATGGACAGCCGCCTCCCAGTGTTCCCACTAGAATGGGACCAAGGTTCAACGAATACCCCATGTAGATGAGGATATGATCGTATTTTAGGGGAGTTGAACCACTTCCAATTTCAACTAGTTGTGTATCGTAGAAAGTATTGGAGCAGGTTTTATTGGCTCTCGTTTTTAGTTTGATTCCTTTTGTTTTGGTTGTTTTGGCGCATTTTTTCGTGAAGAGAAACTACAATATACTTGTAGGAATTCTATTTTGGCTTTGACAAGACTTCTAATTTGACTCAAAAACTTGATGATTAGCTTTCGTCATATGTATTGTTGTTTCTCTATATTTGTTGCCTTTCATCCATACTTTCACTGTTACTGGTTATTTGATATTTCGTGTTGCATGTATGCTGTTTCTTCTCATAAATTTGTTTTTGGGGTTTTCACGTCTATTTTCTTTTGTTAATGTGAAAAGTTGCAAATGTAACATTACAAAATGAATTTTAGTTAAGCCTGTAGCAAATCTTGTTGTTGTTAAAATAACTACCACATTTCAACTACAACCTTTTTGCACTTAATGAATGATAATCAAAAACAATAGGTTTGTCTGTTGTTTTTCTAGAACGGAGTCAGCCGATTAAGAATACTGGAATGTTTCACCCTTTATACTACTGAGCGGGACTTCACTAGTTATTTGATATGGAACATCCGGACACAATTCATAGAGAAAAACGTGCAAAGCTAGAAAGAAGTTTGGAAGATTGATTGATTCCGTTGTAAAGTATGAAAACACAAATTGGAGTGAAATAAATTAGACTTTCAAGCGTTACTTTGAAAATAAGAACAAACTTGTGAATACACGTCTGACTTAATGGGAAATGACGATAAAAACATGAAAAATTCGAGAACGGAATGACAATCTAATGAGTTCTATAATGAAAAAGATGAGTTTGTATTGAACAATATTTTTTTTAAAACAAGTAAAATCCTATCACTGGGGTACTGTAAGGCTATGATTCTTTCTGATTCTTTCTCAATAAGGCTACGATTCTCAGTATGCGCTTTTGAATGTTTCACACACAGTATTAGTTAACGGGTGTGAGGTCTACGTTTAATTCCAGTATTGTAAATGTAACTAATCTATTTCTGAAAAAGATTGAAATATTATCGGAAGAATAGAACTACCCCTGTTTAATACATATGACGAAGTTTTTTTAATTTTACTCGTCTTTTTGTGAATTGTGTAAAGGTTACATAGGAACTTCTAGCCCACAGTTAAGACACTGGTAGAACGGTAGTAACAGTTAAACTGTGGTGATATGACCGTAAACGTCCCGCGATTCAGTGGTAAACTTGTGGTAACGTTGAATCACGATTACTACCAGTAAATCGGTGATGTATCTCAAGTAACTTCAGAAATGAACTAGATATCTAATACCACACGTGATACCTATACTAGATACGGATGTCGGCGAGACTGCTCTGCCGGCTTCTGGCTGTTTTCGGTTTAATTACCCAAGTTTGAGGTACTTTTCACCTCTGAAGCGAACTTAGTATTTAGTACGTGAGGACTAGATACTAGAGGGGCCATGAAAAGATAATTAAATTTTGTTTTATAAAAAAAATAATTTTTAAGTGTTTTATTTTCGATAGTTCGAAATAATTTTACTGCTGTTTTACTGCAGTTGAACTACAATTTTACTGGCGTTTTACTGCAGCAGCGACACCGTACTACTACCGTTTTACGACTGGTGATACTGCAGTAACACTACCAGTAAAACGGCAGTAGTACGGTGTCGCTACTGTAGTAGAACGCCTGTTTTATCTTTACAGTGTACAAAGATCAAATAATACAAATTTTAATTGCGACGGTTTTATCGGAACATGTCTCAATGCATTCCCGTACTTTAGGATAATTTTGAGTAGGTTCCTCAAAGCAGGCGAAAGCTAATCTTCTGAACTGTTAGAACGGAAATTTCCATCAACTTTTCCAGGATTCATCTTATAAACATGACCCGATTGTGTTGTACCTCTACCTTTCACGTTCCTTTTGCATGATGTTCTAGTGCCAACTCTGTTCCGGACCGGCTAACCCACTCACGTGTTTTCACGTGTTTTCTGCGTGCACGTGCACCCAATCCCGTCCCCAAATGTTGTTTGCAGTGTGGTTTTCCGTCGCTGCGGGGGTCGCTTCCTATCTTTTTCTGATAACTAATCTTGTCATCGAAAGAAGATTTTCCTGCGAAAATGTTCGTTTAGCAAAGATCGATGGACAACAAAAATGACAAAGACAGGAGATTATATAGTAGCTGAGTATCTTACCACGGCAATAGGATCGATCGATGTTAAATATTGATGTTTGAAACCCACTAAGACGGTGGAGAGTTCTGTGGTAAAAATAGTATAACCAGTTTAGGGACGGGCAGTGAGTGCTGTTATGGCCATTACTACTAGAAAAAAAAACATTTTGAAAATTGTGTCAATAATGGAACACCCAATGGGATGGTACCGCAACCGACGACATAATCTCTACAGAAAATATATTTTTCTTGATGAGTTGATCTAACCACGTTCACAAGGCAATACAACAGCGGGTTTGCCGAGGTCTACTCAGTACAGATAGCATGTAGGTAATCATTTGAAACAATATACAGTTTGATTTGACCTACTTGTATATGTTTCTCTCCTCTACCTTTCTTCTTGCATGTAAAATTGTTAACCCGCGAATTCAATGAATTGTAGAGGAGTCACGCACGAATTGCAAAGTTTCATGTAGAGATGGAATGAAATATAGCTTTTGGCAGCCTAATTCTCCAATCTCCAACATAAATCTCCACTTTTTTGTTTGTATTCTTGAGGGAAAACTGGAACCTTTTTTCTACCTGAGGCTATGATTCCTTATCAATACATTCCTGGAACTGAACCACGAGTTTTGGAAAGTCGTATTATGTGCTTTTATTGATTCGGGTGTTTACGAATTGTAGATCAACTGTTGTGATGAAGTGAACAAAACAAAAAAAATACACTTGAAATACAGAATTTGCTCTGAGCAGTGTCAATATTCCTCACGATCAATGGTTTGATACGTAAAAGTTTACAAAAAACTCTTTTCTTCCCGCCGCTCGGTGTTTGTATGCACAAATAGAAAATTGGAGAATCCAGTTGTTATATAGTAGAGAAGTAGAATATATTTAATTTATGTTATAAATAATGAGCACATTCAAAAGCATTTCGAAAAAAGCCGGAGAAAAACATTCAAGTACCCGTGGGTGGTGAACCACTGACATTTTCCCGTGATATCCTGCTTCTCAATGTTTCACGCTCATTATATAGTAGCTGAGTACCCTATCACGACAATAGATAATACTGAACGAATTTCTACTCAATATAACAATATGTTGAACAAAATCAAGAAAACATATGTAGATCGTGTTTGGAGTATTGCAATGGGATCATTTGATTATGCGCTTTTGAATGTTTCACAGTCAGTATTAGCTTCTGGGTGTCGGGCCTATGCCGATCATTTGAATCTAGGCATGTTTAAAACTGAATAAAAAATTATCACTAGTTAGGACTACCCTTGTTCAATTGAACTATACTTGTACTTTAATGTTAATCATGTGAAGGTACAAAGATCATTAATGTTGACTGCAACGACGAAACATTTCTAGTAAGACGGTTTTTATAAACATATCTCAATGCATTCCCGTAATTCAGGCCAATTTTGGGCAGGCTTTTCGAAGAAGTTTTTTATTGAGGAATGTGATTGTTTCGATCGGTGTATGTCTTCTGAACTATAAGAATGATAATTTCAATCAACATATTGATTATATATTATCAACAAACCGTATTCATTACATTTCGTGTATAACATCTACGTTCTACGTTCCTTCTGCATGATGTCCTAGTGCCAACTGTTCCGGACCGGTTAACCCACGCACGTGTTTTCACGTGATTTCTGCGTGCACTTGCACCCAACCCTGTCCCCACATGTTGTTTCCAGTGTGGTTTTTCTTCGCTGCGGGGGTCGCTTCCTATCTTTTTCTGATAACTAATCTTGTCATCAAAAGACGACTTCCTTGCAAAAATGTTCGTTTAGCAAAGAGCGATGGACAGCAAAAATGACAAAGACAGGAGAGCATCTTGGCCAACTGGTCTACACCACCGT
Organism: Litoditis marina; assembly: GCA_964036275.1. Lineage (NCBI taxonomy): Eukaryota > Metazoa > Nematoda > Chromadorea > Rhabditida > Rhabditidae > Litoditis > Litoditis marina. The sequence goes on from OZ038436.1 coordinate 8,008,226, forward strand.
AGGCGAACTCGCGGAATGTTCTTCTCTTCTTGAGCTCAGCGAGAAGGGCTTCATCCTGCCAACCATGTTTGACCCTCAAACTTGGATGATTAAATCTTCCAAATACAGTATGCATTCTTCTAATAAAGAGCATATTGTCCTCAATCGCACAGTTCATGTACACGTTGACAAGTTGCATTTTTGGTTAAGGAGCCGTAAGTCATATTTGATAAGATATGTGATGCATTTCAATCACATTAGTGTGATACACTGCGCTTCACTGTTTCAGCTACATTTAAAGACTTTTAAATGTATAATGATGTTACAGTACTACCTAGAAATACAACAGATCGGAGTCATTTGACCCACTCAATAAAGGTTCTACATTTTTCTATCTAAATGTTCTGTTTCAGGCGAGTTTCGCTTCAATAATCGTAGACCGATCGAGTTCAATCAAACGATGTTGAAAGAAAATTGATATTGAACGAACTTACTGTACATCACCAAACCTTTAAACTATAGTTTTCCAAGCCTGGTTTGGGCACCATTACAAGCGCGACCCAATGTCACACCAGATTTATTAAATGAGGCCCTAACCGTCTCAACATTGTTAGCTTCTGTTAGGTCTTGATCAAAAATCGAATCAATGAACACCATGGAGAATGAAAAATGGAGATCAAAACATTTGAAAACCGTGGTGGTTTTAGTTTTTCTCTTATTATTAGAAACTATTTTCCATTGAAATTTTCAACACGATTTTGTAGTTCAAATAAGCGTTTAGAGTAGATGAATTAGAGGAAGGGTGGAAAACATACAGAGACCTACTGTCTTCATTCTAGGTGGTCGATTTCTCTAACTAGGCTGTTACTTTCAACTATTGCGTCGACAGCAAATGCAACGCAAAATAAGGCTACACTTATCGCTGATTCACCAGTGACTTTCTCACAAAGCGAAGAAGCGAAACATTGAGAAGAGTAGAAAACAATTGTAAGCGGTAGCATGCTTTTGCAGATCTCAGATTAGACAGAGTGACTTTTTTCAGATCTTTCCTCAGATTTTTTGACGATACCCAATTACATAGGCTAAAACAATAAAAAGACAAAAACATGTTATTGTTCTACTCTGCCTGATAACTTGTAAATATTGATGGCGGGACAATTTTGAATGCAGAAAAGACACATTAGTCCGAAATTTATTGGAATTAAACCGTACATACTATAGTCATTTCTTAAAGTGTGCATAGAAACGGTTGCGAAGTGTTGTTTGTTAGTACTGTGAACAGATAAAATGAATGTATGCGGTTAATCTTGGTTAATTTTGTATAATGGTTACATTCAAGGGTACAAACTATCCATCATTCAAAACAGTTCTACCCAAATTGTACTCACTTTAATTATTCTCAAGCTCAGAACAATTTTTGTAGTATAAACAAAGTGCAAGTAGGATAACATTAACATTTCAGTTTCCGGAAACACCCAAAAAGGACACCGCGGAAAAAAGCAGTGGAATGTTTTATGCACAGCTTATATAAACGGTCGTTCATGGCGACGGTAATACTATTGGATCTATTACCTGACTACTGATTACCCTATGAGGCTTTCCAGGAACAATAGCATAATAAACGCTTTCTCAGTATTTGTATTTATCAACTTTTTAATACCTGATGACAACACTTGTGATTGTAAGGTAATCATGAGTTGCCTTACACTTTCTCTCTGGATGGGATGAAGATACCAGGATCTTCTAGCATACGTACGCAGGCGGCGTATCAATCCCTCCAATCTCACGAGAAGTTCATATTCATTTCTCATGAGATATATCATGAGCTACTCATGAACTCTCCTAGCTTAGCTCATGAGAAGCTCGTGGTAACAGCTCATGAGGTATCTCATGATGTTTTTGAGGGATTGCTATGCCGCCACACCAACACCGTTTCCCTAACCGAATTCGTATGAATGAACGTGGTGAAAGCATGGAATGATTTTTCTGGTGATACATCAAAATATAAAAACAAGGAAGTTTCACAAATCGGTTCATTCCGTGACACTTTGTTTCTTTCTGATAGAAATGTGTGAGTGTGTGAAGAGGTTGAATTAAACTTCTGTGTATTTGCTTCTCATAAACGGTGCGCACTACATTCAAGTGCTTCTATTTTCACAAAACATCGCTTTCATTTCGAAGAAGTTCAGTATAGCGAAACTACTGCTAATGTTGATTTTCAAACATGATTTTTTGTAAAGTAAATGAATATCATGATAGCTGAAGTTGATTTCATGGAATGAAAATGTTCAGCAAAACACAATAACAGATCATAGAAACAACGAAATCAATTCATTGATCTACTAACGAGGAAATGGACGTTGTGCAGTCTTCTGTTTCACGAAATTAGGGGTCGGCTTGAAAAATATCAGATTTATTACTGTTGATTAGTTGTGAGAAAGAGAAGGAAGAGATAGAGAGAGACCACAGAGAGCGAGAGAAATACAGAGTGAGACACAGAGAAAGAGGGAGAGAACGAAGGATAGAGGCGTGGGGAGAGAGTGAAAAAGAAAGAAAGTGAGAAAGAAAGTGAAAAAAAGAGAGAAAGAGAGAAAAAGAACTCACCTGAACATGTTCGAGTAGAAGTCTTCTATGACGTATGTTGGAGGTCAAATACAACACATCGTCCATGACCACAAAATGAGGGGAAAGCCTGAATATCACAAGAATAGTAATACAATTTCTCGTAGTCAATTTTAAGTTTGGAACAGCACCAGCAAAACTATTGGTGTCAACTATTCAGTCGTTATATGAATAACGCGCAACATTCAAGTGCGCGTCCAGCTAAACAGTCTCGTTTAGTTTCTCATATAAAACTGACCGATAAAGAGAAATGAGAAATAACTTTATTGTGTGTTACAATATCGATCCATCATGGTAGCTCATCTAATGTCTGTCTACACATAATTTATTGTGCACTATCATATGTTCCAAGGTGTTAAGTTTTTCTTCTTTTCTCATATATCAGTTCAACCGGTTCAGTTTTATTTAAAAAATACCTTATTAAAGAAAGTTTATGAGGGTCAGACCGTTCTTACTAGAAATGCTCAGTAATACTGGTAAAGGTATGTGAAAGTATCAGTATTGCATGAGTAAACAAACCCACTTTTACAATCTCAAGTTTAACATCCAACCAGGTTACTTATGCAATTCACAAGTAACTAACCCGGTAACTTATAGAAACATACAAAGTCACTCTGACTAGTAACCAGTTCGGTTACTTGTACTCATTCAAGTTTGTAACTGGGTTGGTAACTTGTACAAAGTTATTCATACAAGTAACCAACCTAGTTACTTATACAAACATACAAAGTAATTTAAACAGGTAACCAACCCGGTTACTTTCTCCGCAACCAATTTCGAAGTATTCGGCCAATTGGCGGACAGGGTGGTGGCCATTACACGAATAGGGACATCCATCTCAATGTGCTGTAAATCAATTAATCAATAAATCAAAATAATCAATGTTTAGTGAGCAAATTTGTCTGCAGAAAAGTGATTGTGACCGTCAAGTTTCTCTTGTAATATAAGATGCGCAATACATTCAGGTGATTTGAGTTTTTCGGTTATTGCTAGGTAAACGAAAAACATTGATAGCGTGATACGGGGAAAAAATGGTCGTCAAAATAGTCATTATCGAAAACATCACGCAAACTCACGTGCGGTCACGTGTATCTGAACAAATGAGACTAAACCGGTACCTGTGGTCCGTAGAAAGCCAGTAGAGCAACAGTATAATCGATAATATGAGCTTCTGATCGAATTTCATTTGGAAGCATAGGCTCCCATTGCTCCAAAACAGCTCGAGCCGTGCCCTGAAATGTAGAAAATCGATATTTCATTGTAAATGAACTGATGAATGTAATTGGCAAAACGCAGAGATGCTGGTGTACAGTTAAAGTTATTTTTCCCATTCTTCATATTGTGTTTTGTTGCACTTTACTTCATGCTCATGCACAAATTTTCTGACTGCAATTCAATTGGTGAAAGATACCGTAACCTTCTGTCATCCATAGAACAACGACTCACCTCAGAAGCCGCTTTTCTCATCAGAGCAGAGAGATTTCCTTGGCTGGACAGACTCAAGTATCTACCAGTCATTCTCACCTGCAAATATAAAAACATAAAATAGAATTTAATATATGACAAATATCATATAGTTTTCGTACGATCAATTGAGTTAGATGCAGATGAAAAAGATAGAAAGTTCGACGATTTTGGTGATTTGAACCGTGGTTTGAACGAAGCAATTGTTGATCATTCCAATGTTTTATCAACTGTATATATCGAAGAGGAAGGGAGTGATATGCTAGATAGTATACATTGAACCATTTCACCTACAATAAACGTGAAACCAGAAAGTGTTGTGCGAAATTAAAAGAGGGGGGGGGGGGGGCGAAAGTAAAATCCCGTATTTTAATTGAATCTGCACCTGGGGAGCGAACATTCGAATGAGTGCAGTTGGCCATTGGTCGAGTGTCGCGGGAACTACTCCTCGTCTTCTCATGGGACGCAACTCGGCGAGAACTTCTCCGATGGTCAGGCCATGGGGAGCACGCGACAGCAGACCCATAAGATCACTGCAATATATAGAGAAGGTGAAACATTTGGGCAATTTTGAAAGCGACAATTCCATTAATCGATTTAGTGTACGTTCATCGCATTTACTTGATGTAATACGGTAACGCAATATTATAAATGAACGATTCTCTCGAGTCTTAAAAACTTTCCGGTGCAAATTTGGTAACAAGAAAGACGATAATTAACCAAACAAATGCAATTCGAACCTTTTGAAGGCGAGAATGTCAATCCATTCAACCAAGGACCAATTTGGGTTGCCAGACTCCAAACGAGGAGTACAAGGGACGGTAGGGGGAGCGATGGGGGTAACCTGAAGATATAGTTCAAAGTGAAGGTGAAAATTCTCGGGTCCATGAGCATGACAACAAGAACAAAGATGAATGACTTTTATATATAGGTGGGAAGACACTTAAGTGCGCGTTTGGAGGCGAAAACAAAGTTAAGATGAATCATTCTGAAAACTCTGAAAACTTTGAACATTGAAGGAAACTCGGTTCACACAAGATATTTACGAAGAGATGGGAGTATAAGTCTCAAGTCATTATTGTTCTAACCACATCAGAACTACTGGAAGTCTGAATACTACAATTCATCACAGTTAAACAGTGATATATTCGATATCGAAATTGATATTCTGAAACTAAACTTAAATATTATGGAAATATGTGCTCAGTGAAAGATGCCACTCAAAATCGTTTCGACCCTGATTCAAGACGATTTTGGTGTTGTTCTCAGAGGGTTGGGTCATCATCAGTTGAACCCCTCTGAGAACTTGAAAAACAGGACGAGAAGTCTTCATGACAACAAATATTTTTTTAAAATAAATATAACAATAAACTTTAATAATCATACACAGTTATGGTAAAAAACAAGGGGGGGGGTCGAAGTAAAGTAAACCATTTGCTCACCGGCGCCACATCAGAAATGCTGGCCGCCAGAATTCGATTGCGAAACGCGTGTCCTTGCAGAACCCGCTGAACACGAATTGCGTCATCTCGACGGTAGAAACGAATCACCCTGAATCAGGAAAAATAATCAATAATCAATAATCTGCCATTTTTATTGTTGATAATCAGGCGAGAATTAACTCACAACAGAGGTGGCACTTGAAAATATAGACCATCTCTCATAAAATATGAACTCGGGGGCCGAGTGGTCGACTGGTTGTGTGCGCGCTAGCACTCAAACCACCGTGGTTCGATTCCACTCGGCGCGGTATCTTCATGGCGGACCGCATGAGCTGGTAATAACGCTCACCCATGCCTAGTTTCTATTCTACGGACCTCAACCCTCTACGGATACTTCTATGTGATCACTTGTCTTGGTTGTATTGGGATGAATAAAGTAACACACGGCTGAAATAGTTGCCGTAAAAGATTATTATATATATATATTAACTCTTAGTATGGATAATAACCACCCTAGATATCGGAGACAAAATCAATAATCAATAAAGGAAAATCGATAAAGAATGTGCATCAAAGCTAACCTAACTGACAAGCTGATCGAAAACTATTAAAATCACCGTGAATCAGGGAGACAAGACAGTTGTGTAGCCTGTGGAATGTTAAATTCCTTGCTAGAATTTTAAGCGCGTTTTAGTGTTTCAGTGTTTCTATTTATAATGACCAAAAGTTCGTTTGTTAGTTTAATTTCCGTTTGCTTGCCAGACCAACATAACACGCTTACACCTCACTCACATACGCGGGGAGTTTCATGTTAGAATGTAACTTTGAACTTTGACCCCGTACTCACGGTGAGCGTTCAAGTAACGTACAACCCCCATTTACATTAGTGGGGGGGTATTTGTATAATGTGAGCGATGAAGTAATCTTCTTTAAAACAAAACCAACCATTTTCTGGGTAGAATCTCGACCTCCAAAATGGGTACATTGGTACACAGATCCTTCTGGAGGAGACTTCTGATCAATGCGTGTTGCGATGCCGAGAGACGGGGGACGTTCACTACAACCACCTCCGCGCGACAGAGAGACGAACTACGGAGCAGCTCCGACATGGAGGTCTCCTGAACACACATAGTTATAGGAGGAGAGAATGGTAACGTGGAAAAATATCAACATCAAGCATGAAAACAGCAGAAGTAGGAGAATCGAAAGACATCAATCTAAACTGTGCACTACAATCTTAAGTTATTACGCGTTAGTTTTGTATTCAGTTGTGACTACACAACAGAAACTTCGAGCTAGTAACTAGAAGGAGTACCGCAAGTTTTGGTCATTTGTTGGTTAACTTAACTCTCTTTGTCAGCTACAAGTTTGTTTTCAACTATTAATTACTCATAACTTTTCATGCATGAGTAATTGAATTTTGATCAAAAAATAGGGAAAAAAGAACCGTCGCCTGAATTCACCTGCGATTTTTCTTCGACCATAGTTCTCATATCGGGGTTACTGTACACTTGATTCCAGAAATCCCATGAACCCTGCTGAAAGATAAACTTAAAATTGATGAAAACGAAAATAGTTGAGGAAGAGAGATACGACATACTAACAGGTAGTTTCTACACTATCCTTCTATCTGGAAAAGTTCCTACGAACCCTACTGGAACAAAATACTCATAAATATGGGTTCAAACTCAAAGAAAAATTAAACGCACTTTCTAGTCTCTCCACTAACGTTTGAACCTCAATACTGACTGTTTCAAAACTGATGTTTGAAAAAGTGTGCAAAATACGCAGATTTAGAACTGCCGAATGTGAATTTTCTTCAATAACACAAAAAAATGTGATAATGTAGGATTTTAGGTCTACTTCTAATAGAAAGTGTGAGATATATGTATATGTACCGGAGGAGCTCTTGGATTGCCGCTGCTCATATTATCTTCTAATTTATTTGACAACGATCCGTTTCTATTATATTGTAGTATATCAGACATTTTCTGAAAAGGAGAGAAAAATCACAATAATATCTCGAAGTTAGAGCGAACTAGGCTTCTTTCAAGTATAAATGAACGTTTTTGATAATATCCACCAATTCAAATTGCTTGCTAAAAGTTACCAGAAATAAGCGCAGTTGAAAGTTGCGTGCTCTGCTTATATTGATTAGAAACATTGAGCTAAGATGAGTTGTGTGTATGCCCTACCGCTACGGTGAAATATAAAGTTTTTGCGTTAGCGAAAATCTATAAAAGTTTGTATGCTATTCTTAATCATATTTTCAACAAACAACTTTGTGTAGAAGGGGCATTTTGTAAACAAAAGTCACAAGACCCTAAATAAATGCTACGCCCTACTCAAACTATCTACACAAAACTACGAGAAAAGATTGAAGAAAGTTCTCATAGAGTTTCATAAAGACAGAACGGAAGAGAAAAGAGAGATAGAGAGAGAGATAGAGAGAGAGATAGAGAGAGATCCAACATACCGTATCAGACTCTATCCAGTCGGGGGTAGATCCTGAACAGCTCCTGATACTCTTCTCGATGGCCGCCCAATAGTCTAGAATGACCAAAATGAACCATCTCCCCCTTTTATAGCCACGTGCAATTCACGTGAAAAACCTGAAATCCTGAAATCAGCCGGAAATCGTACTTTCCGTAACTGGAAAAGTTCTCTATTTCCTGGGTTTCTGCCATGAATTCAGTTGGTTTCGGGAAATGCTGAGTGCTGAACGAAACTTGAATGGGAAAACGGTTTCCAACCTGTTCACATTTTCCGGAAAACGGACGTCTCTCACGTTTTTGCATTTATGTTGTTACCGTGGGAAGGTAGTTCTCAATTGGAACTTCTTGTCAGGAAAAAACGGTAAATTTAAACCGAATTCGGTTTTTATCCGTACAGGTTTTGCTTAACTAGCACTTAGTCGATGTTTTGTCCAACTTCAAAATTTGCAGAATATCTCGAAGCTTTTTTTGCGAGATATGAAGACAAACCGAAAAGTTTGTATCGTTCTTTGAACCAGATGTAAGCATTCGAAACAGAGCGAAATCAATGTCTCGACTTTTATATGGGTCATTAGCGGAAGGTGTCGAACAGGTTTAGATTTTTTTTTGTTTTTTTTTTGTGGAAAACTAGAATGGAGTCTTCTTGTCAGGAAAAACGGTCTGAGGTTGCAAAGTCTTTCAGGTTTTTTTTTTCGAGAATCGGAGTTATTTCCTTTACCAAAGCAAAATTCTAGTCCATTTCCAGATTTTTCCCGCAACTGTTCGCAGCGAGATAATGCGAAGTTTTCCGAAGGAGGACATAATGGAAAGCTAGTTTAGGCTGTACCACGGGTACCTAAACATAACGTTGCGCGCCCCAAAAACAGACTAAAACATGGGAACCGTATGCAAATTAGGTTTGTTAGTTTGAGTAAAAAGTGGTATATATCAGTTTCTTTGAAGCAGCTCTTTCATATACACTTTTCCTCTCTGTCCCTCTTTCAACAGGCTCAATCTAACTAACTTGAGACCTCATCAACCGGCCTAAATAGCATAAAATTTGAGCAGAAGCCATATTTGAACGTTGAGCTTTTCCCAAATTGTGTTAATCTATGATATCATTAACATCATCAGTAGCAGTTGTTTTCCTTTTTGGAAAATACATTTCTCTGTAGCTTCTTCACTGGGCCAGCACCGAAAATATTGACTATTCTCGTAAAGATAACACTTTTCTAATATTCTTTTTCCCTGCACTTTTGAGTGAAATGTTTTGATTGCCAATTTTGTTACAATCAATCCGTTTCCCATTGTTTTTGCACCATACATTAGTTGTTATCTTTCTTTTCGCTGCAAAGAGGTTGTAAACAACCTTTCATCTAATATGTTTTACAAACATCACTGTACAACAACATGTATTATGTGAGCAAACGATAGTTGTAGTTTGACCTGTGAACAGCAAAGAGAGAAAGAGAGAGAGAGAGAGAGAGAGAGAGAGAGAGAAAGAAAGAGAGAGAGAGAGAAAGAGAGGGATAAAACTACAGACACAACATGTGAGGATATAATGTACCAAATATAGCCTTTCCTTTCTGGAGTGACCCATTTTATAGTTCACACCATTCCTAGTGAGACTCCTACAGTAACCTTACAAACTTTCCGATGGCTGTTGTGAAGCTGAAAATGTAGTTCATGGAAAATGCTCTCGTGTATTTACTCTACCTGAAAAAGAGAATGAGGTACAAAAATCCTTAACTTCTCCGATCAAAAGAAAGAGAGCAAAACGGCTTGGAAGTTTCGAAAACTTACTGTAGGAGTCTCAGTAGGAATGGAAAATACTATACCGTACGCGCTGAAGAGAGAAAAGAAAGAAACGGATAAAAAGAAAAAGAAAGAAGAAGAAGAGAGAGTGAAGTAAAAACACATTCACTTCATTCGAAATCGTGCGCAGCGCGGAGCGCTGCGCAGATTAGTTTTTGTTCAAAGATCTGCAGACATTACAAAACAGATTATTACAATTTTCTTCAAAGTACGTCGACCATTTTCTCAGATTTTTGCATGAATCACTGAAGGGCAACACGTCTACAAGATACTAAGTTCACGTTCCAAGTAGAATTTATTGAGAGGAGTTAGAGGACCCAACGTCTCGCAAAAATGGCTTCCGTGCGGGGCGGCGGCGGCGGCGGCGGCGGCGACAAAAGTGTCCGCCTCCTCAAATCTCGGCATAGTTTCGCACAAAATTAACTTATTTAAAAAATACTTACATTTTTGAAAAGCTCTAAAAAAGTTGAGGTATACGTATTTTCCAGGTATGTCTGAAATTTGAATATTACGTGTGAGAGAGCCGAAAATGGTCTCGCAAAAAATCATGGATAGACCGGTTTCGTGAAAATAAAAATGAAAGAAGAGTTTAACGTGTAGTAGGAAGACGTTTTCCAATTAAGAACTCATGACAGGCGGGTACAGCTTGGTTTTCACTCCTATTCACATGTCTGATTGGCGGATTGGATAAACGCTCTATTCACGCACGGCGAACGAAGGTTCGATTCCTGCCTGGAGTCTAGAGTGGAAAATTCGCTATCACTTGAACGAGGTTACAACTACACCAAACGTTCTGCACTACGGCACGGTTTAAAACTCCAATAGAAAAACATAACATTCCTTGTTTAGCTTATTGTTCAAAAATATTATTTATTATCAAAAATGACCGTTACTTCGTAACCATAGAAAAAGAGTTCAATTAGTATAAAAAAACGAGTGTAAAGAAAGTAAAGATTAGTTTTGGATAAATATGTACAAGAAATATAAAAGAAGTCCAATAAAAATATGTTGAGGAAAATGCTAATCTCGCTTCTCTTGAAAACAACGGAGTATAAGCTAGATTATTGTGAGTCGCAGTCAGAAGTTTTCTTCCGGTAGCAAAAAACACGGTATCCTCTTTTTGAATTCTCAAACCGAGCGAGATTAGAGTTTTCCTCAAAATATTTTTATTGGACTTCTTTTCTATTTCTTGTACATATTTATCCAAAACTAATCTTTACTTTCTTTACACTCGTTTTTTTATACTAATAAGCTGTACACTTTGTCAGAACGTTACACTGCTTTTTCTTTAACCTATTCTCGGTATTCATCAAAAAAGACATTTCATGCATTGAAAACGTCCAACGTACTTTTACTCGAATGCTCTACTGTAAACTGAACAGAGTCTCACCAAGAAACGCACCTTCATACGAAAATCGCCGAACTATTCGATTTAAAGTTCAAATAGACTTCAACAAATTCAATCCATACTATCATTTATGAGAGTTAGTCGTTGGTCCAGTTTCCTACCTGTGTCATTCTATCGTACGACCATGTCTGTTACTGAACAGCGAGAGTTTCTCTCCAAGATAAAAGTGTTATGATTTGATAAATTTATTCTATTTGAAATTTCAGTTATTGCTTTTCCTGTCAAGTCATGGTTCCCGTTCTCTGTCCAAGAATATGCAGTCCCCAAAGAAAACTCCTGTTCTACTCTCACGTCAAGAAAATGATATCGTCATGATACTGGTTGTGGCGCTACAAAAAACTATCGCCGCTAACCTCTATAAGCAATAGCAATCGAACTCGGTATCAAATCATTCAATTTATTCCAGCTATATCACAGTGTGTACTGATTGAACGACTGATTGTACTGCCCCGTCTCATTTCATTTATAGTCCTAGAGGGAGAGTTTGGGTGCAGCATGTTCTCGTTAGAGGGTGAAACTGTTCGAAAGTTCTCTCCTACTACCTCCTAGGTATATAGGTGGTAACAAATGTCATTTTTGTCGTATTAGGTAAAATTGGACGACATTCGTGTCTATAATGTGTTAGATGCGTTGCTGTCGGCTGTATCTCTGATTTACGGAGTGTTGAGGGGAAGTGGACAACGTTGCTGACCTACCGAAGATCGACATGGGAGCGCATTGTTGCATGCATGATCGAAGTACTTTAAATGATCGATTAAATGATCGAAGTACTTTATTGCCGAGATACATGACTGACCTTCACATCCTCAAAAACAACACCAATGAATCGCCCCCTTATTACTAAAACTTTGTGACATCTCATCATGCATGACATGACACTAAAACACCAACATTCATACAGTCTTCATTTGAGAAAACATGCTAATCTGAATGATCTCTTCAAAAACAAATGTTCATATTCGGCCACCAGTAGTGTCCTAAAAACTTCCTGGTACAATCATCGTTTCAATTGTGCAGTACTGCAACTGCAACAATGCGTATTATACAATGAGCGCGTAACAGAGTAAACAACACTCTACATGTTTATCTTTCTCCTAAATCTACAATCATAGTTTGTAGTGCCACATATACCAAGTGGAGACACCTGTTCAATCGCGAATAAACATTCTATATTCTATTTTATTTTAGATTCAATTACTGAGGAGATTAAAGAATAGCCTAACCGCGTCTTATAGCAAAGGCGAGCTACATTCAAGTGCGTGTATAGCTGCAGTCTTATAAGTCTCGTTAAAAAGACCCCTATAGTGCGCAATGCATGACATTTTTTTAAAACTAAATAAAGTCGTGTATTTTGTTTTGAGTAAGGCGTTTTTTACCTCACATAGGATTAGTTTAAAAAAACTGCATAATCATAGATCAAAAATTAGGCGATTTACACATGCAACCAGGTTGCATGCAACCAAAATGCAACCGGGTTGCATGTGTTAAGAAAATTCGGTTGTTTTCCAAATGCAACCGGGTTGCTTTTGGTTGCTTTTCAAATGCAACCAAACACTCAATTTTCGGACATTTTCCGGTTTTTAATGCAATTTGGTTGCTTTTGCTTGCATTTGAAAAGCAACCGAAAGCAACGCGGTTGCATTTGGAAAGCAACCAAACTGTCTTTACACATGCAACCTGGTTGCAATTTGGTTGCATGCAACCCGGTTGAATGTGTAATTGGCCCAAAAATTAAGGCAAAATAATTTGGGCTACCGTAAAGCAGCAACTTCAAACATATGAAGTATTAACTGGCTCTTTACTCCCCTGTTTCTCTAAATCTCAATATTATTATGAGTATTTAATTATGTAACTTGATCAATAAATATGTATTTTCTGTTTAGTTTTCGCATCTCTGAAGAATACTCGAAAGAGTCAAATGAGGCGGAAGAGAGAGACTAGGAAATCCAAACATAGCAGAGTTCGGAAATCACCACAAAACGCAACCGATTTTTAGTACAAGACAATCAGACAAAATCCCGGTTTCCACTGCCTGAAACCTTCAACTGCTCTTATTTACTTTGTTGTGATGTGTTTTGGCCTTTGATAAGAGTGGGAAACTCTTTGTTCTTCCTGCTCCATCACTCACATTTGACATCGAAATGACTATAAAACAACAAAAACAACTCTAGAAAAAACAACAACGTTGACTGTTTGATCTTGAAAGGAAAAATCTGATCAACATCAGAAACTTGTACAGCACAACATGTTTTACAACTTCCTTTTGTTCGCCTATACAACTAAAATAGTTGTGAAACATGTTAAACACAGCAAAACTCAGAAAAGCCCTTCCCTTCGCTAATTCCGCAAGTAACCGGCTAGTTTGTTAACCACACCAGTTAACCATTTTTAGTAACCACTTTGTAAACCATTTTTACAGCGCTGTTTGGAAAACTGAGCTGTTACCGAGGGATAACCAAAATGGTTCGAAACCAGTCAAAGAGAAACCCGGTTACGGTTAGCTGATGTAGATAACGAAAAACCCTGAAATTTGATCACTTTCATTTTTTGCTGCTTGCGATCATTTATTTTTTCCATTCGTGATTTTCGCACTAACGGAGTTACCTTAAAGATGATTATATTGTAGACAGAGTGAAACCCTCAAGTGCGTTAGAACAGTACTACTTGAATGCAAAATTCTCGCTAGTATAAAACACAGCAGCTCAGAATTAAAACGAGTAATACATTTGAAGAAATCACCTGAATGAAATTTTGCTCGTTTTCTTGGCAAACACCTGAATTTGATTAAAAATATGTTATTACAAAATAGAACTGTATCATTTTATGTACCGTTTGCGGTCTACTTTGTTCATTGTACTACCGTACTATTTTCGTCCACGTAGTGTACTATCTACAATGTACATGTGAAAATACTACACTTAAAATAATAAATAGTATTATTATTATTACAAACCGGAAAATTGGTATAATTCCGTTTATCGTCAACTTTGTTCATTGTACTACCGTACTACTTGTGTCCACGTAGTGTAGCTATAAACAGAGATCTCTATGTCTTGGAAATAAATGGTCTTGTACTTAAAGACTGTCTCTATCTCTTTCTCCCGTGAAAGAGCAACACTTCTTCCAGACAATCAGAGGACACGTGCGCGACACGTTCATCTAGCACTCTCTCTCTCTCTCTCTCTCTCTCTCTGTCTCTGTCTCTCTCTCTCTCTCTCTCTCTCTCTCTCTCTCTCTCTCTCTCTCTCTCTCTCTCTCTCTCTCTGTCTCTGTCTCTCTCTCTCTCTCTCTCTCTCTCTCTCTCTCTCTCTCTCTCTTATTCTCTCTGTCTCTCTGTCTCTCTCTCTCTGATACTCTGTTCTTTCTCTCTTTGTTTCTCACTTTTTTGCTCTATTTCTACCTTTCTATTTCCTTCTCTCCTTTTTTTCTCTCTCTTCCTCTTTACATAATTTTCTTTCCTTCCCCCTCTTTCTTGATTTCTTTCTATCTCTTTGTCCCGTTGAAGAGAAAGTTGGCGGACACGTGCGGGACACGGAACCGAATCACGTGGATGTCACGTGCACTCTGTACCATGTCCCATAGAGTTCACGTGCGCATTCACGTGCGCGGAACAGGCGCGAGGCCATCATCACACTGACGCAATCTGGTCCCCCGAACCCGTAATATAGCTGAAACATTCAGTTGTGTTTTTGTTTCTGCGAATCCAAAGATAATCGAAAAGTGATGAGACAGCATTCGATCATTTAGATAAGAAAGGTTCAAAGGGGAATAGAGAGATACATGTAGCCAAATTGCATGTAAAGTAATTAAAATGAGAGGTCTGAATTAGAGAAAATAAATACGTTTAGTTATTAAGAAGTGTATATAGTAGCACGTTTAAATGAGATAGAAATTTTGCCCAAATGGTTCGAAAAAGGGAAGATATATGGAACGTATATGTTTTTCATGAATATTGCATTAACTAAATTAGTATTGCAGAACGAAAAAAGAAGAATATTATTCACGACTTCACAACTTGATTATATAATGAGTTTCATACATTAGAGTGAGTATGCAACTATGCTAATTCAGAAATAGCAAAATCTTGTGTTTCTGTAAAAAAATTTTGACGAAACATCATGGCTTAGATGAAATGATAAGATTATATTTATATTCCCTTTCAATCTTGTTTCAATTACAATGAAAATATCTAATAAAGTGTTGGGCAAATTAACTATGAGCTCTAGACTAGATTCACTTATATCGGTTATGAGAATTACACCAGGCAAATGTATCAAGGATTCTATTAAAGGCGACTTCATTTAGAAGCAAACTCATTGGTCTTTGGATATTTCTCTATCGTGTATATTTGATATAACAACTGTAATCGTATTTTTTCGACAGCGATGCACTTTTTGTGTCATCTAAACGATCAGGGATCGATACCGAACCAAGACACGGTGACAATTCCCTGTTAACCTCATGAAATACCTCATGAGCAATATCTCACGAACTTCTCATGAGACCGTAGTGATTGCTATGCTACTTCACTAGACGTTCACGAGATGCTCAAGGAGTGTTCCTCAAATTCTCATGAGAACCTCATATAAACTTATCATGAGGTGGAAAAGATTTCTATAAGAATGTTTATTGAAACTGTGATTCAAACTATAGAAGACTAGAGCTCATTCTTCTATACTTCTAATTACATGGTTCAATAAATGTTCTATTCTTGTTCTTATTCAAAACCACATGAGCAACTAGCTACGACGTTTCAAAGATTTAGCATTGAATCTCATGAGAAGTTTAGAAGATGTTGTTCATTAAGTTTACGAGGGATGGCTACGGTGTCACGGGTTTCCGTCAATTAACCCAAATTCTATCTGCCTGTAGCAATTAATTAAGGCCTTATCCTTGTTAATTAGGGCGGTTTCTCTTGGTTGGGTGTACTTTGTACAGGCTTCCTTCCGCCGACTAGACATGTGAAGAAGAGAAGGTTGGATGAGAGATAGGGGAGATACAGAGAGAGAAAGAGGAGAGAAAGAAATGGAGAGAGAGAAAGAGAGGAAAGAGAGAGAGAGTTATAGAGAGAGATAGATATATAGAGAAAGAGGGAGAGACAGTGAGAGTGAGAGAGATAGAGAAGAGATGGAGAAGACTTCAAAACAAAACAGTTCAATTATAGTGCAAATCACGTGAAAACAGGGTATCAGTACCGGCGGAAATGTTGCTTCCGAAAAACTCGAGAACCTTCAAAGGTCAGAAAACAGTAACCGGTTACGTAAAGAGAATGATCTATAGTTGGGAGTGGCTCTTTTCGTTTACAACTTACAACTTTACGACGTACACCGAGTTCAAAACTTACAACCTATTTACCTTGAAAGGATTTACATCTTTCTCTCGTACATTCACGTCCGATGTGAAACACATTTGACTATGGTGGTGAGAAGTCGCGGGGCTAAATCGGTACCACTGTTATGCTGTGTTTGTCTCCATTTCAGTCGTGACTCAAAGCTATTAAAAAGATCAAACTATCTGATTCCGTACAGAGAATGGTCTCTACATGATAGTGATCGTTATTTGATGATGTTCCCGATGGTAAAACATAAATAAGTTGAGTAAATAATAGAATATGTTGTTTCACGCTCTAGATTTTTCTTTATTCACAATTTTAACCTACAGCAACAAAACCAATTAACAAAACCCATAAGCCTTCAAGCAACTTGTACAAGCGGTGCTACATTCAGTTGCGTATCTAGTTCTACCCATTTTGGAACTTCAATATAGCTATTGATACAGTGAATATTGTACCGTTCTAGTGTGTCTCGAGGTCATATATTTGCTTCTTAGTTGTAATCCGGAATTATTGATGTGTAATAGATCAAATTATAAATCTCACTTGCTTAACATTGACGTTGCTTCATTTCCTTCGCTCATCTGAATGTTTCGAGATGAATATGAAAGGAAATGAAAAGAAGGTGAACCCAGTCCCTGTCTCCCACATCAGTGTGATGCAACTCGCGTAGTTGCAACACGGCTGATCGTTCTTTGAGTGGCGAACAATAAGATGCAGACAATAGCGAGCCGTGTGCAGAATCTAGAACTGAACTGAATGAAAGAGAGGAAAATAGTTCAATCACGATTCAAAAGTGACTTTCACAATGAACGTGTTGACATTAAACGGTATGATCGAAAAAAACATACAGAAAATGTACCAAAGTCTATTTCAGCATGTAATTTTCTGTTTAGAACACTTCGATAGGATACAGTACACCAGAGGCCGTATGCATGAAACATCCCGAGCTCAATTGGTCGGGAAATAGCTCGGGATAGCATCCCAACCCGGTCCGGGATGTTTCATGCATACGGCCTCTGACGCTAATTTTTGTTCAGATAGATTTCGAACGTCAACTTTGTAGCATACCGCGCAAACTTAACCACGTCACATTGATTAATCATTTCGGCAAATAGCTGTCTTTGTTGAGAAAAGGAGACTACACTTCCTCTTCATACTTTGTACCCTCTTCTCCGATCCGTTACGTGTGTGCCAGTAGTTTTCGGTTTGAAATACGTGATGACGCCCTGTTTTTCCTGCCAGCCGGTACTCTGAGTGTTCTCTGGTGTCTTCGACAGAGTACAACCTCACTATTTCGAAATTTCCCGGTACAATGTTTCCCAAACGATTAGAAATGATCTATGGCGGCGTACCAATCCCTCAAAAAACACATGAGATACCTCATGAGCTTCAGATGAGATATCATTAAATGCTATGCTACAACCGTGGGAGCTCATGAGTAGCTCGTGAGGTATCTCATGAGAAACTTATATGAACTTCACATGAGGTTGGAGGTATTGGTATGTCGCCTGGTGTTTTCGACAAAGCACGTCAAGAAAAGTCGTGTCAGTCTCATGCGTGGCTAAAATCTATTCAGAATGATTAGGGGCCAATTGGCTGGGACTAGCCCAAGGTTTAGAGAGAGGACCATCTCAAGAACACTCAAGGAGCAGCACTTTGAAACATTGAGATGTGATTAAAATGAATCTGGGAGTTTCAACCCCTAATCTCCCATCTGTTACATGTGTGCCAGTAGTTTTCGGTTTGAAATACGTGATGACACCCTGTTTTCCCGGCCAGCCGGTACTCTGAGTGTTCTCTGATGTCTTCGACAGAGTACAACCTCACTATTTCGAAATTTCCCGGTACAATGTTTCCCAAACAATTAGAAATGATATCTGGCGGCGTACCGATCCTTCAAAAAACCCATGAGATACCTCATGAGCTTCAGATGAGGTTTTATTAAGTGTTATGCTACAACCTTGGGAGCTCACGAGTAGCTCGTGAGGTATCTCATGAGAAACTTATATGAACTTCACATGAGGTTGAAGGTATTGGTGCGCCGACTGGTGTTTTCGACAAAGTATGGCGAAAAAAGTTGGGTCTCCTCGCTCCAAGCCTGACGAAGATATACTAAAAGATATTAAGAATGATTAGCGCCAACTTTCTGCGAATCACCGAAGGCGAGAAAGTGCGCAGGTCAACGAGGCAGCAGACAGGCTAAGAAAGTCTGCGTCTCTTCGACCTGCCCACTCTCTCGTCGAGACCTCACAGAAGGACCAATTGGCTGGGACTCGTCTGAAATGCGAGACATGACAATCTCGTGAGCAATCAAGGATCAGCACTTTGAAACAATGAGATGTGATAACAATTATATTAAATATTTCGATCCCTCGTCTGTCATATGTTACGTGTACGCAAGTAGGAAATACGTGATGACACCCTGTTTCACTTGCCAGCCGGTACTCTGAGTGTTCTCTGGTGTCTTCGACAGAGTACGACCTCGGGGGATCAAAATATTTCCGTCTCACTACGTCATTTGTTGCTGTGTTTCTAGTCGAAGAACGCGTTTGGTGACGTCGATGGTGCATCTACTCGTTACGCTTTCGAATGTGTTTACGATAGTCAGCGCCATACTGACAAGCGACTCACACAGCAGAAATGTTGACATTAGCCTTATTACACTTACTATACCTTAGTACGTGTTATGGAATGTCCAGACTTGTCTCACGAGGGTCGGGCAGAGAAATAGCGTTTGTTTGAAGAGACGCAGATTGGGATCTGATCGTCGGGACAAGTCTGAGTACGGACTTAGAGATACCTCAACGAACGTTTGTCATGGAAACTTCTCCAAGATTGGCATTTTTGAGAATGAAACAGTAACTGTGAGAGATATAGGTTTCTCCTAAAATGTTCTGACCAACATGACACATTATATAATTTTGCTTTCATGATCTCTCTACTGTAGAAAAAAAGCATTTCTCGTCTTTTGAAGCAAGCAGTGTATTTGTGCTGGAACATTCGTCTGCTTTTTGTCGTCTAATTTACTGACAAAGGCAGCAATATTACACCGTTTCCAACGAGCGCCGACTTATTTGAATGTTTCCGCTTTTCGAAACACTTCATAGATTTTGTTCAGGGTTTGAGAGATAAAAACTATAGACGTTGATTTGACCTACTGTGCCTGTGCTGAGTGAAAGTAACTACACTCAACTCACACCTCCATTCAAATCTACCGAGCTACTGCATATTAGCTGGTGCAATTGCCAAAGCATTTATGCATCGCTCGAAACATTCAATCGCTTTTCGGTGCCTGTTTGAACTACATACATTAACTCCTCCACAAATTGAGCACTAAAAGGGTTAGCTAACGTTTTCTCTGTTACACGTGAATGCCACGTCAATTTTTGTAGAATTCGAGTTTTAGTTTGATCTACCCAAACATCACAGATTGCTGATTACTGATTACAATTGAAATACAGAGAAACCCAACTAAAATTTATGAAAACTGTTGTGTAAACAAGTTTACCGAGAACTTTATCCAGCATTTTAGATTGAATACACACAAACAACGTTAACCAACATTTTTGAAAGGATTTTGTACAGGAATCACAGGACAGAAAAGCAGTTCATTGTTTTAGGAAAGGTTTTCAAAATATACGTCATGGAACTAATGAAAATGTTATCTTTCGTCTGATTTTTGCAAACTTGCGGAATTTCTCTCTCCTTTAAACTACACCTTTTCCGTGCGAAAAGCGTCTTTCTCCATGACAAATGATTGGTTGAGTGCAGATCGGGTGCAAAGTACGATCAATCGCTATCGCCAATTACACTTCAGTGATCACTGGAAGGACAAGAGACTGAGCTAATTTCGGGGATCACAGTAAAACTATAAAGTTTGTTCCAGAAAAGAACACGTTCTAAAACTTCTGTGACTATATTGGTTTCATAACCATTCTACAAAACTTTTTTTTCGTAAATATAAGCTTCGTGAAACTTCGAACTGCATTGGACTGAAGTGCTATCATGACATGTTACCTTGCACAGGGGCATAAGGTTTTCCACGTAAACCCTATCAATTCTCTTATCTTGCAAAAGTAGATTACCTCTGTTTGCCAAAAACCGAACGGGTTATATCGATATCAGATAGGTCGGAGGTCATTTTAGCCGGCATTTCAGTTTTTTCTAGGGAAAGAAAAGTTATTATAGAGAATGACAAAATCTAAGTTGTAGCTTGAACTTGATACTATAGTCGTCGCCAACGGAAAGGTGAGAGGGTACTGTATATCTCACTTTCCGCTGTGTACGCACACATGTCTTCGATTCCATAGCTTGCCAATTAAGTGCTCTAATAGCGCAGTGTTTAGCGCCCTGCTACGAATCTTTTGCTCGCAGGTTCGATTCCGGCGAGCGACAGAAATTTGTAAATTTGGCACTCACTATAACGTATTTCGACCCTAAATCAACGGAACCAAACTACAAAACACATCAGAATACAGCCACATACTCGCTAGCGTTGAGAAGAGCGAACTATATACAAAAGAACTAGTATATACATTTTCAATTCAAACTTTTGACCTTAATTAGCACTGAATGCACATATTTACCACATTTTACCGTGTCTTGTGCAATGTTTAGGCATCCGCGGTACCTTGATTCACATTCTTTTCTGCACAGGAAATAGGTTACTACCAAAAAGATAAAGAAAAGTGACCAAATTACTACTTAACTATCATTAAACTATCGATGATAACTTTTACTGCTAGTAGTTTACTAAATTATCGATAGTAGCAAATTTCATATGTGTAATGATCTTTAATACACAATATAATAGTCATACAGTGATTGTTCGAGCAATATAATAGTGTCCTGCTTTAATCAGTACCGAACGAAGAATAATCGAACTAGCATTAAAATCGACAAACATTCGCTGTTCATATTATTTCCCATGGTATAATGCGTTTGGTTTGTTTTAGATTAGAGATAATAGGAACCTCATAAGCTCATGCGAATGTTGCACGGTTAGTATAGATATGTGAGTTCAATTAGGTGAGCAGTTTCTCCAATGAATGCCTTTGTACTTTGATAATCAATATAAGTACATTTTCTGAAAAGAGTAATAACATGTGAAAGGAACATGTATTCTGTTTTCGTATACCCAATAGAGATGGAAACTGCCGGAACAATTTGCACCGCAAACTGCACAAATACCTGTTTCAAAGTGTACAACTAATAAAACTCTACAACTTTGCTCCCTTCCCCCTTATCTTTCGTCCCCCTCTTTCTGTATTTCTCTCACACACTTACTCTCTCTCTCTCTCTCTCACTCTCTCTCTCTTTCTTTCTCTCTCTCTCTCTCTCTCTCTCTCTTTCTTTCTTTCTCTCTCTCCTTATCTACAGTACCTCATCTACTTTTTCCTATGGCTCATTCGTATAGGTCCAAATATGCTTTTCTCTCTTAACCTCTCTCATCCTCCCCCTCTCTCTTTCTCTCTCTTCATCTCTCTCTCTCTCTCTCTCTCTCTCTCTCTCTCTCTCTCTCTCTCTCTCTCTCTCTCTCTACAGTACCCTATCTACTTCCCCTCCCCCTCTTCAGGTGCAAAGATCGTGGCTAGCCCCGCCCCCTCCCCCTTGGTATATAACCGGCGCCCCGCTCCCATCCCCAACACATTTCCCCATTCACGTGCTATTCACGTACTGTTCACGTGCATTTCACGCCTAGAACAATGAACGAGCCAATGCTTTGCCAAATTCGACCCTCTACTAGTCAGCGAACGGAGGTTTGTATTTTTTTTATACGTTCTCCTCTAACTTACTTTCTATGAAATTTCACTTTTTATTAACTTTGTATTGTAGAACTTTGTAAATGATCGGTATTCAGACTATTTGCTTATCTTTTGATCGTGAAACATTCAATTGAATCTCTGTTAAACATAAAACTGTGATGTTGTATACATAAGACATTAATGTGATCCGGTTCAATGTTCATTGTGAACATTAAAAGTAATTGAAA
Source organism: Litoditis marina (assembly GCA_964036275.1). Lineage (NCBI taxonomy): Eukaryota > Metazoa > Nematoda > Chromadorea > Rhabditida > Rhabditidae > Litoditis > Litoditis marina. Next base: position 8,030,757 of record OZ038436.1, read on the forward strand.
TAACGTTTTTTTCGTGAATAAAATTACTATTGACATTGTTTTATTTATTTATGTTAATTTGCCCTTTTCAGATGACCAAATCCGACCTGAAACAAGTAGTCGCTATTGCAGTGATCACACGGTTACAAGAATGGTTAGTTTAACTTAACAATATTTATACTGTATTTACACAAATCATGAACGTTTTCAAACATAGCTTCTCAACTTCTAAAAGACAGCATAAATTCATTGTTTCTACCGGTTTGGCGCACCGGATGTTAGAGACCGCCAGAGACTATGAGACACGGAGAGACGCAGAGTGCTGTCAATTACGCATACAAAACAAGTTCAACTTTTGCCTGAACCACATTTTCGGGCACATCTCGAGAAATAACCCATTCTATTGGCTAATCTCTGAATATGTTTGGATAGAGCTAGTCAAGAGTATATACTAAAGGTAAATCGAAAAGTCACGTAAAGCTAGCAGTCTAACGAGGAATCGTGCACTTTATCATTGCACGTTTCTGAGTTCTGCTGTGTTTTACATGTTTCACGTGACTGTGCAATTGACTGACAGTATAACAGATGTAAATTTCGAAAAACTAGTCAAATATTCTGCTGTGTACTGATTTTCGTCTGATTCAGGTGCGTGCAACTGTTCTGGATCACCATTCTGTGTGTGATGGGATGTGGCGACGAGGAATCGGCCGCGAAGCTCCGTTCCGCCGCGACGCGACGTCATTCCGCCGCCAACGCGACACAGCCGCGACAACTGCGAAACAACCTGGCAGAAATTGAGATGAAGGTTCGTTTTACAACCATAATAATATTAATAAAGCTAATAATAATCGAGTTTTTGGCGCCCATTTCCGAAAATCAATCCAGAATTTCGGTTGTTATGTCGTAAATTAATGCATTCATCGATCGCAGAGGGCAAGGTCAGTTTGATAAGGGAAAACATCCCATTTTGACAAACAAAATACGGGGGGTTTTCTTGTTATTGACTTTGCACTTTCCGCGTGCGACTTCGATATGAAACACTCGGGTGATGAACTAGTTTTATGGAAAAGATTGCCTGAAAATATACAGGTGGAACGCTATGAGTCACGTTGAAAAAACAGTACTCGATAACCTTGTTGCATAGTTTTACTACATTGGCAAACAGAAGATTATTACCAGTAGACTAAAGGAACGTAGTTGAATCTGTATTTTTTCTCGAAATTGCGTTCTCCTCACCTGTTTCTGTGCAATAAACTACTTGAAACTCAAAGTAGGTCAAAATTCATTCAATGAAACAATTACCAGACATGTGAAACGGTACAAACTAAACGTGTCCTTATCAAAGTCTTCTAAACTTCATATTAACCGGTATTTATTCAGTTGCTGCGACATTTGACCTCGCCCCAACTCTCGAAGCACCGTGCCACACGGGTTTCCAAGAGAAAGATGGCCTCTCGACCTCCCTCCCCTCAACTCTTCGACATTTTGGAGGAGAACGAATGATCCACCCATAGTCATAGTCAATTTGAACTGTCCTGCTACAGTAGGAACGATGTCTGCGCTCCCTCGTCTGAGCACACTATTTCTCTTTTGTTTCGTCCTTTTTCCTTGACTTTTTACGACAATCAGTAGTTCTGAGCTTTTCTTCATCAGAATTTTTACGAATTAGGGGTATTTTTATGATTTTGAATTTTTCTCACATGCCTTACGTGTACGTATTTCACCGAGTGAATGCGCTTGTTTTTCTCGAATCGTTGTTATTTTTAATAATTTATGTCATTGAAATTAGACTCTAGCTTCACGCAGGTCGTTGAAAATAAAATTTTCAATCATTTTTATTTGTTCAAGAGAAATCTAAGGTAATATGAAGAGTATTTGAAACAGTTACATAAACGTAAAACTAAATTAAAAAAAACGTGTGTTTTACTAAACTTTTTCAATGATGATGTTTTTCACATAAACGGTCAACACAATTGACTGCGGTATAGCAGTTCAAAATTTGCCAATAGAATGTTCAGTTAGAACTAAGACAGTTAGATGGGAGTTTATCATCATTTTCTTTATTCAAAAGAGACAAAATGTATTTCACAACTTGTGTTGTATAGGGTTACTCGGTTTGAAAACTTTTTGGTTTCGTTTCACCAAAATGAAGCGTATAGCATGTTTATTCACGATAAAATGGTGCGTTTTTTACACATGCATAGTTGTTAGTACTCGAATCACATTAATGTTGTAGAATCGTTATGAGTAAGTAAATTGTTTTCAACGAGTGCATAGGTTGTCGATGAAACGTTTGCTATTCGTCACAAATCCACCTTTCTATGTATGTTACATCATGACAACTCATGTGATTTTAAAAATACCCGAATATTTGGCACGTGCGAGAACTTTCTCTTGTTGTAACACTTGTTGGCGTGGCTGCTATTTTTATGCTTCTTTTGGGCGCGTCGCGAAAATACCAGTTGTTCACCACGTAAATGTTACACTAATTCTGTTTCGAGGAACTTCACGTTTGAATAAAGTAGAAACGTGAAAAAAAGTTTATAGTGAGTGGCAAATTTATACATTTTTGTCTCTCGCCGGAATTGAACCTGCAAACAAAAGGTTCGTAGCAACGCGCTAACCACTGCGCTACAAGAGAGCATATCCACCTAGGTTTGGAATCTAGGACTTGCGTGCGCACACAGCGGAAAGTCAGATATACAGTACCCTCCCGCCTTTCTGTTGGCGATGACTATACCGTGGTTAATAGGCGACAAATGAGCTCTGTAATTTTTGTTCTAGGTATACAGTTTCCCTCATCGAAACACGTCAGTTTCATTAAAGGAATTTGTTTATTGTTCATAGATCCACTGATGGTAAGATTGGTTATAGCGCAGTTGGTATAATGGTCTGAACAGCCGCCTACCATTTTTTTGATCGCTGTTTCGAACTCCGTGTGGAGCAGCTACTTTGAAAGGCAGTTCTCAATCATGTAACGGAAAACTAATTTTCTGAGAAAGTTGTAGTATGGGATCTATGTGGTGCTAACAACTGTGTTGATTGTCGCGCGTTTCTTATAAACAGAGAGTGAAACATTTCACTGTCTTTACTCGGGTGAGATCTTGGAATGTCTGACTAAAACTTGCACTCGAACTGGCTCGTGCGTGCAATAACAAATAAGAATAAATAACATCACATAGACAAAAATAGCGGCATTTAATATCAGTTTACAGGCTCTGTACGATGAACTATTTCTAAAAAAAGCGATATTTATGTGTTTACAATAGATGACGACATGTATTATTATTATATTCTTCCTATATCTTCTCCACGCTGTATTCATTATTCATACTTTGTGAAAATGTTCCGTTACTGTTGTATATCCGAAACGTGTATAGTTCCTGTCATTCCTACTGAGACTCCTACAGTAGGATTTCGAAACTTTCGAGCCGTTTTGCTCACTTACTTTTGATCGGAGAAGTGGAGGATTTTCGTACCTCATTCTCCTTCTCATGTAGAGTAAATATACGAGAGCATTTTCCATGAACTACATTTTAAGCTTCACAACAGCCTCCGGGAAGTTTGTAAGGTTACTGTAGGAGTCTCAGTAGGAATGGTGGGAACTATAATTCCGGTCATTCCTACTGAGACTTGGTGGCAGCGTTCCATTAAATTTCTCAGGTTATTATTCCCCACTTTGGAGTTTTTCAAACAACTGAAAATCTTTGTTAGCGGTTGTTCGGTCTCATAGAAACACGTAATTGGAAGAATTCCGTAGAATACATATGTCTGATCTGAGAAATAGTCAATCGAGAATCTGAGCGCAGTGCCAATGGGTCTCAGTGGGAATGCAACGAACCATACTATTCAAATCTACTGCAGTACTATATAGGGATCCTCTGTTTCTGTTCTCATCTAACTGATATAATTACCAGTTCTGGAGCATTCAACGATTCAAATAATGATTATTACCGATACATTCGTCGTAGTTTTGCAGTAGTTTTGCACAGTAGTTTTGCTGACTTTAATCGTTTCGAAATTTCAGGTGTTTTAGAATAGTTCTTTATATCATATTTGATAGAGATGATGTTGGACACTCTTTATTCTTTGACTGTTTATAAGTGTCCAAGTGTTCCGTAATATTAGATGGGAATGCTGACTCAAAAGATAGTCTTCTTCATTATTTCTCCTTGATTTTCATTATTCGGTCATTTCTAGAAACTTCGCGAATTCGTCTTATCAGCGATCTTCGAAACGGCTCCCATTCAATAATATTATCTTCTCTTCGAAAAACGTGATTTCTGACCTCCTGTTTGACAAATTTTCCGTTGAATGACCCTGAAAAACGCTGCAAAACCGAATCCAATTTAACTGTAATCTTACGATGGACACTTGTTTCCTTCACACATTAACGCATATTGAATTGAAATCTATATAAGAAAGTGACGAAACATTGAAATGTGTGAATAGCCCAATAAGTGTTTTGATTGTTTTTTATCTCTCAACTTCATACTTAGTGAAATAAAAAGTGAAATCCTCCTCTTTTCTCTTTTCCAAACTTTTATTCATGAACATATTGTGCAGCGTTACAAAAGAATGACGAAAGATGACAAAAAAAAGAATCTGAAATGAATGACTTTTTTCTTCTCTAAAAATCTATTGCCTCCCACTCTTTCTTCCCTTTCTCCCCCCCCCCCCCCCCTCTCTCTCTTCCCTTTCTCCCCCCCCCCTCTCTCTTTCTCTCTCTCTTTCTGTCAGTGTAACGAATCAGTGAGATATATGCGATGCAGTTTACCAACTGGTTTGGTCAACAACCAACTTTTGTTGATTGATAACAGCTTCCATCTAACTGAAGTTTGCTCTAACCAACTGCATTACACAATGATTACTGGAGAGATAACTACCACAAACACAGAAAGTAGGGTTAATAATAATAAACAACACAATTATTAATATTTAAGTTACAACTAATTGAATATTGTTATGGGATGTTGGGTTCGATAGAGAGTAACCAAATATCGAAGCGAGTCGCCGAAGTTGGAAACCTTTGATAACACCAAGATTTTTATTCCAGTTTGTTGTGAGGTATACACATGTGCGAGAGTGAAACATGCGATTTGTGCGTCTTCAATAGGGATTTTGAGAAGAAGCTTGGAAACTTTCGCCGGCGACTTGCCGAGTAACGTTATTCGATAGCTAGTTAGTTGAAGCACGATAAAGAGGGAGTTTTGATCCAACCATGCTTGATAACAGCTAGTATAATGTTATAATTTGAGTGAGATGAAATGTTTACATAAACTTTCCTTCTCACTCAAATCATGACTAGAACCTATGAGATCGCATTTGAGATCTGCCGGTGTAGTGCGTTTGGAACTTATCAGAGCAGCGGTTTAGCTTACACCCTATTTGATATTATTCAAGGCATTATATAGTCGCCATTTTCCTCATGGAGACAACAGAGGGTTCAATTGATTGAGCGTTGCGGGGCGAGCGGTCGTTGATTATTTGCCAGCAGTTGAGAGAGTGTGTAGATCAATGATACGCAGACTGAGTGACCCCTCGCCAAACACCGTCCCATACAAAATCAATGGTACGGTGTCCCCAACGGTTTCACAACTCCTATACATCTGTTACGGAACACACTTTCCATTTTGGCCAAAACATATCACCTTAGGAAGAGAAATACGATTTTGAAGACAGTTTATTGCTATCGTGATATCACCGAAAAACAGTGAGATCTCCTTCAGCAACTCGGATTTTATTCGCAATAGAATCATGACAGTTTATTTGCAATCATTAGTTAGTCCGACCATTATTTTGAATGATCTGGGTGCGCAATGCTAAGCCCTTCGCTGCGCTCCCGACACCGCAGCAGGATGGCCGAGAGGATGTGCGTGCGCGCCGCAGTACGCAGAAGGTCGTGGGTTCGATGGATGATTAATTGAGAGAATTATTGTTAACTAACGCAATTATGGTCTCTCGGCGCGTTAACGAGCTAAATAATTTTTGAAAAAATATTTTCTGTTACAGATAGATCATTGCTAAAAAGCAAAAGAATCATATTTGGTAATTGGCGACTCGCCGGCGACCCGAAAAGCGGCGACTCGCCAGCAACCCCTCCCGGCGACATCGCCGGCGACATCGCCGGCGACCTCGCCGGCGACCCGTCACCGAATTCCATAGCAAGTAACTCAGTTCACGTCAAAACAATTCAATATCACACTTCAATCACAAGTGATTGTTCTAATCAACATGACCCAGTAATCTAGATCACGTGAAACACGTTTTACGGTTTGTTTCATTCGTTATGAAAAACTCCTGGCAGGTGTCCAAGTAACCCAGTTCCACTATGAGTGCAAACTATACAGCCAACGTGTTGTTTTGCAAATGCCTTTCGTTCTTTGTTTTATGACTCGACACAACAACAACTGCCGGGGGAACGGGTATCACAAAGATACTAGTAATTGGGGATGTTTAGAGTATTTAGAATACAGCAGAATAAGTACATTTTTAATGTTCTATAACTAACACTTTCGAGGTGCTGAATGTGAATGAATGGAACACATGGAATTATATAGAACGAGAATATGTCAGAATGTAGAAGTGAACTAAAGTTTTCAACTCTCTTACTCTAACACTTTTGAGATGGTAAACTGTTGGAAGTAATGCACAAAATTGAGCTAGAGAAGTTAGATTAAATATTAAACACGGTTACGTATTGTAAAAAATGGTGCGAAACAGAACAACAAATGTCGAAATCAGTTGAAATTTTATATAAAAGAAAATTGAAAATTCATTGGTGCACTATCTTAAATTCCGGCGTGTTACTGAACTGCTTATTGACTTTTTGTTGAATTACTTATTTTTGGGAGAATAGTACAACTGGATAACAGCATCTCTACTTTTATTAACCGCCTATAAACTATGATGAAAACATTTGACTGCGCTATTTTGAAGTTTTAGGGGTGTCTTGCGGAAACGCCGCTAATTACACATTGAAATTGTTTGTATTGTATAACTGTCTCAGAACTGTGTGACAAAAAAGCTAGGGGTTAATCCAGGATGAAAGAAAGAAAGAATGTGAGTTGTCGTTTGGTCTTGAAACACAGCACCGCTCTCGATTGTGGTCTAAAAGACACCGGAACCAAACTACAAACCCGGCATAAACAGCTAAAATTAGGTGAATATGTTTGACATATGGATAAATTGCCCGAAATGTCGAGGTAACTAAAGTTCGCAATAGGCAATCTAGGAGTTTGCACAGTGCAATAAAATTTCTCTCTCTCTCTCCTCTCTCTTATCTTTATTCATCTTTCGACTTTTACACATATTAGTCGTGATATAGCCTGTTATTGTAATTAGTTACGCTTGTTCATATAAGCCAGTATTTTCTCATAACAATTTAAAGTTCCTATTTTTCTTGTAATCTAATGTTTATTCCGGAAGAGACCCTTGTAATAATAGTATTCATAGGCAGTAAGCTCAACTCTGTTACAACTAAGATGAGATAGTGTGTAGATATAGGATACGCAGTCGCGTCAACTGAAGTAATTGATTTCCGTTGATGAATAACAAACAAAGTTTATACATATATTCATAACAAGGAAGGTACCCCGGGCTACGCCCGGGTCCCTCCCTTGATGAGTCTAGGTCGGTGGTTGCGTCGAGAAGTATTTTCTTTCTTTTTCGTCTTTAAAAAGTCCTCGAGCGTGGGAGTTCTCCTGAACATAGAGCGCGGAAGTTCTCCTTATCATATATAGCGCGGTAGTTCTCCCTAACATAGAGCGCGGTAGTTCTCATTAACATGAAGCGCGGCAGTTCTCCCTAACATAAAGCGCGGAAGTTCTAATTAACATGGAGCGCGGAAGTTCTCCTTAACATATAGCGCGGGAGTTGTCCTTAACATAGAGCGCGGAAGTTCTCTTTAACATAGAGCGCGGGAGTTGACCTTAACATGAAGCGCGGCAGTTCTCCCTAACATAAAGCGCGGAAGTTCTAATTAACATAGAGCGCGGGAGTTCTCCTTATCATAGAGCGCGGCAGTTTTCCCTAACATAAAGCGCGGGAGTTCTCCTTAACATAGAGCGCGGGGGTTCTCCCTAACATAGAGCGCGGGAGTTATCCTTAACGTAGAGCGCGGTAGTTCTCCCTAACATAGAGCGCGGGAAGTATCCTCAACATAGAGCGCGGGAGTTCTCCTTATCATAGAGCGCGGCAGTTTTCCCTAACATAAAGCGCGGGAGTTCTCCTTAACATAGAGCGCGAGACTTCTCTCTTACATAGAGCGCGGGAGTTCGCCCTAACATAGAGCGCGGGAGTTCGCCCTAACATAGAGCGCGAGAGTTTGCCCTAACATAGAGCGCGAGAGTTATCCTGAACATAGAGCGCGGAAGTTCTCCTTATCATATATAGCGCGGTAGTTCTCCCTAACATAGAGCGCGGTAGTTCTCATTAACATGAAGCGCGGCAGTTCTCCCTAACATAAAGCGCGGAAGTTCTAATTAACATGGAGCGCGGAAGTTCTCCTTAACATAGAGCGCGGGAGTTGTCCTTAACATAGAGCGCGGTAGTTCTCATTAACATGAAGCGCGACAGTTCTCCCTAACAGAGAGCGCGGGAGTTATCCTTAACATAGAGCGCGGAAGTTCTAATTAACATAGAGCGCGGGAGTTCTCCTTATCATAGAGCGCGGCAGTTTTCCCTAACATAAAGCGCGGGAGTTCTCCTTAACATAGAGCGCGAGGGTTCTCCCTAACATAGAGCGCGGGAGTTATCCTTAACGTAGAGCGCGGTAGTTCTCCCTAACATAGAGCGCGGGAAGTATCCTCAACATAGAGCGCGGGAGTTCTCCTTATCATAGAGCGCGGCAGTTTTCCCTAACATAAAGCGCGGGAGTTCTCCTTAACATAGAGCGCGAGACTTCTCTCTTACATAGAGCGCGGGAGTTCGCCCTAACATAGAGCGCGGGAGTTCGCCCTAACATAGAGCGCGAGAGTTCGCCCTAACATAGAGCGCGAGAGTTATCCTGAACATAGAGCGCGGAAGTTCTCCTTATCATATATAGCGCGGTAGTTCTCCCTAACATAGAGCGCGGTAGTTCTCATTAACATGAAGCGCGACAGTTCTCCCTAACAGAGAGCGCGGGAGTTATCCTTAACATGGAGCGCGGAAGTTCTAATTAACATAGAGCGCGGGAGTTCTCCTTATCATAGAGCGCGGCAGTTTTCCCTAACATAAAGCGCGGGAGTTCTCCTTAACATAGAGCGCGAGGGTTCTCCCTAACATAGAGCGCGGGAGTTATCCTTAACGTAGAGCGCGGTAGTTCTCCCTAACATAGAGCGCGGGAAGTATCCTCAACATAGAGCGCGGGAGTTCTCCTTATCATAGAGCGCGGCAGTTTTCCCTAACATAAAGCGCGGGAGTTCTCCTTAACATAGAGCGCGAGACTTCTCTCTTACATAGAGCGCGGGAGTTCGCCCTAACATAGAGCGCGGGAGTTCGCCCTAACATAGAGCGCGAGAGTTCGCCCTAACATAGAGCGCGAGAGTTATCCTGAACATAGAGCGCGGAAGTTCTCCTTATCATATATAGCGCGGTAGTTCTCCCTAACATAGAGCGCGGTAGTTCTCATTAACATGAAGCGCGACAGTTCTCCCTAACAGAGAGCGCGGGAGTTATCCTTAACATGGAGCGCGGAAGTTCTAATTAACATAGAGCGCGGGAGTTCTCCTTATCATAGAGCGCGGCAGTTTTCCCTAACATAAAGCGCGGGAGTTCTCCTTAACATAGAGCGCGAGGGTTCTCCCTAACATAGAGCGCGGGAAGTATCCTCAACATAGAGCGCGGGAGTTCTCCTTATCATAGAGCGCGGCAGTTTTCCCTAACATAAAGCGCGGGAGTTCTCCTTAACATAGAGCGCGAGACTTCTCCCTTACATAGAGCGCGGGAGTTCGTCCTAACATAGAGCGCGGGAGTTCGCCCTAACATAGAGCGCGAGAGTTATCCTTAACGTAGAGCGCGGTAGTTCTCCTTATCATAGAGCGCGGCAGTTTTCCCTAACATAGAGCCCGGGAGTTCGCCCTAACATAGAGCGCGGAAGTTCTCCTTAACATAGAGCGCGGGAGTTGTCCTTAACATAGAGCGCGACAGTTCTCCCTAACAGAGAGCGCGGGAGTTGTCCCTAACATAGAGCGCGACAGTTCTCCCTAACAGAGAGCGCGGGAGTTATCCTTAACATAGAGCGCGGAAGTTCTAATTAACATAGAGCGCGGGAGTTCTCCTTATCATAGAGCGCGGCAGTTTTCCCTAACATAAAGCGCGGGAGTTCTCCTTAACATAGAGCGCGAGGGTTCTCCCTAACATAGAGCGCGGGAAGTATCCTCAACATAGAGCGCGGGAGTTCTCCTTATCATAGAGCGCGGCAGTTTTCCCTAACATAAAGCGCGGGAGTTCTCCTTAACATAGAGCGCGAGACTTCTCCCTTACATAGAGCGCGGGAGTTCGTCCTAACATAGAGCGCGGGAGTTCGCCCTAACATAGAGCGCGAGAGTTATCCTTAACGTAGAGCGCGGTAGTTCTCCTTATCATAGAGCGCGGCAGTTTTCCCTAACATAGAGCCCGGGAGTTCGCCCTAACATAGAGCGCGAGAGTTATCATTAACATAGAGCGCGGTAGTTCTCATTAACATGAAGCGCGACAGTTCTCCCTAACATAGAGCGCGGGAGTGCTCTTTAACATAGAGCGCAAAAGTTCTCCTTATAGAGCGCGACATTTCTCCTTAACCTAAAGCGCGGGAATTCTCATCATTAATTTCAGTTTCCAGCAGCAGCCGGTTTCAGAAAAATCTGAAAAGAAAACTAAAAATCACGTACTGTTCACGTTTTTCTTCTCAGAAAACCAACTACAAAGTGCACCATTTCTTCTCTGTTTCTCGACCAAAAGGCATTTGCCTCATACACACACACACACACACACACCAAATAAGCGCTTTATAATAGAGGACAAGGTAGGTCGCCGGCGGCTAAAGCCGCCTCCGCCTCCCTTGTTTTTATTCCGGACTGGCGAGAGCTTCCTGGCCCTATTTTTTCTGAACATGGACCGCCAAAGCTCTCCTCAACAAAACTTGTCTCAGACTTGTCAAAACTTATCTAACTTAGAGCGCGAGCACTCTCCCTAACATAGAGCGCGAGTCCTTTTTCTAACTTATAGCGCGAGATCTCTCCCTAACATAGAGCGCGGAACTTCTCCTTAAGATAGAGCGCGGGAAGTCTCAGCATAGAGCGCGGAACTTTTCCCTAACATAGAGCGCGGAACTTCTTCCTAACATAGTGCGCGGAACTTCTCCTCCACATAGAGCGCGGGATGTCTTAACATAGAGTGCGAGACTTCTATCTAACATAGAGCGCGGAACTTCTCCTTAACATAGAGCGCGGGATGTCGCAGCATAGAGCGCGAAACTTTTCCCTAACATAGAGCGCGAGACTTCTCCCTAACATAGAGCGCGGGATGTATCAGCATAGAGCGCGGAACTTCTTCCTAACATAGAGCGCGGAACTTCTTCTTAACATAGAGCGCGGGATGTCTCAGCATAGAGCGCGGAACTTCTCCTTAACATAGAGCGCGGGATGTCGCAGCATAGAGCGCGAAACTTTTCCCTAACATAGAGCGCGAGACTTCTCCCTAACATAGAGCGCGGGATGTATCAGCATAGAGCGCGGAACTTATTCCTAACATAGAGCGCGGAACTTCTTCTTAACATAGAGCGCGGAACTTCTTCTCAATATAGAGCGCGGGATGTCTTAACATAGAGCGCTAGAAGAGCGCGGGATGTCTTAACATAGAGCGCGAGACTTCTATCTAACATAGAGCGCGGAACTTCTCCTTAACATAGAGCGCGGGATGTCGCAGCATAGAGCGCGAAACTTTTCCCTAACATAGAGCGCGAGACTTCTCCCTAACATAGAGCGCGGGATGTATCAGCATAGAGCGCGGAACTTCTTCCTAACATAGAGCGCGGAACTTCTTCTTAACATAGAGCGCGGAACTTCTTCTCAACATAGAGCGCGGGATGTCTTAACATAGAGCGCTAGAAGAGCGCGGGATGTCTTAACATAGAGCGCGGGATGTCGCAGCATAGAGCGCGAAACTTTTCCCTAACATAGAGCGCGAGACTTCTCCCTAAAATAGAGCGCTGAACTTTTTTTTACATGTAGCGCGGAACTTCTCCTTAACATAGAGCGCGGAACTTCTCTTTAACATATAGCGCGGGATGTCGCAGCATGGAGCGCGAAACTTTTCCCTAACATAGAGTGCGAGACTTCTCCCTAACATAGAGCGCTGAACTTTTTTTTACATAGAGCGCGGGACTTCTCCTTAACAAAGAGCGCGAAACTTCTCCTTAACATAGAGCGCGACAGTTCTCGTTAGGATTCTCTCTTTCTCTCTCTCTCTCTACCTCTCTCTCTCTCTCTCTACCTCTCTCTCTCTCTCTCTTTCTCTCTCTCTGTTAAGGCTGCGTGTATTTCACGTGACGTTAACGATCTCTTGTTCAACTCAGAATGAGTAAATCTATTCCCCATTCCAATTGCAGCTGCAGCCAATTTGTAGTCACTTGGAAATAGAAATGAAATCCAGCTAGCTCACGTTTTTTCCACGCCATTTGCCTCACTCTTCCCCAGTGGTTTTTCGACTGAAATTGTTACAAACAAACATACACACCAAACTAGCCTTTTATACTAGTGGATGTTATTAATGTTGAATTCACAATATTTATATGATGACTGTTTACTCTCTCTCTGCATGTTTTACTTCTACGCCAAATACAAGTGAAAACACCATTTCATTCTTTTACAGATGTTCGTTATTAAAGTATATCGTTTTTAATTCCTATATAAATTTTCTTCTACGCCCACCCAGTGTTTTCGGACCGCACCCAAATGTTTTGGTAGTTTCCCATTTCCGTTCACAATCGCTCTTTGCTAAACGAACATTTTCGCAGGAAAGTCGTCTTTCGATGACAAGATTAGTTATCAGAAGAAGATAGGAAGCGACCCCCGCAGCGACGAAAAACCACAGTGGAAACAACATGTGGGGACAGGATTGGGTGCACGTGCACGCAGAAAACACGTGAAAACACGTGAGAACGGATTACAGGTGGATTAACCGGTCCGGAACGGAAAGGGCACGTGAAAGGTATAAGAAGTGTGAAGGAGGTCGAACGAAAATCATGCTACCGATGTATGGGTTATGAGGGTTATGATGAAGAAAAAATTTAGAAACGCTGGTGGAAAACTTACATTTCAATAGTTCAGAACACATCCAATCTTCGAAACATTCACAAATCGGAATACAAAAAAAATATTCCGTCGTCGCAGTTAACATTAATTTTATTTGATATTTGTACCTTAACATGTGTATGAGTAGTACTATTCATCAATTGTCGTAGACGGATTCGGCAACTAATACTGAGTTTGAAACATTCAAAGGCGCTTATTTCACTGAATGATACCTGAATGCAAACATTCGTTGCACAGTCCAAGTTTGATCTATATATGTTTTCTTTGGCTCTTTTAAACATGTTCTTTCATTGATTATTCATACTTCAATAGATTCATGCAACACATGCCTGGGTTGACCTATTTCGTAATTGATATAGAAACATGGTTGGGAAATCAATGTTCAAGATAACGATAACGCAACATTGGCAGAGAAGAATAGTATAAAGTATACTGTTTGAAGGGTCAAAATGGTTTGATCAAATTGGTTACCGAAAACAAATAACGGTTTTGTTCTTTTTATTACAAGACGCGGTTAGCGGAAATCACGTGGAAAAGGTGTAGTGAGTTCACCGAATCAAAACGAAGAGGGCTTGAAAATGACACGTGAGAAGCGGAACAAATACACATTGGAAACCAGAATGAGTTTTGTTTTATAGAATAGAATAGAATAGATTTATTCGTGATTTAACACGTGACTTCCACATAGTATGTGGCACTCCAATGGAGTAAATGGAGAGAAAAGTTGAGAAGAAAAAGGGTATGGTTACCCTGTTACGCGCTCATAATATTACATTATGTTGATTACCGATAGATAAGTCACGTTGAAGCCAAGAAAAATCTCCAAAAATGTTAGGAACGGTTAAATAATTAATAAAGGTGTATAAAACACTTAGAGCGTGTAGAAATATCGGCCAATTGGATTGTGAAGCTTTTTTAAGCTGACTATTATTGATCTATTCGAGCATATGTGTATAGTTCCATTCACGTTATCATTATATTTTCGGTAAAGATTGTACGCCCATTGCGACTCATAGACTTCCACCTATTAGTATTAGGGGTGAAACATTCGAAAGCAAGAGCCTGGCCGAGGTCAGTGTATGGAACTTCCTCCGGGAAATGTGCGTTTCTTGCTTACAACCCTAGAAACGGAACAATTTTACTTTTGTTGTACACAATTTGCAACTACAAATGATTGTTCCATGGCTGGTTTGAATTGTACACTGGAGTTATTCGTTCACTCCTTCCATGAACACAAAACTATCTTTGTTGTTAGTTGAACAGTAATCAATTGCGTTCAAATTATAACAACTTAATTGCTGTAGAGAGTAGTGATAGCAATTTGAAATACTCGGATATAAGCTGATACTATGTGTGAAACATCCACGAGTAGTAGCTTCACTGAGGGAGAATCGATATTTTCTGAAGTAATACAGGGAGTTTGTTTCGAGTGATGTTAGTTGGTTCCTCAGAGCATACTAAAACTTAACCACTGTCTCATTTTTTCTTGTTCAACTTGCAATACATATGAGAGTTTCACGGCTAGTGTGAATAAAGATCGTGAACGATGGCTGCAATTTATTCTTAGCATCGAAAATTATAATTTTGAGACATTTATGGATACCATTGTACATTTTTGTTACAATTACTCATACAGAATCTGGGAAAGTAAGAGGGGTATTTAAGGGGGCGTGGCATATCGAGATATGAAAATCAGTTTGGCGAAAAACAGGAAGTTGCTGAACTTGCATTTCACATAGAAAATCTGGGAGTTAGAAGGGTAGGTAGAGGGGAGTTCGTTACCGCAACGCGCTGGCCCTAATTTCTCACGGCTAAGTCCCGGATTTTCTACGGCCAACTCTCCCGATTTTTGTCATAGAACCATTTATCATATTTTTCGGTTTCAAAAACGCAGTTTCTATGTGTCAAAAACTAAATTTTCTCCAAAATGGCTGTTCAGTTTTTTGAGATCCGGTTACTTGTTGAAGTGGTCAAGGAAAGTGCACAAATTTACTTCTGATGTGACTATTTTATTGGTGAAAGAGCACAAAAGGAAGTTGTACAACATGTTGCGCTGTAAAAGTTTCTGATGTTGATCAGAAACATTCCTTTCAAGATCAAACAGTCAACTTTGTTGTTGTTTCTAAAGTTGTTTTTGTTGTTTTATAGTCATTTCGATGTCGCAGGTGAGTGGTGGAGCAGTAAGAACAAAGAGTTTCCACTCTTATCAAAGGCCAAAACACATCAAAACAAAGTAAATAAAAGTACATAAAGGTTTCAAGATTATTATAAAAACGAAAAAGTTTAACAATTATCTGTAGATTTACAAAATCCAAAACGTACGAAACTTTAACTGTACAGAGTTGTAAGTGAACAAACTTTTTACGCGCACTTGAATGTATATCGCTCTCGGTATAACGGGTGGTTAGCCTAATCAACAATTCACGCGGCCTGTTGCAATTAAGAAATGAAAAAAACAAACCAAGAATATGTTGAAGAAAGGGTGAAGAGAAACGTTTCCACAAAAAAAGGAAAAGCTCACCATCTGGGTTTAATTACCCAAGTTTGAGAATGCTGAACCGTGCCCTTCTCGCTGTTGCGCGCAGCCCAGTTCCTCGTCGTGCTATCCACAAGGGAATCGACTCTACTCCCCCTTCGAGATTTACCTCAAACTCGGAGAAGGTTGCACTCTACGGCATCATCGCGGTAGCCTTCCTGTCGTATCCTACTTACGTTATGTTGAACCTCAACAACCTCCGCCCCATGCGAGATAACGTGTTGAGCGAGGAAGTTGTTCAAGCTGAGATCGATGCCATCCGCGCTTCCCGTCAGTAGATAGACCTTTAAGTCGAACGTCGAATACATTTATTTATAGGGAATCGTATTGGGACGGGGGTGATAGTTCTACGGGGGGGGGGGGGGGGGGACTTAAGGTGAAGGGGGGGGGGGGGGGCAATTGTACAATTTTTTCTGTCATTCATACGAGAAAACAGAACAAGATGAAAATGAAAAGTTATTTGTTTGAAATAGCTCTATTTAATGAAACTGCTAACTGGAAAGCAAAAAATGGTATCTTTGAGCAGCAACTGTGAATTCTCATTCTCAATAAAACCTGCAAACGGGTTGGCTTTCAGACCTTAGACCGTTTTTTCCAGACAGAAAGTTCCAATTGAGAGCTACCTCCCCATGGTGATAACAGAAATGGAAAACGTGGAGGCGTTCGTTTTCCGGAAAATCTAAACAGGTTGGACCGTTTCTCCATTAGAGTTTCATTCAGCACGTAGCTTTTCCCGAAACCAACTGAATTCATGGCAGAAACCCAGAAATGGTGAACTTTTTCAGGAAATAGAGAAGTTTTCCAGAAAGTACGGTTTCCGGCTGATTTCACGATTTCAGGTTTTTCACGTGCGTTGCACGTGGCTATAAAGGGGGGAGATGGTTCATTTTGTTCATTCTAGACAATTGGGCGGCCATCGAGTAGAGTATCAAGAGCTGTTCAGGATCTACCCCCGACTGGATAGAGTCTGATACGGTATGTTGGCTGTTTCTCTCTATATTTCTCTCTCTTTTCTCTTCCGTTTTGTCTCTATGAAACTCTATGAGAAGTTTCTTCAACCTTTCTCTCTTCTTGTGTAGATAGCTTCAGTAGGGCGCAGCATTTATTTACGGTCTTGTGACTTTTGTTCACAAAATGCCCCTTCTTCACAAGATTGTTTGTTGAAAACATGATTAAGAATAGCCTACAAATTCTAAGAGATTCTCGCTAACGCGAAAACTTCATATTTTACCACATCCGTAGGGCATACACACACAATGATGAACTCAGCCAACCTCGAAGTTTCTATTCAATATAAGCAGAGCGCGCAACTTTCAACTGCGCTTATTTCTGGTAACTTTTAGCAAGCAATTTGAACTGGTGAGTATTATCAAAAAAGTTCATTTATACTTGAAAGTAGCCTAGTTCGCTCTAACTTCGAGATATTATTGTGATTTTTCTCTCCTTTTCAGAAAATGTCTGAGATACTACAATATAATAGAAACGGATCGTTGTCAAATAAATTAGAAGATAATATGAGCAGCGGCAATCCAAGAGCTCCTCCGGTACATATACATATATTTCACACTTTCTATTAAAAGTAGACCTAAAATCCTACATTATCACATTTTTTGTGTTATTGAAGAAAATTCACATTTGGCAGTTCTAAATGTGCGTATTTTGCACACTTTTCCAAACATCAGTTTTGAAATAGTCAGTATTGAGGTTCAAACGCTAGTGGAGAGACTAGAAATCTAGGAGGTGCGTTTTCTTTTCTTTTTGAGTTTGTACCCATATTTATGAGCATTTTGTTCCAGTAGGGTTCGTAGGAACTTTGTTTTTTTTTCAGATGGAAGGGAAGTGTAGAAACTACCTGTTAGTATGTCGTATCTCTCTTCCTCAACTATTTTCGTTTTCGTCAATTTTAAGTCCCTTTTTTAAGTCCCTTATCTTTCAGGAGGGTTCATGGGATTTCTGGAACCAAGTGTACAGTAACCCCGATATGAGAACTATGGTCGAAGACAAACCGCAGGTACTTTGAGGCTCTTTTGATTGTTTCGCTCAATTTTGGTTATTTCCAATGATAATCGGTGAATAACTCCAATAATGAGTGATTAAATATAAACCGCAGTCGAACATTGGCAGATCATAATGATTCTGATACTCACGTAAACATGGCCTCAATTGACGTGAAAGTTACGGGAAAGCAACGCTCCGATTTTCTTCGAGATTTCTGCGGTGTATAGTGGGTGCCAAACTTATGAATTTCTGTCTCTCACCGGAATCGAACCTGCGAGCAAAAGTTGCGTAGCAGGCCGCTAACCACTGCACTATTAGAGGGTATAACGGGCATGTTTTGGAATCGAAGACATGTGTGCGTACACAGCGGAAATTGAGATATACAGTACCCTCTCACCTTTCCGTTGGCGACGATTATCGTCTCAACTGAATGCAGAACTGTAGTCGAACGAGTATTTACGTTAAAATGTAGTGCACAATTCAGAATGAGGTCTCTCGATTCTCCTACTTCTGCTGTTTTCATTCTTGATTTTGATTTTTTTTTCCACGTTACCATTCTCTCCTTCTATAACTATGTGTGTTCAGGAGACCTCCATGTCGGAGCTGCTCCGTAGTTCTTCTCTCTGTCGCGCGGAGGTGGTTGTAGTGAACGTCCCCCGTCTTTCGGCCTCGCAACACGCATTGATCAGAAGTCTCCTCCAGAAGGATCTTTGTACCAATGTACCCATTTTGGAGGTCGAGATTCTACCCAGAAAATGGTTAGTTTTGTTTTAAAGAAGACAGTTTATCGCACACATTATACAAATACCCCCCACTAACGTAAATGGGGGTTGAACGTTACTTGAACGCTCACCATGAGTACGGGGTCAACGTTACATTCTAACATGAAACAACCCGCGTATGTGAGTGACGTGTAAGCGTGTTATGTTGGTCTGGCAAGCAAACGGAAATTGAACTAACAAACAAACTTTTGGTCTTTATAAATAGAAACACTGAAACACTCAAACGCGCCTAAAATTCTAGCGAGCAATGTATTATTCCACCGGCTACGCAATTGTCTCGTCTCCCTAATTCGTGAGGGGGGGGGGGGCAATTGTACAATTTTCCCGGTAATTCTCGCCTAGTTATCAACAATATAAATAAAAGATTACTTGTTGATTATCGATTATTCCCCCTGATTCAGGGTGATTCGTTTCTACCGTCGAGATGACGCAATTCGTGTTCAGCGGGTTCTGCAGGGACACGCGTTTCGCAATCGAATTCTGGCGGCCAGCATTTCTGATGTGGCGCCGGTGAGAAAATGGTTTATTTTCACCCCCCCCCCCTTGTTTTTAACCATAATTATCTATAATAATTTGTGTTTAGTTTTAGAATACCAATTTGAATACCAAGTATATCACTGTTTCACTGTGATGAGTTCTAGTATTAAGACCAGCATTTCTGATGTGGCGCCGGTGAGCAAATGGTTTACTTTCACCCCCCCCCCCTTGTTTTTTCACCATAACTGCCTAATTGATTATTTAAGTTCAGTTTCAGAATATCAATTTCGATATCGAATATATCACTGTTTAACTGTGATGAATTGTAGTATTTAGACTTTGAGACTAGTAGTTCTGATGTGGGTAGAACAATAATGACTTGAGACTTATACCCCCATCTCTTTGTAAATGTCTAGTGTGAACCGAGTTTCCTTGTTCAAAGTTTTCAGAGTTTTCAGAATGATCACAGTTTGTTTTTGCCTCCAAACGCGCACTTAAGTGTCTTCCCACCTATATATAACGGTCATTCAT
Organism: Litoditis marina; assembly: GCA_964036275.1. NCBI lineage: Eukaryota > Metazoa > Nematoda > Chromadorea > Rhabditida > Rhabditidae > Litoditis > Litoditis marina. The sequence goes on from OZ038436.1 coordinate 8,050,337, forward strand.
CTCCGTGTTTATTATCATGCTTATCTACCCAAGAACTTTCACCTTCATTTTGAACTATACCTCCAGGTCACCCCCATCGCTCCCCCTATCGTCCCTTGTACCCCTCGATTGGAGTCTGGCAACCCAAATTGGTCCTTGGTTGAATGGATTGACATTCTCGCCTTCAAAAGGTTCGATTTTCATATGTTTGGTTAATTATCGTCTTTCTTTTACCAAATTTGCACCGGAAAGTTTTCAGGACTCGAGAGAATCGTTCATTTATAGTATTGCGTTACCGTATTACATCAAGTTTATGCGATGAACGTACACTAATTCGATTAATGGAATTGTCGCTTTCAAAATTGCCCAAATGTTTCACCTTCTCTCTATGTGTTGCAGTGACCTGATGGGTCTGCTGTCCCGTGCTCCCCAGGGTCTGACCATCGGGGAAGTTCTCGCCGAGTTGCGTCCCATGAGAAGACGAGGAGTAGTTCCCGCGACACTCGACCAATGGCCAACTGCACTCATTCGAATGTTCGCTCCCCAGGTGCAGATTCTATTAAAATACGGGATTTTACTTTCGTCCCCTACCTCCTTTAGTTTTGCACAACACGTTTTGGTTTCACGTTCAATGTAGGTGTAATGGTTCAGTCAATGAATACTATCTAGCATAGCACTCCCTTCCTCTTCGATATATACAAAGGATGAAACATTCGAATGATTAACAACTGCTTCGTTCAAACCACGGTTCAAATCACTGAAATCGCTGAACTTTCTATCTATCTCATCTGCATCTAACTCAATTGATCGTACGAAAACTATTATATGATATGTGTCATATATTAAATTCTATTTTATGTTTTTGTATTTGCAGGTGAGAATGACTGGTAGATACTTGAGTCTATCCAGCCAAGGAAATCTCTCGGCTCTGATGAGAAAAGCGGCTTCTGAGGTGAGTCGTTGTTCTATGGATGACAGAAGGTTACGGTATCTTTCACCAATTGAATTGCAGTCAGAAAATTTGTGCATGAGCATGAAGTAAAGTGCAACAAAACACAATATGAAGAATGGGAAAAATAACTTTACCTGTACACCAGCATCTCTGCGTTTTTCCCATCAGTTCATTTACAATAAAATATCGATTTTCTACATTTCAGGGCACGGCTCGAGCTGTTTTGGAGCAATGGGAGCCTATGCTTCCAAATGAAATTCGTTCAGATGCTCATATTATCGATTATACTGTTGCTCTACTGGCTTTCTACGGACCACAGGTACTGGTTTAGTCTTATTTGTTGAGATACACGTGACCTCACGTGAGTTTGCGTGACCTCCTTTTTCGATAAATGTTAGACTAGTTTGGTGAGCATTTCTTTCTTAAAAGTGATCTAAATTGAAATTGGAGAAAGTTTTCGTTTCTAATGTTTTCGTTCTAACGAGTAAGGCTACGCACTATTTTTGAAATATTTTCCGAAGCTATCAAGTAAGTAACGATAGCCGCAATGGTAGATGATCAAACTTTACCGTAACTGAGATTTTACTGGTTATCTAGCAATAACCGATAAACTCAAATCACCTAAATGTATTGCGCATCTTATTATAAGAGGGTAAACCTAACCGACGCAATCAATTTTGTCTAATATTTCTATGGAGAAAACGAGCTAGGATCCCTGAACATTGATTAGTTTTATTGATTGATTTATTGATTTGCAGCACATTGAGATGGATGTGCCTATTCGTGTGCTGGCCACCACCCTGTCCGCCAATTGGCCGAATACTTCGAAATTGGTTGCGGAGAAAGTAACCGGGTTGGTTACTTACACAGACAATGAAACTTTTACTTTTTAATGAGTTTTGTTCATTACTAGACTTGTTAGAATACACAGGATTATCAATATTCTTATTGAACTGTTAGTATTTTCAATTTCCGTAGTAACCGGTTGGTTTGATGCTATTGAGCCATACGCGCACTTGAATGTCGCTTGCTTTCAGTGTGAGGCCAGACTATATACACCTATAATTGAAGCTGACCTTTCATAAAACCTTATTTAACAATGTGAATTCGGATGACGAATGCGTTTAAGACGACTGATGGAAAACTTTGATTTGATGGAGAACTACTTGTTATCAATTGTGTGTGGGTAACTTTTGTTAAAATGGTCAGCTCAGTTTGAACAAATTAAAAGTTATTAGCCTCAAAATCTTTGTCTGTTATTAGCCGATTATTCAAGCCGATTTTTCTAAAGGGAAATACAAGAGAAAAAAACTATCAAAATGGAGGGAAAAATGCATATTTATAATCCAATTATTCATTACAATGTTCTCATTCAGGCTCTCCCCTCATTTTGTGATCATGGACGATGTGTTGTATTTGACCTCCAATATACGTCATAGAAGACTTCTACTCGAACATGTTCAGGTAAGTTCTCTTTCTCTCTTTCTCTCTCTTTTTCACTTTCTTTCTCACTTTCTTACTTTTCACTCTCTCCTCACCCCTCTATCCCTCGTTTTCTCCCTCTTTCTCTGTGTCTCACTCTATATTTTTCTCTGTGTATCCGATCATCCTCTCCCTCTGTGATTATCTCTCTATATCGTCCCCTCCTTCATATATATTATAAATCAACTGTATTGAATCTGATATTCTTCCAGCCGACCCCTCATTTCGTGAAACAGAAGACTGCACAACGCCCATTTCCTCGTCAATAGATCAATAAATCGATTTCGTTGTTAATATGATCAGTTGTTGATTTTTAGCTGAATTGTATCAATGTTTGATCATTTTCATTTACTGGTTTATTTTGATCGAATCATAACTAGTAGTGGTCTTTAATGTCTCACAAAACGAAATGATTGTGTTGCGGAAATCTTCCGCAGTTGAATGTAGCGCGCACAACTTTTAGATAGTGAAAACCAAAAGGACCAATTGTGTTTTTTCTAATGAAATTAATGAAAAACCACTGAGAAATGTGTGTATAAAGTTCGCCGTTTCCAGAGATTGTCCCGACATTGCTATTTATGACTAATTAGACGGTCTATGAGGGAACATGTTCTTTGTTGATAGATTTCACTCATTCGGGCTTCGGTTTGGACGAAAAATAGGAACGAATCAGAGAAAAAGAAAAAGTCAGTTTGTCTAGGCCTAGATTTGCGGAAGCTTACTACCGCTTACAATTCCGTTTTTCAGATTTCTCCACTTTTCTCAATTTTTCGCTTCTTTTCTCTGTGAGAAAGTCACTGGTAAATTAGAAGCACGTGTAACTCACTTGAACGTTTCATATATCTTCAAGGGAATTGTTGGAACTGATTTTGATGAACAATTCAATTACTGAAATACGTAAATATAATGAGCCAACTATCCATTACTAATCAGATCATTTTTTGCATAGCTTCTCAAAAGCAAAAACGTAATCCGTACAGCTACTATAATTAGAGGGTGTCACATTCAAGTGCGCGAAAGTCTTCCACTTTAGTTTTGCTTTTTCTAAGCTCAGCATATAGTTTTCATGCCATGATACACACTTTCTATAACAATCAAACCAATTCAATTGATTAGAATATTTTGAGAAACTAAATTATATAACATTATGAATAGTTTGTACCGTAAAATTATTCTTGCACGATTAACGATTTGACACCAAACTAACAAACAACACTTAGCAACCGTCTCTATGCACAGCTTTATATAGGAATACCTACGGCATAAGTAGGCAGTCGAGAATCGTTTCAAACTAGAAACTCTTCCCATATTTTGTTTACTAATCATCAGAATTCTATGAGTATCAAAGCAAATGAACGCAGAATCAATAATATGGTTATAAACGTTGGAGTTATAAATAATATTTGTATTTGGATCATTGATCTTTACCGTTCTCCTGTGAAAACGGTGGCAGCTCAAAATACCGGAGAAGATGCAGGCTTAAATACCGGTGTAGATTTAGTTTCCTTATGATTTTCAAACAGTACAGGCAACACCCCGGTATTTTGAGTTGCAACGGTTTTTCAGAGTCTAGGTTCAAATGTGGGCTGATAGGTTTTCGAACAGGTGTTGTGAGCACAAAAAAATGACCTCCCATAGTACATAGAGATGACTTCAATGGCAAACTCATTTATCATATTTTTATTTATCATATTTTTTCTGTTTTAGAAGTGTATTCATGTCTGTTATGGTAAGTACTTCACGAATCGAAAAAGTGCTAAAGGCTCACGAGTATCATTTTTCTCCAAGTTCTATGTGACGGTACCCTTTCAATTGTGAAAATAAAGTTCTTGTTATTTTGCAGAACAGAGTGTATATTCGACATTACAATGTTGTAATTTTCGAATTGGAGAATTTCACTCAATTTTTCAGTGTTCGAATGCGAAAATTGTCGTTCAGATTTTCAGTATTTCAAGTATAGTACACTTATTTGTTCATCGATAGATTTATGAACAAAAACGACATTAAAGTCCAAAGAGCAAAAAAGGTAATATTTTGCGGAAGCTTATTTTTGTTACATTTTCTTCTTACGGTTGGTCTATTCTACTATTCGCTTCACTGAAACGTTCAAAAAGATAATTTACAGTAACTGTTACACGTACAGTGGGAGCCAAATATATAAACTTCTGTCTCTCACCGGAATTGAACCTGCGAGCAAAAAATCCGTAGCTGGACGCTAAGCACTACGCTATCGAGTACATAACGGGCACATTTTGTAATCGAAGAATTGTGAGCGTACACAGCGGAAAGTGAGATATACAGTACCCTTCCACCTTTCCGTTGGCGACTACTATACTCGGATGTTTCATATCTACAAGGCAGTAAATATCGAATTCTGTTTCTAGAAGAGAAGTTAAGCAGTGCTGAAATTTCCACAATCCTAACTTCCCAATGTTTTTTATACAAACTTTTATACATTCTTCAGCCTGGGAGTATAACATTTCATCCGGTGGGGGATAATCGTCTTTTGAGGCAATCTCGCATATACTCTTAAACATACTGAAATAACATGCTAATCCTTTCAAAGAAAAAGTTTGGCTAAATATTCGGATTAGTGAGAAGAAATTTGTATGAAAGACTCACTACAAGCAGGCAGAAACTGCTGTTTTACTCGTTCTGATGTTTTGTAGTCCGACCTCGATGTTATTGTTGAGAACTGTACATCTCTGAGAAATCACTGACTCGGCCCCCGCCGACTGAGTATAAATTGAGACGGCAACGACAATGTCGCTGCCGTGACAAATTTTACTCATGAAAATAGCATATGTTTTGAGGAGGCGCAGGCTGACAAACAACAGTTAAAACTGAGACGGCAACGACATTGTCGCGGCCGTCTCATGTTTTACTCATAGATTATCCAAGTTATTCTGTGTTTAGTTTTTTCTTTCTCGTTTAGCGCACCTCGTAGTGCATCAAATAAATAAATAAATTAACGAATAACATGCCTTTGTTTCCAACTCTCTCTTTTCTCTCTCTCTCTCTCTCTCTCTCTCTCTCTCTCTCTCCCTCTTTCTCTTGCCCAATCTCTATGCTCTTTTTGTATCGGTCTCGCCCTTTCTCTTTCTGTGTTTATCCTAATTATACTTCTTCATTTTATGAACTTTCTATTTCAGATAATTTTCTATAACATCCATGATAATCCATGGAAAATATGATCCACTTCGACGGTAAGGCAACTTGTACACGAACTGTACAATAACTGTGTGAAGAAAGTAACTGAATAATGGAAATGTTTCATGTCTTCGCGGGTTTCAATTGGCCCGAAACCATTCGGATTCAAGGCAAATCACAATGCTGTTGGATGCATTGAAAAGTTAGTGAGGTTGGTTGAGATGTAGAACCTTGATTCTTAATTGAGCCGTGTGATTTTACTCTCTCTCTCTCTCTCTCTCTCTCTCTCTCTCTCTCTCTCTCTCTCTCTCTCTCTCTCTCTCTCTCTCTCTCTCTCTCTCTCTCTCTCTCTCTCTCTCTTTCTCGTTTTCTCTCTTGAAAACTACACGATTTCTTAGGTTTCATCATAAATACAGTTGATATCGCGAGAAAATAGTGATTTCAGGAAGTTCCTGAGAGAGAAAACTTCATTGTCACTTTGGAGTTATAGTACCCAAAATATGGCCATAGATGCAATTAAGAATCGTGTTTTTCTCCAAACACTTAGAGGTAGGGCATTGGCTTAAAGGCTTTGCTATACTGTTAGATACTATAAACTGTCTAGTCACGTGAAACATGGTAAACACAGCATATAAGAGGCATCCATTTAAATAGTTTTTCAAAATTCAAATATTTTGCAAATCTGGTCATTTTTTTATTTATTGCCGAGAAACCTGGAATATGGTCAGTTTCTGGTTTCGTTTCGCAGACTTTATCGTCCAAATAAATGACGAGGGTCAATTAATTTCTTGAAGTTTGACAACCGTCATTATTTCACACCTTACTTTTGACATTCGTCAGTTACTTGCATACTGAAACTGACCATGGTCAAAACTGTATTTGCAAACCACCTGTCTCAGCCGGGACTCGAACCTGACCCCGTCAGTTCAAAAGCGCGAGCGCTTTTGTCTGGACTTCTTTTTTATGTGGAGAAAATTAAATTAAAAAAGTTCATTTCGTTTTCAGGGTAATTTCATAAGTAACCGGGTTTCTTGATAACCATACCGGTTTTTGGTAATCTTCCAGGTTACCCCATAGGTAGCCGGTTGGTAACCTGAAACTTTATTTTGGTTACCTTACAAATGAATGGTAAAACTACAATCAACAAATAAGGGGTAACCGGTTTCTCATTTCAGGTTACCACGCAGTTACCTACTGAGGTAATCAAAAGGTTATTTTACTAAAAACTGGTAACGGTACCAAATAAACCCGGTTACTTATTTAATTCATAGTTCTCATTAAAGTTCATTATTTAAATCTGTCTCGTTATATGAGCGATCCGTACAATTCGGCTGGCGCAGGTTATATCCGCGACAGTCGCTAACCAAACTACTGACCCAGTAGCGTAGTGGTAGTGTGTCTGCCTTTTGCCCTGGCGCCCGCAGGTTCGATCCCGCGAACATTCTGACACTGGTCAGAATTACACAGAATGAAGGAGGTAATTCGTTGACAAATGCCAAAAAAACAAGATTATTAATTGACCGGCGTCAAAAACCCCGTTTTCACTTCTGACAGTTGTCAGTAAATTTTCTGACTAGAAACCGAAGATCTGGTCAGAATTGTGCAGAATTTAATCGAAACATGCTCCAAGAAAAAATGACGAGATTTGCATAATATTTGAATTTTGAAAAACTATTTAAATGGACGCCTCTTATATCTCAGAAACGTGAAACTCCTGAGTGCACGATGCCTCATTAGAATGTTAACTTCACGTGACTTTGTAGTGAAATAGATTTGTAGTGCATTTCCGAAGCAGTCCGTTTTTTTGTAATGGAGAATGTTTCCGCTCTGTTTGTAGTTGTATCCGGTTGTATTCCGGTTTTGTATGTGAGCAACGATTGTTTTATGTATCTATGTAAAATAGGATAACTTCAAAAAAATCAGTGAGAAAAAAATCAGTGAGAATCCACACAGACAAAAGATATGCGGAAATGACGATACTCTCCGTGCACAATGACAGATTACGGTAGCGCATGGAGCATCTGTTCGTTGCGCATATATTTCCCTATACGAACGAATTCTTCTTATTTTGAAGATTAGCTAAAATTAGAATGATTTTTTAGTCATTTCATTCCTACTGAGACTCCTACAGTAGGAATACAAAATTATCAATACGTTCAAATTACTCAAATGATTACCATATTCCAATATTGCAAAAGGTGTACCAAAATGTTACCGACAGAGATCAGTTTCGCATCAGGTAAGGTTATTGCGAGAGTTGAATGTATACTGTAATAGTCTCAGTGGGAATAGGATTCAAGTAGCGACTCTCAAAGTGTGGTCCATTCTCGATGTATGATCGATAGTGTGACCTAAAACAATTTGAATCTGTTGCAGGTCTCTGAAAGTTTCCCTACGCTCTGATGGAAATCTCTACAATGACTCCAAAAAAGGAAATATAACAATAAACAGGAAATAGAGAAGAAATGGCACCTGAAGTCCTAGTTCTCGATTGGACTGAAACCGTTCGAATTGTTTTTGGGATCAAAGGTCGAAATTCTCAAGGTTGCTGGATACATCGGAAGTTGGTAAGGTTAGTTGACTAGTCAACGGAATGTGTTCGTCATGCGGTCCATATTCATACTGAAATACACATATAACGAAATATAGATAGAAATGATCTTCTTCTCCGCCCCGCACTCTCTATTTCTATCTCTACCTCTCTCTCTCTCCGTCTATCTCTCTCTTTTTTTCTCTCTCTCTCTTCTATTCCTGTCCAATTTTCTCTCTGTCTCTTACTCGTTCTTCTTCAGTACTTTTCTATTTCTCTGGCTTTTATATTCGTATTCTCTGTAATACATTTTTACGATCATGACCATGGTACATACTTTTTTTCAGAATTGTGGACGATCGCACATATTGTGAACAAATAGCATGGCGTACATCCATGCTCCGTTTCCTATTGGATATTTATATTGTGTATGTTTCCTCAAACTCCGTAAATAAACTTCGATACTTGTTAAACCTTCTCTGTATTCAGTTGTGAAAATTCTTTATTTGGTATAAATATGTTGTTTCAACCCGTTTTATTATGAGTAATATTAGATTTGTTGTTTTCATTCACTTCATCACGTTTTACTGGTGGGATTTTGTCTAATTCTAGTTTAGATATTATTTTACACGATCTTGTGTTTGAGTTAGCATAACGTTTTCTTTTGTTTCGGTTGAATCTCAAATGTTGTGCTGTATTGTACTGTAGTTGACCACACACGTTAGAGAATTAGTACGTAACCATGGGTTTTGAAAAAAAAACATTTGTGAATTCCGTAATAAACTATTGTAAACTATTGTACATTTGTAACATTTGAGAAAATAATTTTGTATTCTATAGATGTTCGGCGAAAAACTTACCTGTACATGAATCAATTATGACCGCTTGTTACTGTTAAACTAGTACATTTTTTTTGTAGAAGTTCTTATTCCAACGTCATTTTAGATATCGTAAGTGTTTCAATTATCTAGAAAGTGTTTGTTGATTTCGTTAGCAGTTGATAGTTCCTACAAAAAAGTCACATTTTCAGTATATATCTCGTACGCACTTGCAATTGAGAGTAATAGACAGCGTTTCGCGCAGTTGAATGTAGTGTCGATCATTTATAAGTAGTGAGCATCCCGCTTTTCAATTCTGTTATCAGTACATTCATCGTTCCAATTGTGCAAAACTGCAAAAAATGCACATTATACACTTCGCAATTTAGTGCCTCCTTTTGGTTTGCGTTGAACCAAAAATGAAATTTATGTCGGAGTTTTATTTGTAGTGTACTGATACACTGTGGAATGTGTTCTATGATGCTAGAAAAAAGAATCGGTTATACTAGAAGTAAATTGCACAGTCACGTGAAAGATGCTGAACACAGCAGAACTCAGAAACGTACAATGGCTAAGTACACTATGCCTCATTAGAATGCTCATTTTACGTGACTAATTGAATTTACCTCTAGAATAGTTGGGGTGACAAGATGTCTTTCGCGCAGTTGAATGTAGCGCCGACCATTTATAAGTAGTGAGCATCCCGGTTTTCAATTCTGTTATCAGACTGCAAAAGTGCACATTATACAATGAGAGTAAACACAGAATAAACACGACTCTACATCATATTTTTATTCTCCATGTCTCCATTTTCTCGTAATTGGAATACCACCAATAAACCAATGTGGAAAGACACGTGTTCAATCGCGAATAAACATTCTGTTCTATTCTACTTTAGAGCATTTCTCAAGACGCGCCTCTCAGAATAAACCATCTGTAAGCGGGAGGGTACTGTATATTATAATTTTCACTGCGTACGAACACATGTCTACGATTACAAAGCTTTTCGGCAATGCCCTCACATAGCGCAGTGGTTAACGCTGCGCTATTTAACTTATGCTCGCAGGTTCGATTCCAGCGAGAAACAAGAATTTATTAGTTTGCCACTCTTCTATAGCAATTTAACTTTGTTGTTTTGTTACAGGGGAAAACTCGAGAATGGTTCCAAACTTCAACCAGAAAACTGCTGTTTAGTTTAATGATGTTTTACAGTGGATGAATGAATGAATGAATGCATTACGCAAGTAATACAGAAATATTGTTAACGACGGAAACATAATTGTTTATGTGAGAACAGTATAAATGTAACACAGAGAGATGTTCTGAGGTGCACTGATTTGAATTGATATTTGAATCATTTTTGAAGGGTTTTGTATCATACTGTCAATCATTTTATGTTTCCTCGCGTATATTCACATGCTTGCAAATGAATAAATCAATAATCACCACTACACCAATTATGTGTAAAATTGGGGAACTGCAATTTATCGCGCATTCAAAAGTTGCAGGCAGCGCACTTGTAGTAACGAAAAACCTTTCCATGGTTATGTTAACGTACGTGAATTGTTGTTCTAAAACGCATTGTGTTTCGGGTGTCTGGTGTTTGGTAAATGAAAATATAAAGAATGAGAAATTCATTTAGGTAAAAAACTGAGAAAGAGCAATACACAGTTTCTAGTTTGTGAAATCTCTTTCACATAAATGTTTATTTCACAGTTTTTTTCCAAAAAACTTGATCAAAATCATTTAGAAAAAAGCTGTACCACAATATCCAACTGAACTATTTATCCGTGATTATGTTAGTTCTCATGGGCTAGTCAAATGGTTTCACCCTTAATCTGTTACTTATTTTAATACAACAACCGGTACACAATATTGTCATTGAAGTAACCGTAATAATAATAATTCAACATGCTTAACAATATCAGAGTAGAAAGTTATATGCTATCTATTTCCAGAAAGTTTCACAAGACATTACCTTGGAAAGCGTAGATTTTCGTACTGGGATTATAAGTTGTCAAAGTTACATGAAACGAACAATTTCTATAAGTTAAGTAACAAATAAAATCACGATAACTCACAAGTTTATTACAGCTGTTATAACAACTACTGTGTTTGTAACTACTATGCTTCAGACAAATCCATTATAGTTGTAATAATAATAATTGTAATATGGATCATATTCATATTGTACCATTTGTAGGTTTTTTTCGGGATTTGGTGATATTTGTGTGTTTTGAGGGGATTCCAACAGAGCGAATGGCAAAAACACTGAACCAAACAATCGAGAGACCATTCCGTCTAAACGCTGGAAATGAGAAAATAAAATAATGTTTGAAATCAAAAACCTCAAAATTACTATATTCAAAGTTATTTGAAGAACAGTGATATCATTGAAACATTTTGTCTCAATGACTGTAAAACTGTAGGCTAAGTGGAGCCCAACTTTTATTTTGTTTCTACTGTCTTTTTTGAGGTACTTACGGTTTTTTGTAACTTTGCGGCAGTACGTCAAAATTGAATCACTTTGGTAATGTTTCGGCCTTCGAAGATTCAAGTTTGCAAAACCGTTTCACCTTTTTACAATTGAACAACTCACTCTTTTCAATTGTGGATATTTGAAGTGGAGCGCGGTTTGGAGACGGGCTATTATTCGACTCGACTGAAATAACAAAAGTACTTTTGGGAATCAAACATTATTGACAAGGTTTTAGGAAAACATATATTTCTCAACTTCTCCAATGATTCCGTAGTGGCAGTTCAAAGTAGAACGATTATGTAGACCAATTCCGACTGAATCGCTCCTTTAAACTATTACAATGCAAAACCGAAGCGTTGAGATTGGTCCACATAATCATCCTTCTTTAACAACTGAGCATAGATGTAACTTAGTAAACGCACGATCAAGATGTAAATTTTAAGTAATTTGGCAATTATTACTTTTATAGTAAAAAATTGATAGTAAAGATTGTACTAGTGAGTCTATTCGTCGTCTACTTGAATTGCTTGCATCTTTCATTCTGGCTGGATCAACCTTGCGCCCAGGCTGCACACTATGTTATATACTGCATGAAACATTGCGGCACGGCAATACCCTATTCTCCGTTTAAATGAGGCAAAACAAGCTAGTAAATCGTTTTAATCGGTAAAAAAAACGATCCTTAGAAGAGCTTTTTGATAATCTGCAATACGTATATTCTAAAAAAAATTTGAAACACACCAATTTCACAATACTTTGTGAAATGACCCTATAAACGTGGAATTTTGATTACTTTTTTTTAACATTTTAGGTGGAGAAATTATATACATATATGAAGAAATTCGCGAATTTATATTTGGTATTCTCGTTTAACTAACCTCGTAAGCGAGATATGGATTCTGCTCTTCTATAACTCTGTTATTGATTGGTTCAAACTCCAACATAAAAGATACAAGACGGGATCGGATCTGGAAGAAATAGTTATTTGAGACGAGATAAAAAAAACAAAAAAAGATAAATAATTCATGAAACGTAAACGTAATTCATATACAGTAACTTGAAACATTTTCTTGTCTTACTTCTATGTTTCGAAGTTTGATATTTTGAATATTAGCGGAAGTAAAACCATTTGGTTTCATGAATGTTCAAATTTGACTTTACAATACAATCAATAAATCAAAGTTTCTCCACAATTAACTGAATTCAGTGTTTACTCTACCTATCCAACTGAAAGCTGACCAATTCTTTCGAAATTCATGTTATTGCACTATTCTGTTCGCGTTCCATTGCGATTGAACGATTTTGGTGAAGTATTAATTTTATGACGACCGACTTAGGCGATTCTGCGCTCTTCAAACCTAATAAGAGAAATTATGTTGATTTTGAGTTCTATTATCCCTCTGACAAGGATGTAATGGGTTGAGTATAACATTTGAACTCGTCAAGGCAAATGTTGTAGTTTGATCCAGCTGCTGTACAATCGGATGTAATGGCGTGTATTGAGAGCAAACTGCAGAGAATTCTGTTCTTTGCTACATTCACCCATCGAATACAGAACCGGCAGAACATGTGACGAAATAGGCTTGACGACCTCTCAACCTAGACATATTTTTTTGTTTCTTCTCTGTCCTCTTTGTTTTGTTCAGTCTAACTAGTGTTTCCTGTATTCGGGTATTCTGTTAGTTTTGACCTTAGTGTTAGGCCTTAGGTCTTAGTCATTCGTTTTTTGTCTTGTTTTTATAGGATTTAAAACACCATGATTTTCGATTAATTACCTCTGGCGAAAGTTTCTTCCCGCTTTTCTTGAATTCGTGGACCAAATCCACTGATTTTTCTCCCAGTTCATCCAGTGATTCAGCTAGAGAAATTGCCGAAGAAACATCAAAAGTGACAAGAATGAAAATCACGAAAAGGTGTTTCAACATTCTGAAAATATTTTTTACTTATTTTTCCTTAAATTAAAAAGGATTTGAATAGGTAGATGCACATGAGCAAACTTGATAGTGAAAACTAGCAAGCCTAGAATGTACCTCAGTTTTAATGAAGAATGAAAAAAAAAATCACTGCAATCGCTCTAAAGTGAAAATCTCGACCACGAGGTAGGAAAGAATGGAATCTGAGTGGAATTCAATTAAGTTCGGTTTATAAGAAGATTAAGAGCGAGGGTCACCGGGATCCCGCGGTGATTGGTTTGACGGACGCGTGACTCTTTCATTCAAATGTTTCACATAAGAAGGGGGTACTCGAGGTTTAGAAACGAGAAATACTGGAATTCACTCTGTTTATCGCGAACTGGAATGTTTACGGCAAAATTGGAGTGAGAAAACAAATTTTGATATGATATTGCGAAATCTCAAAACTAATAATAACACGGAGTACTTTCGAGAACAAAATGATCTAAGATCTGAAATAATCGTGAAGGATAGGTACTTTCTTATTTATCTAAATTGAAAAAGCACAGAGAAAAAAAGTAAAGCTAATATAACTACCTTTCGAGACTGTTGCCATCTGTTCGATTAACTCACTTAAATGTTTCGGTACATCTACATGAATCCTAGTTGGACTTGTATATTTGATTCGGACAACACTTGTAAATTACAAAACTAAAAGCTTTCCTAGTGCAGTTGGTTATAGGTTGTTATTTATATCATTTTCAATAATCTTATGGTTCCTGCAATTACCCTTTTCATAGATTGTAAACCACGAATCAGGTTTAAACACGACAATTAGGCAAGAAAGAGCAAGTTTGAAGATTGAAACTCGCAAACGATCAACTCTTGCGAAGTTGGAAATAAGAAAATAAGTAGTGAGCGAAGTGAAGCGAATTGAAATGGCACATGTTGTTCGGTTCTGCTGTGCGTATAGTTTGTTCTCACTTTGTTTCACTAGTTGTTCATTATTTCTTCTGTGTACGCTAACAAGTTATACCTCAGAGAGGGTCTCGGATACTATGACTGAAAAAGCGCCACTGATGAGACAGACTGTTAGTCACTTGCACAGTCACGTGAAACATGTTGAACACAGCAGAAATCAGAAACACGCAATGAATTTGAATTCGGGAGTTCTCAGTAGAGCGCAATATCTCCACCCTTCCAACAATTGAGTTTAAAGAATCCGTCCCGCTTTAATTTTGACTTCTGAGTTAACAATGTATGGCAAATGAAAAACTATTATCAAAAATATAAACTTTCATAACCCTATCTTGCTTTGTTTTCTCAGAAAAGCGGCTTACGTAATGACACCGATAGGGGGGTTGGGTACGGGGTATACTCAAAATAGCCTATAGAAGTGCAAAAATGATTTTAAAACACTATATCACATACGACTACACAATTAGAGACTGAAAAATGGGAACAAATCTGGATGTAAATGAACCAAGGCAAGTTGCGTCACAGTGAAAATGTTCATGTCCTTTTCTTAATTGCTTGATGTTATGCAAATTTTACCAAATTTTGATCCCAAAGTTTTCTCATGGTCTATGGGAGGACATTAAAAAACTTTTTTGAGCTTTTTAAATTATTCATGAAACTCAAATCACAGCGGAACGGTTTTTTTTAATTTGGTCCAGCTAAAAAAAGGATTGACAAAAGCTCAGTTGGTTATGTTTAGCTCTTATAAATAGCGGGTACTACATTCATGTGCGCGAAAACCTTTCACCCACTTTTTCAACTTCCAACTCGAGCTATATACGTGCTGAAAATAAAATAAAAACTACAGTATGTTATTCTCTTAAAAAACAATATGACAGTAGTTGAAACAGCTGAAATAAAATTTTATATAATATTGATATTTTTCTTTTTCTAATATTCTTTTATCCCACGATAACGAATTGCGTTTGATTTGCATTTTCGCAAGACTAACAAACAACACTTAGCAACCGTTTCTATGCTCTGATTTCTGTAATAGAAGCACTACCGTATATTTATAAATATATAATGGCATATTAGCTACTCCCCTCTGAGCAAATCCCCACACACATTCAGATTAGTCTAGAATACTCAAGCACAGATTGTTAACTTGTTTCGCTCTGCTGTGTTTGTTGCTTGACCTCTACGTGACAGTATTTCTCTCTTTCTCTCCCTCTCTCTCTTCTAATCTCTCTCTCTCTCTCTTTCTTTTTTGCTCGTTTTCTTCCTTTCTCTTTTTCTCTTTTTCTTTTTTCCCCCTTTCTCTCTCTTTCGCTCACCCTCTCTTATCATAAGTACAATGCAATATTTTATGGAAACATTACTTTCAGGCATGTAAGAGAAAACCTCATCAACAAATCTGGAACATAAATAATAAATTTCCAATAATGTTGCCATATATGCAACATAAAAACTGATATTTGTTTTCATACGTCGAGGTAGGTTGAGAGTAAGTTTTTTTTCAATTTATTCGGGTTTCACTGTTTTCAGTTTAATGTAGGTGAACGTTTCAACTGAAAAGTTCAAAATTCGTTGCACATGGCAGTTTCAGTTCAAAAACAGCTAGAAAGTGGTTGATTTCGCTTTTACGGTTACTAACTACACTATTGAACACCGCATTATGTTCTGTATTAAAGCAGGACGGTCATGTGGTCCAATCCCAATGCTCCCAATGCTTCGGTCCTTTAAACTGCAATACATGTTTCAATTGCAGTTCAAAGGACTGATACGTCGGGATTGGTCCACGTAATCGTCCTGCTTTAACATAATAAAAAAATGCTCTCTGATTCTTACTTATCGTTTTATCACAGAATTACTGGATATTCGCGCAAACTAAGCAAAGTGATTAGACAACTTTAAGATGTATGAGAAACACTTGGCTGCGTTCTCAACGCCTAGTTTGAGTATCCTAGATGAAGCTAGTCTTCTCCATTTCCACTAACACTTCTACAGTATGATTTTTAATCATCCAGGTCGTACGAGAAACAAGAATTGTAAATAGGAATTATCTCATTCGTTTCACATTTATTATCACACAGAGCGGTAGTTAAGAAAACATGTGCGATTTGCATGTGCACTGTAAGAGTCTCAGTAGGAATGATGTGTTTTTTACAAATGTTAAAACAACTAGTTCGTTCCACTCACTTAAAAAAAGATTGCTATGTTGGCGTGTTAGGATTTAATTTAAATTCTGAAAGTGTCTTCTACACCATTACTACTACAAGCACTAAAGTTTTAAGACCAAAATAATGAGTTGTTTATTAGAAAAAGCCTTCTGAATATTTGACGGATTACTGTAGAAGAAAATCGATTGGTGAAACAGAGTATATTTGCAGATGGAAGTACGTACCTCAACAGCAAAAAGTCAGAATCTCAATAACAAACTACAAAAACGAACTCCATAGAAATATTGTTTTCAGGTAATTCTTCCAAATAAAACATCGCTGGTGAACCTGGGGCTTATATTCCCAAAAAAGCTGCCATATATGCAACTGAAAAACTGTTTTTTTTCTCAAAACGAGTCAATGTAAGTTTATCACAATCTAGTAAGTTCATACCGCCTGAAAAGTGACAATCATCTTTACGAATCTCAACGGGAATTAAATTTCACTAAACTCTTTTTCATCATCTTAGTTTATCTTCTCACATTTCTTCAATTGGAGTTCAACACCTAATAAGGTAGAAATTCCCGTGTTGATTGGAGAGAAAGTGAATTTTTCCCAACCACGTCACTTACAAAATGGATAATACGGTTTGAAAATCCTATATTGTGTTTTAGGCAGAATCAGAATGCAAATCCGAATCTACAACGACGAGAATAAGTAATATTTTCATTCATTCATATTTAGATGATAACTTTTATTAAAACTAATTACTGGAAATATAGTTAAAATACAATTTATTTATGCCTTACTTCAAAATTCTTCATGTAAACGCTGTACCTACAATCTTTTATCTTCATTTTGTGACTATTTATAGTTAGTTCTCTATCTATTTTCACTTTCTGATCAGTTTGTTCTACAGATTTCCGGAAATATACGAGCGGAAGAACTGCTTTATATGAACTGCAGCTCAAAAACTGCAACTGAATGGCGAATAACGAATAATGAAAGAATATGGCGTCCGAAGCTTCACTGGGAGGAAATCCCACCGTTTTGGATTTAGGATCGAAGGTAGAATCGCAAGGATGTTGGCTGTGCATCGGAAGTTAGTTATTTGGTTGACTTTACCGGAATGTAGAATACAAGGTAGTAGTAGACTTTCACTATCTCTCTCTCTATCTCTTACTCTTACTCTCTCTCTTTATTTTATATAGTTCTCTGTCTTTCTCTCTCTTGATATTCTTTTTATCCCTTTTTCTCTCTCATGCTTTTCTCTTTATCCATTTCTCTCTTTCTATCTTTCTGTCTCTATCTCTCATCAATCACATTTTTCAATTTCAGAGAGATGTTTATTTCAGGTAGCTCTTCCAAATAAAACATCTCCAATACATCTGGGACTTATATTCCCAATAGTTGCAATATATGCAACTTAGAAGCTGAGTGTTTTTTCTCCAAAACTAGTAAAATAGGTTGGTCACCGTTTAACAGGTTTATACCGCCTGGAACATTCGAAATCACTCTGTACGAGTCTCATCGGAAGGAAAACGGCTACATTTAGCATACTTTCAGTTACGACGGCTGGGAAAGTTGGTTGTAACGAGCCGACGATTGTTGCGCTAGTTGAACTTTTACGGTTTCACACTTCAGTGCAACTGACCATACAAAAACAGTTTAGCTAGATGTATAGTCTTCATTTCACCAATAAAGACACCAGAAATCTGAATTACTTGAGCAGAGCGAGGGGTTCTTGGAAAAACCTGGAACTTATACTCTTAACGAATCTTGCCCACAGGTACGAGGTCAGTATTAAAATATACTTCTCGCATCGACTGATAGTAATTATATTGAAAACTATAACTATGAATAATTCGAGAATGTTGCAGATCTGCAGAAATATTCCCACAAACTGAAAGAAATCTGTACATGAACTGCAGTTCAAAAAAAACGGAATTATTAACCACAGATGCAAAAAAAAACACCTTCAAAAGCTGCATTTGGATCATATAAATTTAAAGGGTGGCTGGATTCACCACAAAATTAATAAGGTTGGTTATTTCGGTTACGGAACACAGAATTTCTCAGTGTTCTTATACATCTCTCTCTCTCTCTCTTTCGCACTCTCTGTTTTTTTCTTTGCTCTCTCTCTCTCTCTATCTCAATCTCTTCTGTCTTCCTCTATTTCGTTCTCAGTTTTCCAGCTCTCAGATACATCTTAATCATCCATTCATTCTTAATCATGCACCAACATTGATTTCCACCATTGATTTGTCCTACACCTTTTTATTGGTTTTGCAAACCTTTTTTTTTGAACTCCTATTCGAGTATTAATAAAATCATATGCACGTATTATTCTTCCAGGCATGTCGACACAAACTCTATGAGAAAGAAGCCCGGCGTACATCCAAGTGTTAGTAGATCAATACATGTACGATAAATATCTTTGCTTACAATATATATTGTTGATTTTAACGTTTTCTGTTTTTTTTTATTCAGAACTTCTTCGTTTTTCAGACATCATGATGTCTTTGAATTAGATTGTTTTTAGAATTTACGTTCGACTAGAAATTATATTTCTGAAATTACACGCAATAGAAGAGCATTTGCGCAGTTCAATGTATTAGTGCCACTATTAATAAAGAGTGTACACTATGCATTTCAATGTAGTTAACGTACTCCTTACGTTCTATACTGATCAACTGATAAAATGGTAACGATACGTTGATATTGTGGTGAAACAAATGAGATTTGTATTTTAAAAACTGCACCCCACGAGTTAAAGTGAGTATAACAAGAAAAAAAACTATTTTCGCTTATAAAAATCATAGTGTGGAGAAACATTAGCAATCGTACAATTCACTATCACAATCGTACAATCCATACGAAAACACGTGTTGAATGAAAGTATTTAAAGTCTACGGAACGTCTTACTTTCAAGCTATCAGTTTGCAGTTCACAGCTTTCTGGTAAATTTACAGTATATTTACATTCGCATGTATACTGTTAGTCAATAGCACAGTCACGTGAAACACAGCACAACTCAGAAACGTGCAATTACAAAGTGCACAATTTCTCATTACAATACCAACTTTACGTGACTATTCATTCCACTTCTTGTATATGTAGAATGTCGTTCAAACAGAAATATGCTCCAGAGATCGAATGCATGCATTCTCCAAAAACCCCATCCCAACCGACGTCTCCTCAAATGCACGCTATTTCGCTGCTCTTGCAAAGCCAGAGACGCAGACTGGGTTGATATCGCGTAAAATAGAATAATATGTACATTGTACACGTAGTGTTTCACACGTGAACACGTGTTCGCGTGAACTCTCGCTTCACGCACGTTTTCTCATCTGAGAACGTGTGCTAGAAGATCCCGTCAACTTCATCCCATCCTGCGTCTCTCGCTTTGCCTCACTATTTCCCGTCTCTTACATCCCGGCGGGATGTAAGAGCAGAGAAATAGCGTTTGTTCGAGGAGACGCAGGATGGGATGACGGTGCCGGGATCTTCTAGCATACGTACTCTGAAGTGAGCTTCAGGATTTCATGGCCTTCAGTGGAGAGTAGAAAATCCGTCGAATGTTGTCGTTGAACAGACTGAAGTGAGAACATGACAACACGATAGAACACAGTAACCAAATTAATGGGCAGTAACCGAATCTTCGTTATGTCTTGATTTTTCACATGTCTTAATTCGTGGATTTTGTCCGAAACACACGAGATCACACTAAAAACATAATACAGTGAGTACCAAATTTCTCTGTCTCTCCCCGGCATCGAACCTGCGAGCAAAAAATGTAGCAGGGCGCTAACTACTGCGCTATTAGAACACACAGTCGGCGAGCTTTGGACTCAAGAACATGTGTGGTTACACAGCGGAAAGTGAGATACACAGTACCCTCTCGCCTTTCCGTTGGCGACAACTATGGGCTAGGAGAACACCGTATATAGCGCTGGTCCGGCAATGCACTTTTCCCAGCCACGTTTCAGCTATTCATATTCTGACTACTCACCTGTACAGAATCCATTTGACCTGGTTCAGGTTATTCGCAAGTACATTTACCAGTCTTGCCAAATTGGTGTGACTGAAAAAATGGTTGAAGGTGAACAAAACTAACGAAAAGCACTGCGAACCGCTGAGTACGTATGCTAGAAGATCCCGACACCTTCATCCCATCCTGCGTCTCCTCAAAATGACGTTATTTCTTTTCTCTTACATTCCACCGGAATGTAAGAGACACGAAACAGTGAAGCAGAGCGGAAGACGCAGGATGGGATGAAGGGGCCGGGATCCTCTAGCATATGTACTCAGGTGCGACTCGTTGTAACAATGATGAACATTGTCGGTAGAGCGTCGTTGACGTTTGAATTTTGGTTGTTATATTCTCAATGTACGAGCATCGCTATTGGATTAGGTTAATTCCCAGTCTGATTCCCTTTATGCGCACTGAGTGAAATGAATCTCAATAATGTTCAGGACATATCTTTGCTTCCCCCTTATTAATGTAAAAAATCTTGAACACAGAAAAAAGCAGAAACGTGCGATGACAAATTACACGATTCCTCATCATAATGTTATTTTTACGTTACTGTTCAATTTACTCCTAGTATATACACGTATGGCCCGGTACCAAGGTCCCATCCTGCGTCTCTCGTTCTCCACACTATTTCGCATACACTGCAACCCTCAGTATAATACTTGCTCATCCCATACCTCGTGTTGAAGTTGTACGTGAGTGTGGAGCACAAAAAGCAGCAACTGAGCAGAACAAACGCACTGGCCAGACGGAATTCTCGGCTCCATCGAGTCGTCTACAATGAATACATTGAAAATATTTATGTTCTACGATTATTTATTCATTTATTTATTTATTTATTCACATTCAGAGAATGTGGCACTCGCTCCAGAAAAAGAGAAGAAAAATCGATAGAAATAACTGCCGAAAAATCAAGCAATAAGCCATAAGAGTTTGAATGGTTTACAGTTACTGTTTGTACGATTTTGTATCGGAAAGTGTTGATACATTGGTCTTTGAATAAACGGATCTCGGAATCTTTTAGAATGTTTTTGGTTATTTTTTCTTTATTTTTTTGCCGAACTTGAGGTGCTATTGATATTTTGTTAAACGAGCGACTCTAACAAAAAGTTCATTGCCACCTCCTGCTCGGTTTTACCAATAATACAAACAAAATAATGAAATCATTGAAGTAATGGCCTATTTTAATGAACTGATCAAAATTCTCTGTACAACTTTTTTTTTCGATTGGTGAAATGCGTAGTGTTAACCATTTCTTAGCGCTCGCTCGAATGTTGCGCGTCATCTATAAGTATGGATGTATTCTATTGATCTCATTAGGATCTGGTAAGGATGAAGTAACCATACGGTTTTGTTATTCGATCAGTATCTGTCCTTAAAAGCGAGGTCAAAGTGTACTTTTTTGTCTTGACAATTTTTCTCATCGAATTTTGTATACTTTCATTCGTTTTCTGTTCGTGAGAATAGTTTCTCACCTAAGTTTTGGATAGAGCAAACCCTATAGTTTCAGTTTGTTTAGTAAGACAACCACTTATAGCGAATACAGTTCGAGTACCTACATTTTGACCAAATTACCTTTTATTCCTTTTTTTAGTGAAACAAAACGTAGTGCAACTGTTGGTTAGTTATGCATAGACTAAACTATGGTGGTTTATCGAGTTCAAAATTAAGAGTATTCGAGTTTTTGAGCTTCGGTAAGTTTCGAGTTTTCGTGTTTCGAATTCGACTCTACTTTAACAATCCTAAACCACACTTTCTAAGCAGGACGATCAGTTCCAACCCGAACGCATTAGTATTTCAAACCGCAATACATTTTCCAATTGCAGTTTAAAGGACCGATGTTACGGGATTGGTCCACATAAACGCCTTTCTTTAAAGCCTAAATGTTCTTACTTTCATAGTCTGATTTGGGTT
Source organism: Litoditis marina (assembly GCA_964036275.1). Lineage (NCBI taxonomy): Eukaryota > Metazoa > Nematoda > Chromadorea > Rhabditida > Rhabditidae > Litoditis > Litoditis marina. The sequence goes on from OZ038436.1 coordinate 8,072,688, forward strand.
CCCTTGATTGTGTGGAGCGTTTCGCTCGGAAAGTCTCGAGTTGTCCGTATTCGCCTTGGAAACAGTGATAACCGTTTGGTTCTTTTTCTTTTGCATCAAATACATTTTCCAGAGAATTAGAACGTTCGATACGGTCATGACGATGTAGCAAATCGCCTGAAACATTTAATCAATGATAAATTGTGAGCACTTGCGAGTTTTTCAAATGAGTGTTTTGCTTGCTTAGGACATTTTCTCTCTTAAATAACTTGGCAAAACGTGTACCAGTTGATACTATCAAATAAACATAAATATGTTCGATAAATGATAATCAATGAATAAAAAATGAAATATATACATTTAACTATTTATTAGGTTTCAAGTTACACCGTTTCGGCATCTAGGTGGAAAAATGAGCATAAGGAAGCTGTCCATTTTACCGAACATGTTTCTTAGGAGCAGATTTACCAATTATCGGGTTTTTGTCCGATTCAAAGCAGATATTTACAGCGTTTGGTCTCTAATAAACTGCATTTGTAGCTTTGTCCCGTTGCTTTTCGATTAACAACTCGTTAACCTTTGCGTTTCGTGAGATCAAACTACAACGCTGAGTCAATTATGCCCTATTTTTATACTAATCTTAATATAAGATTTGACGTGCAATCATATCATTTTACCTGTAAATAGTGGTTGATTGTCATATAAACGTGGGTGTAAGGTTTGCCAAAATCGAAAAACCAGGTGAACTGTTTTTCATAGTAGATAAACCCACAGCAAGAAGTGAATAGAGGCACTGAAATGTAGTTCTGTTGAAGAAAGCTTGTGGGAACAAAAGTTGGTATCAAATCCAAACCATCATGTGATTCTACCGGATGAAAACGGTATTGTTTACATAATGCGCTTCATGCATTGCGGTTGACCCATCAGTGGTCAATTAGAGTATATTGTGAAACATTCAACCACGGGAGTACTAGAAAACAAATCCCAGAAACCATCTAGATTTTAGTATGCAACTGGTAACCTCGTTATCTTTAATTTGCACCGGAATACATCTGAATTTATTTTTTTTCCTGACGGTGATGTTACATTCGGTGGAATCACTCTGCGAACAAACCAAAAACACTTTATTTTCTCGAGCTCGTGTCATGCTAAAATCATCCTCTTCGATACAGTATACTGCTGGCTCTGCGAATTTATCCAAGTTCCAATCACTTTGGAACTCCCAAGACGAAAATGTAGAAAGCCACATTACTATCGCCTCACTAAATCTTCTCAGGTACGAACTATCACGCAAAAAAGAACATGGGATCCAATTAACGCTGAACTCTTGTACCCAAAGATTCTATTCAAGGTCAAAAAAGCTGCCATAACATGACTTCACAGAAAACCATTAGTACTCTTAATCTCAATTTAGAAATATAACTCAAATTTAGATTGAAACGCGTTCTGTGTGATACATCGAGTGATCTGAGTGATGTTAAGGTTTTTTTCTGAATTCAAACTAATCGCCCACACCGCGCAAATCTATAAGATGAAGGGAAATTCTGTTTGAATTTGAATGGTGAAAAACTGAGTTGACCTCCAAAATTTGTTCAAAACGGTGAATCGAGCAGATATGAGTACGTATGCTAGAAGATCCCGGCCCCTTCATCCCATCGTTCGTCTCTCGCTCTGCTTCACTATTTCTTGTCTCTTACATCACGGCGGGAAGTAAGGGCAGAGAAATAGCGTATGTTTGAGGAGACGCAGGATGGAATGAAGGGACCGGGATGTTCTAGCATACGTACTATCAGGGGGTTAACTCCACTTTTCCCTACCTGTGAGGGCGCCGATCAGCGCGTAGGTTCCGATTACGATGTAGATGATACTATTGGTGCCCAGGGTACGGAATACGAACGGAAAGAAGATGGCCAGAAAGTGAAGGAGCGAAATTATGGGAAGAAAGAGCAGCTGACCGAACCATCTCGCACTTTGAATGATTACCGTTGGAGGGTAGAGAAGGGCAGCTGAAAAAACAACAAATAAGTTTTTATAATGAATGAACTTGTGTAACGTGTTTTTATTGCGTAATATTATTGTTACTTCATTCTTTTGTCACTTCATGCCTTACTGAGTATTTTCTGAAACGAACTTTGGCGCAAAAAAGAGCATGGGATCCAATTAGCGCTGAACTCTGAGATCGGAGAAATAAAAATGTTCTCCGAACAAGTCTACTTTCACGATTCTATTCTAGGTCAAAAAAACCTGCAAGAAAAGTAAAGTTGAGACACTTATTGTCAATATCAACCGTAGAAGGACTGTCCGTATAGGGGGTGGTGATAAGCATGTGTAAGTTACAGCGCACGCCGGATATACTATGAGTAAATGGAATAGGCAAGTTAGCATTCTAATGAGGCATTGTGCACTATATCTTTGAACGTTTTCTCGGTTCTGATGTGCGTGAAGTGTTTCACGTGACTTTGCGATTGACTAACAGTATAGATTTTGCGGCGAGCATCAAACCCAGGTTAGGGGAGCGACAGCCGAACGCTAACCACTCGACCACTCGATCACCACTTGACTGGTTACGGTAAGAACAAGTAAACAGTAATAATCCAATTGTTGAACGTTGTTGTTAGACTTTCAAACTTTGTCAGGCAGTTTTCATGGTTGTCGTTAGTGCGGAGTGAAACATTACGGTATGGGCAAGTGTAGTTTGATGTGGATAATACTGTTGGTTTTTACCCGGTTTTGATCTCAAGAAACAGGAGTCACATAAGTTGAGTTATTGATTATTTGAAAAGGTTTTAAACTTTCATCTCAAAACAGAATGACTTTGTTCATCTTTCAAAAACTAGTTACATTGCACTAAACTACAACACGAATTATAAAGGTACGGTCCCTTTAACGATAGACGTTCGTTAACGCGTTTCAATGTCGCAACCCACGCATAATAGAGTGTCCGATGAGTCTGCTGGGCACGTCGTGAGCAACCGCCTTCAAGTGTTGCAGGGTGTCGTTTATGATGAGAGTGAGAAAGATGATCAGAATCAGATTCTTCTTCATTTCTTTCGAAAATATGATACAAAACGTCATCCAAAAATCGGCGGGAAGGATGATTAGAGTGAGAAAAGCGTCCAAGTAGAGCAGGAACCAGGTGAAGTCCATTGCAACTGTAAAGAACATATCGAAATGTAGTTTGATCTGCCTGAACAAGAGGAGTTCCGACTAAAAAGCAGTGCGATTAAACTATAAACACATCAGAGCATAGTATTGCTTATCCCATAATAGATTATACCGAAAACGTAAGATAATACCGGAAACGTTCCATAACTACTATTTTCCTACAAAAGCAGGTACTATCACAGATCAACCGTATAAGTCATCAATCATTATGGGCGCGTAACAGGGTCACAATACCCTTTTCATCATGTAATTTTTGTTCTTTCAGTTCTCCAATCGGAGATACACATCCAATGTGAAAAGTCACGTGTTGAATTGCGAATAAATCTATTCTATTCTGTTGTTTAGTTCACGCCAGCTTTTCCTATGACTATAAGTGCATTTTCACGTGAAATGAGAGCACATCACAAAGTAGGCAATGAAAACCGTACGTGTTCTAAGTACGACGTTTAAAGTATTAAACGTTGCTATAAGCTTTTCTAGCAATCTACACTTTATAAAAACAAAAAAATATTATGAGAAAGATCATACTCGCATGGGATTGGGTTGAGGTGCTACCCTATCTAACGGCGTAGCAATCTTTTTGATCTCATGCGTTTATGAACATCTCGTAAACATCTCATAAACATCTCGCCAAATTTCATTTCTGTTGCATAGCAATCAATAGAATCTCATGAAAAGTTGGTGAGATACCGCTCGTGAGTGTATCTCATGATGTTCATGAGGAATCGCATGCGCGTCTGGCATACTGTGAGGTCCATTTGACAATTTAAAGAGACATTGACGTAACTAAATGCTCCACTGAACACGTTGATTGGAACTAATGTTCAAGTATCAAAAATACAATATTTTGCAGCGAGTTGAGCAGCCTTCAACGTTACTAGCAATATACTTCTCTTTTTAGCACGTCCTGGAACCTAATATTGTAGCAGCGACCTTTCACGGAGGATTTTGCAGTTAGGTTTTCCAGAAATCTGAGTTCTTGCATAATTAAGAGTTTTGATTCTCGATATTCTCAGAAAATCAAGAAGCACAATAATATTAAACATGAGGTGAAAACAAACTTTTTTCGTTTACTTTATTCAACGCGAGCATTACCGATTTACTTCAACGCGAGCATTACCGATTTTCCCAAACACACATCTTTAAGTCAATGCGTGCAACATTGAAACGAGTGAGAAACTGCAGCCGTATCAACTGATTTCAACTACTAACAGACAGATACACAGAAAAAACCAATATGTATTGAAATAAACTGGAATAAAATGTCTTTAGTTAATGAATCCTATGATTTTTTATCCAAAACCTACTAAAAGTCCGCCTTTTCGTGAAACAAAAGGTCTTAGCAGGAATAATTCATCTATCGTGAGAATCGTGAACTTTGTCGGGTCTACTCACAACAGGAAAAACCCGAATATAATAAAAAAAATACATTGTTTTTAGTTAATATAAATGTCCAACTTACAGAATTTTCGGGCGAAACAAGAACTGATTATTACCATGCAAATTCATAACTTTTCAAAGAGAACTTGTGAAAGACAGTTCAAAATTTGTATTTTTACAATTGGCTGTGTACAATAACTCAAAAACTCATCTGGCAAAATGAATGGTAAAAGAGTATTAATGTTACAATTATTTGTAACAAAAATAATTGTTGTCTTAGAGACTTTTCGATGGTTTAGATGCGTTATATGCGCAGTGAAAAAAGCTACTCAAAAACTCAATGAGTCTTGAATTTGTTACCGCTCCACGACCCTAACTAGAACACCTAAGATGAAAAAGCAAGTGACTATTAGGCCCTAAAAAAGGAATTTAGGGTGATCGAGTAAGAGTGAGCGCAAAAGGCGCTAACCGTTTAAGCCCGTGATATTTTATCTATGACATATGAGAACGTGTAGATCAATGAGACATTGCAGTTAGATAACAAAGATTAATCAGTTTTAATCAAAATTGTGTATTCTAACAAATATAGAAAAGTTTCAATAAAAATTGGTGCGATTCACAAAATATTCGGTTTCACTATGGTGTAATGCGGCAAATTGGAACCATGCGGTGATTTTGTGACGTGCCAAGTTAGAAAAAAATGACAAGAGACAGAAGGAGAGGTAGAAAGATGTAGAGAGAGAGAGGTAGAAAGATGTAGAGACGGGAGGGAGAGAGAGAAAGAGAGATAGAGAGAGAGAGAAAGAGAGAGAGAGAGAGAGAAATAGAGAAAGAGAGAGAGAAACGGAGAGAGAGAAAGGTAGAGAGAGAGAGAACGGAAGAGAGAGAGAAAGAGAGAGAGAGAAAGAGGGAGAGAAAGAGAAAGAGAGAGAAAGGGAGAGAGAGAGAAAAAAAGGAGAGAGAGAAACAGATAGAGAGAAAGAAAGGAAGAGAGAGAAAAGCAAAAGAAGAGGCAGAGATAGAGATAGAGATTAAAGGTGAGAGAGAAGAAACAGAGAGAGAGAGACAGAGGAAACCAGAATTTAAAAAAAAGAAAATAAATCTCAAAACATATGATCGATTGTGTAGTGCTTATTTGGGATTGTCTAACTCAAATTAATCTCGTGTTCACGAACCCCCCTTAATAGAGGGCGTGAAACACTGGAGCGAGTTCCGTAACTCTAGATATGCATTCACGCAACCATGTTCTATGTTCTTGTTCCATGTTTTATATATGCAGGAATAAATAATAATAATAACCAAGGAGTGACTTGAACGAAAAAGAGGTTGAAACATAGAAACCACTTCTATCTTGAGTTGAAACAACTTGAAACAAGTTCTACAAACTAAAAACACAGTTATAGTTCCAATAAATTCAAACGCATTTAATATACCCTTCTGCTCTTTTCGCAAAACAAGGTTAGTAACGGGAATAGAACATCCATTGTGAGAACTTCGAATTAGGTTGTACTTTACCGAATAATACGTGATTTGTTCAGAGATTGTATGCTATAGATTGTATGCTAGAAAACATGGAGTCTGAATTAATGATACGTTTCACGGACGTTTTGCGGACAATTTATGCGCGTCTTCATGAAAATAGGTACGTGCTGTGGCTTCCGCGTTGTGGCCGTACTCAAATTTGTTCAAAAACGACCCAAGTTGCGGAATTTTCACTAATTCTGACTGTTTTGTCTATTTTTCGTCCTCATGTGTCCACTGATAACTCAAACCATCAAATTAAAGAGGTACGGTCCCTTTAATTGAATATCCGGTTCAATGAATATTCTATTGTTCTCAGTTCTATTAGGTTACTAAACTCCTCATTCATTTTGCTCATATTTAATAAATATTTCGCCCCCTCAAATAAAAACCTAGGTTGCAATAAGTTATCCTACACCTGATGTGTTATTGAAAGTCCAACTCTTCGGGGTATTAGAGCATAGTGAATGATTTCCGAACCATAATTTCTCGGATCGGAGACAATTTAATTGAGAGAATTAGGTTAAAATACGTATATTGTTAGTTGATTGTACAGTCACGTGAATTATGTTAAACACAGCACAACTCAGAAACGTGCAATGACAAAGTGCTCGATGCGTCATTAGAATGTTAACTTCACGTGACCATTCAATTTAATTCTAGTATACGTATTTATTCTAATCTGTTGATCGAACAGATTTCGTGCTCGTCTCTAAATGGAGGACATGAAACACTGGAGCATTCAAAGAGGCCGTCATTCTGAAGTTTGGTGATTTGAGTTATGAATATGTATGCTAGGGGACGAAAAGTGAACAACACAATCAAGCGTAGTGTTAACTGTAACATATAACTGGGTGAGGTGCCGGTAAAATTCCCGTTTTTGTACTGGTTAAGATGGAAGTTGTGTGTACTAAAACAGAATTCAATCATTCGGCCAAAAAATGTGGTATACAGTAATCCTTAGGCTTGAATCAAAACCAAACTATATTTTTTTAATTGTTACTGTGAGAGGCTAGCGGGCCCGCGGCTAAATTATTAAAACACTGATAAAGTAATTTTTATTCATGACTACAGCAACTTTACTGAGGTAAAAGTTATGTCAATTTAGTTGTGAAACAAAATGTACACAGGAATAAAATATCCACGATTCACCAATAAACGTAAAACCTCAATCATATAACCAATAAATGTCTAAAATTTTCTGAGGTCGGAACGAAACAGGATTTTCATCATCTACAAACGTGTGTTTTACATCTTTGCATCGAACAATTCCTCATTTTCTTCATCATTTGAGGGAAGTCAGTGGCGACAGAAAAATACGACGAATGTTCTGGTTGAACAAACTAAAAATAGACATAATTACATTAAAAAAGTGTATTTACAGGCTCATGAGAATCAACCTGTTTCTCTAACTAAACAGGAGACATTCTCATCTTTTGTTAAAGTTCACTTCTGGTTACTTTTTGGTTCATATCTGTTATGTACCTGAACGGGAAACTCTGAAAATACCATTTTCGTACTCTTTTTAGTTTTTGTATGACTTTTTTCCTGTTCTGGTAAAACACTTCATTTACCTGTACAATATCCACTTGGCCATGTTCAAGCTACTCGCCAACGTGTTGAAAAGAGTCCCGAATTCACCTCGGCTAAAAAAGTGGTTTTCTGAAGGAAAAATCAAAGATTCATAGTTCAGTATTTGATATTTCACGTCAGTTTGCGCTTGATAATCAGAACAAAACTATAATAATTAAGCACCTCCACGTCTCAAAGTATCCCAAACTTTGACGCATTCAAATTCTTAAATTTCATGAAATTACGTGCGTTTCAAGAACTGTATACAACATACTATATACTCAAACTAGTTCAGTGTCTTTAAGGTTATAACAAAGTTTTCTTGCTTTTTCTCTTTCAGTTTCCTTAGGTACTCGACTAAGTTTGGACCATTTGATTTCAACTTGTGAGCGAACCTATTGGCATCTAGACTAATATCCAAAACATCACTTGTAACAGTGTCTGCTGTAACCGACTATCGTAGTAATTTGATATAAGAATTATATGTAAAATATAAATTTGATTGAAAGCCTTCAAGTAGGTTTCGCTTTTTACAGAGCAAGGCCATCACGCTAAGAATTCGCGTTAGTGGTCTGAGGTAACAAATTTGCATTAATCGGTGAATGGAAACTTCTCAAACAACCGTTCGAAGTTTAAGGTTCAAAATTTTGATGAGAAAACCGCGATTTGAATGTTCAATGTTTCAGTCATTTTATATAAACTGACCCTTTTATGAAGTTGTAAGAGAGAGTTGAAATGAGAAAACAGCTGCTCAATAGCACGTAACCACATGCCAAATTGAACTCGCGACTCCGTATCTGAAAAACAAAAACACTAACATAAATAATTTGCATATTCAGTTAGAATATCGACATTCGTTCTGATCAATGAATAATCTTAACTACCAAATGAACTATTTCTAACCAATTTTACGACTACTTTGTGGGATTGTATTTATATTTTATTTTCCACATATTTATTCGAATATACACGAGAAATTTCAACGATTAATACGATGTAGGCTCATTCGTTCACAATGGTATTTGACAGAAAATGATCCAATCCAGTGACTAATCACACGAAGTACAGCTTCCATTTATAGTTCTCGCGCGACATTCGAATGCGGTTCTAACTTCCAGAACTGGAATTCTCACCTTTTTCGGTAGTTGTCCGTGGAAATTGGCCTGTTCGGTTTCATTTCTCGAAAAATCGGCGGTAGGCCTCGAAAGTGTGACAGAAACTATAGTTTGACACTTTTCTCTGTTAATTTTGTAGAGGCGCCAGACAATCACCAAATTAGCCACAATCAGCACGAAAATACAGAAAGCCTGCAAACATAGTATAATTTAAAGGGTGAAACGGAAAAGAGTTCATCGATAAAACTCTTAATTTTCTTTTCCTTTGAACAGATTTAACCCCATACAACATTTCATACAAATGAGTTTTCGAAAACTTAATTAGATACCATTGAAACATATACAAACTATGTGAAAACATTTCAATGAGTTGTTCGGTGAATTGTATGAAATGAAGCCACCTGCAGATAGTAGTTGATTGTCATATAAACGTAGGTGTACGGCTTAGAAAAGTCGAAGAACCAGGAAAAACTCTTCTCGTAGAAAATATAACCACAACAACTTGTGAAAAGAGGAGCTATAATCAATAAACGTGAAACACGAATTCTCGTAAGTTTGGAAGTTTCGAGAAAACTCTATTCAACCCGAAGCTGCCCGCCTATCATTTACACATCAGAAAAACCAAACACCGTACTTGCTGTGATCAACCAATTAAGATAACGTTTTTGTATTCGGAAATAGTTGTTATGTGCGTTTTTTCCCAATCTATCTGCAACCCCAAAACATTCTGACTGAAAGTGAATATAGGAGAAACGTATTGATGTTTCAAGATTCATCGAATTCATAATCATTCAAGAGTTGCAGCAACCCTATAAGAGCACAAAATTCAGACATGTCCCAATGCTTTCATCACTCGAATTGTACGCAGTTTTCCGTAATATTTTTTAAAAAAAGGAGCGAGACAGGCCTTTTCTCAAAGGATCGGTTCATTGGCCTCCTTTCCTATTCCTTGTTCACATTTTATCCAAAACCAATGTTTTCTTTCTTAACACTCGTTTTTTACTAATTTTGTTCTGGTTCACTATTAACTGATTTTCTCAATACGTTACCGTATCGAGAAGAAAAGTTTTTTTCGAGGAGATCGAACAATTAAGAAGTTCGTTCTCATTTAGCACTAATACTGAGAGCTAATCACTCGTTGATCTCTCTCACGGTCTCCCACGTGATTTCGACTACTTAATTACTACGTGTAAAACATTCGACTGAATCAGCTGTCTGCAGTACTTTTCTCAGAAACGGCTGGCTATTTGCAAAAAGATCAAACTATTGCTAGTTCAGTCTCATGGCAAAATAGCTTGGGAACACACACCTGACATTTGCGAGACAAACGATTCAAGATTTCAAGATTTCAAGATTTATTCATTCACTCATATTGTTGCAATATGGTGTTCTATTATCGCTTTTCTACTCGATTACTGTAAATAACTAAGCCATGCGAATGCTTCCAGTAGCTTGTAGACGTGTTTGTAGTTGCAGCAAATTTTGGTATGCTCTTTTCCGCTAGCACAACAATTACTCTCGGAAAACTGATGTTTTCTGTCAAAAAACATCTAGAACCTATGTAGTTTCGGAGGGGATACCAAGCCTAGTTGATTCTAGTTGACTTTTGATCTACCAACCGGTAAGGGCCGCCACAATTGAATACGTGAAAATGACCATAGCCACGATACTTTTGATCTTTAGTCTCCTGAACACAAATGGAGAATATATAGCAACCACGTGAAGAAGTGAAATGAGGGGGAGAAACAGAAGTTCACCGAACCATCTCGCACTCTGGATGACTACCACTGGCGGGTTGAGGAAGGCGGCTGCAACATGGTGGTATAGTATTTATGATGATAATAATACTTATCATTATTATTATTATTGTATAATATAATAATAGTACTCGTCAGATGACCTATCACAGGTTACGGTACGTCTTAAGTTATGCTGTGTCACTCTTTCGATTGAATACTATGAGGTCCTTTTTTAATTTTTCGAGAGGACGGCTGCAACATGGCTATAGTTTTTGTATAGTCCTTGTCAGATGACCTATAGCGCAGATTACGGTATGGCGATATTTATGGTGTTTGATTTTTTCTGAACGGAATCCTTGGTTGGAGTCTGAAAAACGGTAGATTACGATATGTCTAATATAGGTGTAACAATGAACTCAGTTTTTTGAAATGGTTGAGCATCGCTGAACTTCCGCTTGGATCTGTAGTATAACTTGATTTAATGTTATCTTAGATTAACTGTTTTCAAGCTCATTTTGACAACTGTTTCGAGCGTTTTCACGATTTGTCTTGGTAATGTGATGTGAAAGAGAGATAAATTTCAGGTGAAAAACTTTAAAGAAGTATCATGTCGATTGAGAACCTCAAGGACTACTGTACTGCGTTGTCTCCGTTAGCGCTGCGTGCAACGTGAACACGGAAACTTAGTTGTACAGTATTCTCACAATTTCGGGACACGACAACATTTATATAGTTTTAGAATGTATATAAAGTACTCACGCATTATCGATCGATTGAGCAGCTGACTGGGCACATCATGGAACAGTGATTTCACGTGTCTTAACGTGTCATTCGTAATGAGACACAGAAAAATGATGAGAATGAAATTCTTGTTCAATTCCTTTGAGTAAAGAATGGAGAACGTCATCCACATATTGATAACCAGTAGAAGAATCGTCAGTGAAACATCCAAGTAAAAGTTGAACCAAGTCATGTCCATTTCGGAAGTTTGCTAAAGAAAATGTTGCGAATAGATTACAAAAAAATAGATAAAGTAGTTTTGGCTGTATTCTTGTGATATGCTCACTTATTTTGGAAGTGAACAAATCAAAGAAGACGTTGACAAGTTTCGGAGCGGTTTATAAAAGGTTGGTGAAATATTTGACTGCGCTAAATTGCCATTAGAGAAGTTTTTTTGTGTTCCGGAAATTTCTCAACATGTTTTGCTTGTGGAAGAGTGGTATCCCAGAGTTCTTGTGATTTCGACGAGAACCAGATCGAAATAATTCTATTTTTAATGTTCTACCCGAAAAATGAGATGTTGTTATCTTGAAAATATTCATTGGATGCTCGTTTACTGTGAAAGATGAGTGAAGAACATCTAACATCACTTGCAATGAATGAGTACATTTATTACGCAAATGAAGGGTGTGATAAAATGAATGGATAGAATGGAAACATAGTCGGGATTGCACACACAGTATGGTTAAAACGCGAAAAATATTAGTTGGAGGCAAATTCTAGCTTTCTAGCAAATTCTAGCTACACTGTAAACAGTCAGTCAGTACAGTACATATGTGACAATATCATGTTATTATTCGTTTTAACCCAGCAACTGACAGCTAAAAAAACTTCATTTCTTCGTTTAAGCTCACATTTTTGCTGTTACACACGTTATGCACGGATTTCATCGACTTGAATCGAAATGTATTCCCGTAAAACAACGGACTAAGCCTATCATTGGTGTGAACAGAAGTAATGAGTGAGAACAGAGTGCGTATGCTAGAAAATCCCGGTACCTTTATCCATCCTGCGTCTCTCGCTCTGCCTCACTATTTCTCGTCTCTCACATCCTGGCGGGATGAGCAGAGAAATAGCGTATGTTTGAGGAGACGCAGAATGGGATGAAAATGCCGGGATCTTCTAGCATACCTACTCGAGGCTGGGTTCAAAGCAAGCCTTAAGGTGTGTGTTGTTCTCTCCCGCTTTTTTTGTAGTTTGATCCAGTTTTTTTTCAGGTCCAATAATCATAAATTATAAAGTGTCGAGTTCAAAGTACAATTCAGCTACGGTAATTCTCTATATATTCAGTTCAGAATGGGAGCTACTAGTTGAGAGACATTTTTGCGGTTCTCGCTCAGTTGGGGTTATCAAACTGAATCATTCATTTATTCGTAAATATTTTACGATCGACTAACTCAACCAGTTTTGCATTCTTCTCTACGCGTTATGGCGGTCAAGGAACGATTAAAACGTCGAGTGCAAGTAAAATAAGTGCCGCAAGAAACATTGAACTGCGTTTTGTCGCAACGTCAAACGAATGCTGAATTCGTCTACGATAAGTTTTGTTAGAGCGGATGGGGATTTAACAATAAACTATTCTCGATTCAAACTTTTCTCATTAAGAATTGGATAACAAGATAAACAGGAGCACGCAGCGATTCAGATACAAAGGAAAAACGGCGAAGAACATTTTCCAAAAAGTCAAACTGTTTAAAGTAGGACGATTATGTGTACCAATCCCGACGCATCGGTCTTTTGAACTGCAATTGAAAGCGTTGGGATTGGTACACATAATCGTCCTTCTTTGAGAAAACACATATTTTACTATCCGACGGATTAATGTGAATGGTTAAAACAAAGTATGGGACCTAAAGATTGGTTTGAGAGACTTGTCAATGTTATTTGAGTACAAACTCAACACTTTGGATCGCATTCAAACCCTGATTCACAATAGAAATCCTCGGACTAGAGCGTGAAAATTATTGCACTACTGTAGCAACTATCGTTCTCACGTATCTTGAGACGTGAGAATCAAACGATAAATCATACCCCCAGGCACGAGGTGGGAGCAAACTGAGATAGATCAAGGAATCGAGAAATGGTAGATCAAAAGTTGACCAAGCCATATTAAAGTCAGTGCGAATAAGCAGAAAAGTACACGATGAATCGAAAAAAACATGACACAGGAGAAATTAGTTTCGACTTCTGCTAAGATTCGCATTATCAATCATTAAGCGCGACATTTAGATATATGCACATGTTGAAACATTAGGTTACTCTTATGAAAAAGGAAAGATCCTTATAGTTTCATTTCGCTGTAACTTGGTCGATTAAGTCAATACGATAGGTTGTTTTGGAAACTCTATTAGGATTCTTGTGAAACTTTTCACATCCAAATTAGTTTCAGTAACAACTATAACCAAAATGAAACCTCACATCAATAACAAACCATTCATTTGAAACGTGCAAATGTACACGTCTAGCCATACAAGTAGTTATAACAAATATTATGCGATTAAACTGACGGACAAACGTTTCTTGAATCAAAATATTACTCCATGCAAAACGGATAAAGAAGTAACTCATTACACAAACCTAGAAACAAATGAATATGATATAAGGAACTGATCGAACTTTAACTTAACAAAAAGGAAAGAGATGAAATTAGAATGATAAAAGTATATACTATCTCAATGTAGAATATCCAGAATATTAGTAATTCTTCTCATAGAAGAGGAGGGATGCATTCGATGTTCTTGTTTCTGAATCACGGAATCCAGTACGTGGATGACGCCGTTTTCAGCCACAATAGATTCCTGGAAAATTGATATTCTCGCTTTTATTAGTATGATTGAAAGTATTATTCCAATATTATTTACAGATTTTTTATAACAATTCACTGCAATCAATGTTCTGAATTTGGAGCTTAGTGAGTGGGGTTTGATTCACGTCAACCACAAGTCAATAAGCTCCAAATTGTCTTCCCAGAAGACTCTTTTCCTCCAACTCCCAGCGTCGTTTTGACGCCAACAACACCTTCACACAACACTCAGTGATACGGGAGAAAAATAAAGCTTGTATTGCATTGTATTGTATTGTAACCACACACCAGACATGGGAAAACGGAAACACAGAAGGATCAAACTACAAATACCTCAGATTTTCCAATGAATGAGCGACCCCCCCCCCCCCCCCATATAGGAGCGTCGATTCAGGTTTTTTTCTTTTCTTTTTCCTTTTTCTCTTTCTTTCTTGTAAGAACTCTTGTGGTAAGTTGAATAATTCAAAAACATTGCGAAAATGGAGAGAGCAGAAGGCGGTTGCATGAGTCGTCTTTATCTCTCTCTCTCTCTCTCCCTTTCTCTCTCTCTCTCTCTCTCTCTCTCCCTCTCCCTCTCCCTCTCTCTCTCTCTCTCTCTCTTTCCCTCTACATCTCTCTCTCTCTCTCTCCCTCTCTCTCTCTCTCTCTCTCTCTCTCTCTCTCTCTCTCTCTCTCTTTCTCTCTTTCTCTCTCATCTCCCTCTACCTCTCGTATCGGATTTTTCTAAGTTACTTTTAAGTCAATGCTTCTTATAATGGTTTCAAGTGAATTATCGAAAACTCGAAAAGTACAAAGATCAACAATCATGAATCATAGAAAAAACCAACCTCCACCCTGGCTCCTTCAATGTAAATCTCTTCATTTTCATTGGACGGGCGAATATTTCCTCCATTTCTGTTTTGAATTATTTCCACCCGAATTTCATCTTTGTTGTGACGAAGATCGTGCTCGCACAACGGTCCTGGAAACATCATTTTATAGTCACGTGAACTACACGTGAATCCAAATCACGTGTAAAACACGTGATGAGAAATCAAGTTTTACGCAGTGAACGTGACACTTAGCACAAGAAACAAGTAGTTTATTGCGATCAGACTAATACACAAAACTAGTAATGAAGTACGTTGTTACATTAATCCATAACGAAGTGAATTTCTAAGAATTGTCTGTTTACAGTAACACACAATGAAGTCTTGAGAATTGAAGCAACATCACGTGCATTACACGTGAATCTAAATCACGTTTAACACAGTAAGTTAATCGGGATACAATGAACACTTTTCTTGTTGTTTTTTTTAGCAGAAACAGGAAACTGCTCTCCATAGGACAGATATTAATATCAAAGCTATGTGAAACATGGGAGTGCGTTTCTTTTATGAGAACTTTGTTACAGAAACTTCAATCTTCTATCGGTTGCATTAACAAAAGATACTAACGAAAAATCTATTCTCTTACCTATAATATAAATCATAGCTCGATTAGGATAAAACTCTTTCGAAAGATTTGTAGTTTGATTCATCTACACAATAGAACTATCGTATAATCGATTTCAATTATAAAATAACAACATGCTCTTGAAGATAACATATTATAAACATGAAACATGACTATAATTCGTTTTTGACATGGTGATTTTACCTATGAAAATTGCATAAAACTCACTGTCTACAATGTGACTGCCGACAAATCTTTTGACCTCCACCAAATTATTGACTATTTTCTTGAACCCGTCATCCAATGGGGCAAACACGGTGAAAACCGAGCTGGGTTCGTCTGAGGGAAAAGCCATTTTCCACAATCTAAAATAATTAATATATAGGGAATAATGCCCTTTTTCTTTATAATATTGTGAACATAAGATGAGAACCTTGGAAATTAACGTGATATACACTTTTCGATGAAATTTTCACAACGTTGAGCGTTTTCCTACCTGCGCAGTTTCTGTTTTGAATTAGTAAAATGTGTTACTGGATTCAGTTAGTATTGTTATTCACTGGAGAGGTTCAACAGAAAATATCGCTTTATTTTTCTGAAGTTCGCTTCACAAAATCAAGTTTGGACGCTGAAAATGTTCTGAAAAACACTATTTTTGTAAGATTTTTCAAGAATCACACTAAAATGTTTCAGTGTCATCTTCTAAACGTACTTCCAGAATTTGCTCAGGTCACTGCGACTGCGAATATAGCCTCTGACATCGTGCTTGACCACTGGGAGAGCCTAAACGAGGTGGGTGGTTTGTGCATTCTTACGTTGGTCAAATGTAACAGCACCTCTTGATATAGAAACTTAGGGGTAACAGGTAATCGGACAAACGAACAAGAACTAGAAAATCAAAATGAAAATGTGAATGACCCAAGACGTTTATCATGTTCTCAATGAAATTTAGTCACTAAAAAATACTCCATTATTTTTTGTGAACATATGTTCACGTAGTAGGGTAAAATAGTTCGCTGACCATAGCGCGAGCGCTTAGTTCGCCTAAACTCAGTGAAAACACGTGAAAAATTGTGGAATAAATTTACTTCACAAATTACAGATACTTTTCTAGTGAACAAATGAAACGTGGGGACCACTAGAAAACGTGAGCTTACAGATGAACGTGCATAACTGTTTCAACGAAAAAAAAGACCAACCTTATCGACAAAATGAAGTACAGAATTGCACGAATGCACACTTCTAATGATACGGCTGCATCCAACCTGAATAATTGTTAAACTAAAAAATTACTAATACTCCCACAGTCAAACTTGAGCGTTTTCATAAGTAGATCAAACTGCGAGACTAATGATCTCTCGTCAAATACCATTGAGTTGAGCGGGATTTCCAGTTCTTTCACGTTTTCACATGCGTAACGAATCAATAAATCATGACTCTGAGAATGTACAAATCAATATAAATGCTTGTAAAATCAATATATAAAGAAGACGTAAAAACAGTGTAGAACCTTCATGTATACCTGAAAGACGTTGAAACTGGTTGGATGTCCAGTGGAAATTCTCATACTGAACGGACTGTGTGAAGGAAAATCGCCAGCAAACATCTGGAAATACATAACTATTTCAAATACTTAAAGGGGGTCTGGCAGACCCAATCTCATGCTTTGCGCTCCACGGCTAATTCCGTCGCTTCAATGCAAACGCGCTACAAAAATTAAGTTGTTGATGTTTTTCGAAACATTTGATCACAATTCATTTGCGGATATTCGAAAACTTGGTTTTTGTGCGCATTCGCCCAAGGGCGACTGAATTAACCGTAGAGCGCAAGACATGAGATTGGATTCCTGCCAGACCACCTTTAACATTAATAAATAAACATGCAATCAGATGTGATTCACACGAATTGCTCGGTATCTATTTGCAAAACACAAAACATTCCGACTAAAAGAGGATATAGGATAACGTATTGATATCTCAAGATTTGTCGAATTCATAATCATTCAAAAGTTGCAGCAATCCTATAAGAGCACATACTTGAGACATTTTCCAATGCTACCAGGTAATCTTTGCAAATGACCAAAATAACATGTGTTGATAACAATACATCAAACTGTTTTGCTACACAGCAAAACTGAAACCCACCGTACTTCCTGCCATAGTTGTGATAGTTTCCGGTAGAGAAGGTGTATGCAAAACGGCTCCCTCTACCACGGAATTGAGAGAAACCTCGGAAGTTATCTGAAAAACAAACAAAGTTGACATTTGTTCTCTGTTTTCTATGTCTCATAGGGCAATATTTTATGGAAAACTACTTATTTCACGAAATTTCAAAAGGGGGGGGGGGGGGGGGGGGTAAAAACCTTAAACCTAGCTGGAACACGTACCTCAGTTGAGTTGTTTGGCGGGACGAATATTGTCAAGGACTGGTTATTGTCCTTCAAGAGCGGATGCAGCATGGCTGCCATTTCAGAATTGTATTTGGACAGATTATCCTCCCATGAGATTACTGTAATACGATGGTATCGTTACATTCGAGTAAGGAATTTTCATACAGTGATTTCAAAATCATGAATGTGACTAAAAAAGAGAAACGAGTGATACAAGTGTATGTTAAGCATAATTTTACTGAATTGAATGAGGGCTCAATTTGTGTGGGTAAACGTCGATTGAATGACAATTCGCTTCAATATAACATTTGACCTCCAAACTAGTAGCAACTTGAACTTTGATCTTTGACCTCAATTCAACTGGAAACCTCACGTTCTTCCCTGATCAGCACGTCATCCACCACGTGAACGACGCCATTTTCGGCCACCAAATCCATTTCGGTGACTCGTGCATTTCCCACGCGGAGGAGAAGTTCACCGTTACGTATCTGAAACATTTGAGTAGTAGAAGAAGATAGAATCCGGTTTACCAGCTTGGGATTGCATTTTGATATTGAAACATCAATCTGTGTTCAAAACACATTCGAATCAAGCTAGAAGCAAGAAAAGTTAGACCTCGGCAAGTTAGGGGTTAGTGGACGACAGAACTCTCCCCTTTGATCTACACACTCTCTCAGATGACCAAAAATAGTGTTTGCAAAATCTAGAGAGTCAGAAGAGACTAAACTAAAAACACCTACAGAACAGAAACCATCTCATTTTCTCAATCATCATAAATGTAATAGGCACTGCCATGTAATGAATAACACTGTGGTGTGACGAATAAAACTTGAAACTGCCAAAGTTTTGAGAATTGTGAAAACAGTGCCCCACCGCTTTGTACACAAAATGTCGTTGCCCGGTCAAAGCTATCATCGGAGAGGTTTGGAACTCGTGGGAACAGCGGGATTTCGGGAATATATGAGATCGTTCGATACCTAAAATGAGAAAAAGAATATTCATGATGTAAAAATGAAACACGGCGAGATTATAATACAAACACAGAGAGATCAACCTACAACTCTACAAAAATCTAACTACTGAAACACAGCAAAACAATTGAACAGGTGTCGTTTGTATTTACTCTTCTTTGGGGAAGACCTACGTGACTTCAGCTTCAGGCAGTATAACGTGTAGTACACATCGTTGCAATGTTTCATCGGTATTATAAAAGAAGAGAAGAGCAAAGTGGGAACACTTGTTATGATCTGTGAAAAGTTGAATTATTTGGCTCTCAAAAGTGTTCCCGGTTTTTTTCGAAAGTAGGGCACTATACTAGAAGTCAATTGAATAGTCACGTAAAACTGGCTAACTAATGAAGTATCGTGCACGGTTCTCAGTTTTATTGTGTTTAACATGTTTCACGTGACTGTGAAATTGACTGATAGTATACTTGGATTGAATTGATGCGAAAGGTCATACTGTACACCAAACTTATTCGTGAATACAGAATAAATCCAAAATCACGAATGAGATTCCGTTATATGAGTTGGAATTATGGAAGTCGCTCAAACGTCTATCTAACAAAAACGTCGCTGAATTGAAACTGTGGCTTGATTCCCACTGAAATTTAATGGAAACTGAAATGTTTTGCCAAAAGTTTTGTTTACATTTGGAAGTTTAATTTTTCCTACAATCACCAATTACTGCAGCATGAAAGTAGGACACGTCTGTATGAAAATTATCTATAGTTAACCAGTTATAACCGAAAGAAAAGGTTTAAATTAAAAAAAAAATCGGGTTTTCGGGTTTTCTAGTTTTCGAGTCGACAAGAGTTTTGAGTTTGACTCTAACAACCCTCATAGAGACATATCTGTGTTTAAAAACTAATTGGCGAAGCGCGATTCAAGATTTCAAGATTTATTTAGTTCACTTCATATCGTTTCGAAATGGTGTTCCTGATAGCGCGATATGCCCAGATAATCTTATCTTTGATCTACCTACGCTTTCAGCCGGGAATTGTCCCACGAGAAAAACTGAAAAAAAAATGCAAGATTGCCCAACCTTCCACACAGCCGGTTTTCATGTGAATCTGTTTTTGTAGACTCTTCGGCAATGACTTGAATGTTTCATCGGAAAAGGGGAGTACCGTCCAGTCCATCTTGGACGATTGAAGCGAGTCGCGGGTCTCGTTCGAAATAACTGAAACATACATCCATAATACCTATAAAAGAGAGTATTTTGGTGCGTAAAATTTTGGGTCGACTGTCTGTTGTTAACGAGAAACTACAACTATATGTATACTAATAGTAAATTGAATAGTCACCCAAAGTTAGCATTCTAATGAGGAATCGTGAACTTCGTCATTGCACGTTTCCGAGTTCTGATGTGTTCAACATGTTACACGTGACTAAGAAATTGACTAACAGTATAAACGTCAAGTAATGGGGAACATTGAACTTACGAGACAGAAACGTAGAGAATCGCTTGTCTTCCTCTAGTAGTTGAATAATATCCTTAGCCGCTCCTTTGATTGGTCTCGCCCCAATATGAACCAGTCCTTTAACCACCCGAATGTTCGCTCGAACCAGGGGAACACAGTTCAAATGGGTCGTCTGCAAACACAGAAAAAGTTAGTGACACCGTAATTACTTCGAAGTTTGATTGATGTCCGACCACTAATCGAACTCAGTCTAAAAAATCGAATCGTTGATGATGAAGCGAACAGCAGGTGCTCGATTTGTTGGGTTCGATTATTTTTTACGCCCGGGGCCGCATTTTTTCTTTTGTCAAACAATATGGAAGGTAGGTGTTTGTCAGAAAAAGTTCTCAACAGTTCAGACAGTACCATATTTTCATAGTATTTGTAGTTTGTAGGATACTAATATTATAAACCGTTTTGCAATTTCCCTGTCTAATCAGTTGGCTGTGAATCCAAAGTTCTATCTTTGACTTCTAATTGTCTTTTTTTGACTGATTGGTCCAGTGAGTATCCAGTTCTAATCTCACCAATGTTTCATTGGTTCTGGTGCGAGAAACGAAGAGGGTTTGATTTTCTTCTGTTTCGACCACTCCATTTTCACTCCACTCGTAGTCATATTGCAGTCCTTCGAGCACGAAACCCTAAAACTTACAATATTTATTCAACACATTCATGTACTCGACACGTAGTACATGGGTAAACTGTTGTCTCACATGGTATTCTCTCAATTTCTTGTCTCTTCTCTTTTGTGAACGAGGAAAAGCCAAGGTTCAGAGCGCAAAGAAACGATGTTAGAATTAACGTGAAGCTGAGAACCCTAAACAACCCTAAACGAAATCCTAAACAGACCTTCAACTGAATTCTTGAAAACGAGAGTGCGTTTGGCAACTTTTGAATAAATACAAGTAGTTTTAAGTTGTGAACGAAGCGTTGATGTTGACAGGTCAGAATTACTAAACTAATCGTAAATTGTATCCTCATACCAAAAATAACAATAGTTTTCCATTAGTTCATAGTTTTTTTGTTTTTTAGTTCGTTTTTTTTTTACTGTACAAAAAAATAAAAACGTGACAGAAATAACTAAAACCGGAGAGAATACGTACCACACATGTTATGGAACCAATACGTTGGAGAAAAAAGTTTTCAAATTTTTGGTGGTTCACCAATTTTGAAACTTGAGAAATCTCGCTATGAGCACAATTTTAGAATAAACCATTTACCTTCTGAGCTCCTTCCCATAAAATTGCTGTGCTTTTTGTGTCGAAATTTCCAAAGTCGGATGCGACGCCAAAGTTTTCTTGCAAGTCGTTCCAAGTTGTGACATTCTCCGCTTAAATACAAAGTTTCAGTAATAAAATTAGATTTTAATTTTTTTGAACCCCAATTGGAAAATCTGTCTATGTTTGGGTGAAGCTCGTTTTGCACTTTCGCGCAACATTTACTATGCAGTGTTTTTGTAATATACCGGACAAATTCATCATTTTCTCGGAACCAGGAGAGTAAATAGTGAAATCTGCCGTATGAAAACGGACAAGTTGTAAATAACTTTCACGCACTCAGTGCTCGGAAAGTGCAATGAAAGTCTGAAACCATTGCGCGGGAACAATTCGAAAGATAAAGAGGAACGTTTTTATTTCAAAATATTGAAAGTGAGTATACCTTTTCCGCATCCGTTCAATACAATGTTGGCAGTGGTGAATCCGGCGCAACATTCTTGAATTCTCTCGCTCAGATGAGATTTCTGAAAAATTTGGGTGAGATAGAACATTGATGATAATGAAGATGAATAATGAAAACAATAACATAAACAAAAATAGCAATTAAGATATTACAATAACGACTATAGTATCATAAGGTTACATGGTTTTCATACTTCCGTCAATTATTTGGTGCAGAGGTTTTATTGCTATTACTGTGAGTCTACTAGAGCGGCTTATATGATATCATTGAAAGATTTGACTGCACTACATAACCGTACATCGACATCAGCGAAAACATGTCAGCACATACAACTAATTATACGCCAACGTATACAAGAAAACCTTTTTTAATCTGAACGGACTTATAATTAACTTATTGTAATATTAGTATGTATCAACTAGAAAATATTGCTTGAAAATGAGCACTTAGTCACGAAACAAATGTCTTCTACCTCTACTAACAAAAGTCTTGTTTGTCTCGCAAAGTAGATCAACGCAAATTTTGGGGAAAAAAGTTGTTATGTGCATATATTCTTGCAACAGCGCTTTCACTATAACCAACCTCCGGAGTTTCTCTTCTATCGATACACTTGTAGGCATCTTGGTATCTCTCACACTTGTTCATTGATTTGTATGAACCGTTTGTGGGCGGCAAAATAGTGTTTACTTCCCGGGTACATATATGGGGCCTGAAACATGATACCGCTCTTAATTCATTCGAAAAACTCTTAATCACCTCACAACTCAGAGCATGAACACAATTTCGCTTCATGGCGCGTTCCAATGTTGCACGCCATATACTTATAGTGTTGTGGAAAGTCAGCAATAGTTTGTGCGGCATCACGTAACGAATCTATATTCATGAGTCTTTGGTGTGAACATGAAAATGTGCATCACCATTGGTTTTCGCCGTAAAAAGTAGAGTCAGCCATAAAATTTTACATGATAACAATTACCCCAAATATAGTTTGAAGACAAACTCATAAAACGAACAACTTGAAAGGATTGCAACAGTTTCGGTGAAAAAATTATACTTTTGAAAGGGTTCTAGCTATTGTATTTTTGGATTGCTCAGTGAAGACACGAAATCAAAGTACACCACCATTCAAAAAGTTTCTCACATTCAAAAAATCGTATTTCTCGGGTTTGTTGATGATATGAGAACGTACAATATTTTCACTGAATATTTCAGCGTACAAAAACCTGGTTACCCTTAAATTCGAACTCAAAACTCGGTTTTCAGTGTTGATGTTGATGATAACCGGATTGTAGTTACTGGTTACTTTCGGTTACCTGCCAACCTGGGAAGGTAAACTAAAAGCAGGAACCCAATAAGGGTAGGTTACCTAAACCGCGTTTGTTGTAGAATATGTTATCAGTGGATTCCTTACCCATCCAGTCTATCAGTGTGCATAGCTCGTGGAATACTCCCGATGGTGTCAAATAGGTTGAAGATGGATTTCGACATGGAGGTCCCTTTCTGGTGAGAACCGTCTCGCACGTCTACAACCGACTCGAAGCGACCGGGGGACGAAGACGCCTGAGAACATGGTAATCAAACAGAATCAATGAATGGATAGTCGTTTACCGCGACATCGTTATAAACCTTAGTTGTACTGTTAGTGGAGATTTTTTTGCACAGAAAGGAGGTAAAACAACGAGCTGGAAATTACTGTAGTTGAAAACGAGCGTTTCTCCTAGACTGCACGCCTCAAAACCCAACAAAAAAGAGATGATGAATATACCTTTCCGATTCTGTCACCAACAATCCCGAGAAGTCTACCGAACAGAGTTTGCGCCTGTAATGAAAAGTACATGATAATTTTCAAAACGACTGTCTCTGTGAGGAATCGAACCGGCGACCCTTGGCTCACAACACAACTCGTCGAACCACCGCATAAAATCATCAGAGTAGTGTATGAATGTGTTCAAATCAAATCAGTTCTGTACAAGTAACATTTGATGATTTTCCTTTTCATCTCATTGTAGCACGCAATAGTATGTAGAGCATGCATGTAGCATTAGGTGATTCGAAAGTATGAAGATATGAGGCCATATGCATGAAACATCCCGGGCCGGGTTGGGATGCTATCCCGACCTCAATTGGCCGGGAAATAGCCGAACCGACCTCGGGATAACATCCTAACCTGGCCCAGGATGTTTCATGCATACGGCCTATGGAAACTATGAAACATTCAATCCCTTTAAAAGTGTTGATTCAACACTTTTTACTGACATATATCCTAGTTTCATCCTATACTGAAACTATCTTGGACACATTAGCAGCGTGCCAACTTTGTTGGCATGATGCCGTGGTTTGAGCGAAAATGACATAAACTACTTCTGAACGTACTACATCTAAGTAATCGTGCTAGAAGATCCCGGCTTCTTCATCCCATCCTGCGTCTCCTCAAACATACGCTGTTTCTCTGCTCTCACTTCCCGCCGGGAGACGAGTGGGGCGAAATAGTGAAGCCGGGCCTACGTACTCTGTACCTAGAGAGGTAGGTCCGGATACGAGTGTTTGGTTCCTACTGTAGTCGTCTACAATCAAGTGAAAATGACTATAAACGTACCACATCGGTTACCATACCAGCCTGTTCCAGAGCTTCTCCGAAATCCTCGCTCGAACTTTCTCTTTCTCTACGGTTTGTCTCGAAATGTCGACGAGTTGGCTGTAAATCAAGATTACACGTTTCCACGTTCTCGCGTTCATTAGTTAATGTGTTTATCAGTTTGTTCATACAATATACGCTCTGTTTGGGTAACTGAAAAATGCAGCTTAGATCCAACAAATCTAACAAACTGAACTACAGAGTGTTAGAAGAAACACAAAGAAGCAGTGTTACGCCTTCATCCCAAGATTATTAAAGTTGTTTGTCGCGCACGTACTAAACACATATTCGTATCACCATTCTGACAATCAGTCGCAAACCAGTTAAACACCGAAGAAAAAGTCGGTCATTGGACTAGTTCACTTTTGTTCGTTTTAGTTCAAAGAAGGTATTGATTGTAAACGTCAAAGTTTTTTAGAGTTAATACGAACTTCGATACGTATTAACTCATTTCACTTTAGTTTTTCGTTTTGCAGTAAGTTCGATTGCCTCACTCTGACGAAGAAATGACCCAATGAAGAGAGTGTAGTTTGAAAAAGGAACTTTGAAGTTTAAAAGGAACCGAATGGGTATTTTCAATTTCAAATATGAAAAAAAAACCAACCGTTTCATGGTCTTCACTGTACCCGGGAAAATAGTCCAAATGATCGCCAAACAGTGAACAAATGGAACATTCTCTCGCAGAAACAAACGTTCCAAAACATAAAATCAATACACAAAGGCCAAGTCTCATACCTGAAACACTTGAATAAATTACTCAAGTTGAAAGAAAACAACCATTCAATGTTTCAAGCATGAACACGTTGAGACAATAACTTGAAAGTACACGTGTGGAAAACCGTAAAATTGCCAACAATTGTTTGAACTAGCTAATTTTCAAGTGTGAACCACCTGAATGTTTCAACAACTCTAGAAGACTGAAAATAGTTTTGTCAATCGTTTCATAAGTTTTCTAAGCTAGTATTAAATACTTCAAGTTGATATTTGTGATTTATCTGAATCGTTTTCATTCTCTTATAGTGAAACGAGTATTTCTGTTTCACAAACATTGAAAAACTATATATAAAACCTTCAGAGACATCAACTTATGAGAAAAACGGGCTGATTTGGGTGATACTATATGAGATGGAGAGACGCGGCATTGACCCCTATTTGGACCATATGACTCATTTGAGAGAAAGTTCTAGAGAAAGGGAGAAAACATAAACAAACAATAAACAACAACAAGAATAACGAAAACAAAACCATTTAAAGTACTTGAGAAAAGTTATAAGGAAACAGGGAGAAAACAACAACAACAAAACTTCAACAATAACTGTTATAAAACAAGAACCATAACCATTTTAACAAAATACAAGTATCGAGAAGTTACACATTTCTCTTTTGACAATCGCTCAATTGCTGCTCTATTTAACCGAACCAGTTTTGGAAGAATTCCTTCTTGAATTACTTGAGAGAAAGTTCTGGAGAAAATAAATAAAAACATAAACAAATACAATAACAACAAGGCGACGAGCCAAAAGTTTAGCCAACTATAACTCTAAATATGCATCAGAACTTTGATTGGACTATATTATCTTGTTTTTCGATTCCATCTGAATATTTCAATTTTTTGGGATTCGTAACAACTTCTTCAATCTTTTGTTATTGACATATATCGATGATGAGTTACTATTATTCTTTATTCCATGGAGTGAAGAATAATTCGGCTGTTTCTTTATTTCAGCAAACTAGAAAATGATGTTGCTTATGATCAAACACAAATCGTATTCCATCTTCAATATCATCTTGTGTTTATGTGTTTTTCTCCTCTATGAAACGAGCGGTAGTAGGATGTTGTACTTTTTAGTTTGCTAGGGTATATTTGAACAATCCACAACTTCAAGACGTTAAGAACGAAGTGTACAGTTATATCAAACAAAACTAGCTCGGAGCAGGTTTTATAGTGTGGTTGAAACACTTGCTCACATCAGTCGTCTCAAATGCTTTTGAACACTCAAAGAAACCGTTCCGTTATAATTTGAGTTTCACAAACAACTTAAAAGGCTCAAAAAAGTTTTTCAATGTCTTCCCATAGACCATCAAAAAGTTTTCTAATTGAAAATTTGTGAAATTTGCATTATATCAAGCAATAAAGAATGGGACATGAACATTTTCACTGTGACGCAACTTGACTTGGTTCATTTACATCCAGATTAATTTTCATTTTTCAATTTCTATATGTGTATTTCGTATGTGACAAAGTGTTTTAAAATCATTTTTGCACTTCTATAGGCTATTTTGAGCATAGCCCGTACGCAACCCCCCTATCGGTGTCATTACGTAAGCCGCTTTTCTCAGAAAACGAAGCGAGATAGGGATATAGAAGTAAATATTTTTGATAATGGTTTTTTATTTGCCATAGGGTCACAACTCAAAAGTGTAAATTAGAGAGGGACGGATTCTTTAAAGTTGACCACATTCATCACATGAATAGTTGCAAGAATCCATTTCACAGAATATTTAATTGGTAAACCACTTCAACCCTGCCTAAACTCAGTCTAGTGTTTCGGTTTATCTATATTATTCCAAGTACAGTTGTTGGGAGGTTGTTATTTCGAACATTCCCGGTAAATTGCACGGAACCTACAACTACCCTTTTTTTTATTTTGAACCAAGAATCATGTTCAAGCACGGCAATCAGGCAAGAAAGAGTAGGTTTGCAGATTAATACTCGGAAATCCGACCAACACTCTCGAATTGGATTGTAGGGAATACTCTAGAAAATTACGAACTAGCTGTGTACGCAGATACTGTATTTGTAGTTTCTCTCACTGCCCTTCCCCTCCGGCACAAAATCATCAGAATATACTAATCAAACTAAAATCCAGAGTTGGTCTCATCATACAACGTACTTCCAAACTATTGTGATATTTTTCTTAATCTCATTAATCTAGAATAAACTAACCGATTGTTCAGAAGAAATAATGTCAATATGAAACCACTAGAGATATTTCCACGCCATAAACTCACTACAGTGTTTCGGTCTATCTATATAGCTCTCAGATCGGCTGAGATATTCAATGCATTCTCGAGTGTCATATGAAAAAATATTGATTCTTAAAACAAATTTCTTGTTACAGTTGATGGTATGATGCTAGTTCACACATTTTCGGTAACATCATGGGTCCTACAGTTACCCTTTTACTTGAATTCAAACCACGAGTTAGGTTCGAACACGATTATTAGGCAACAAAGTTTGGATCTCAATATTCAGAAGAAAACTGACTATTAGAAATGAAGATAGTATTCTGAAAAGATGGGTTGATACCAGCCGTTTAAGAATCGATTTTTTTGTAGTTTGCCCCAGCTATATTGCACTCCTCATTCACAAACTCACCTCAGTTTGTTTTATAATTGCAACCTGTAATTCTTCATGCGCTATAGTTTATTTCACCAATCGATGTACTCCTACAGTAATCCGTCAATTATTCAAGGGGGTGTTTTCTAATGAAAAAGTCTTTACTTTGGTTTCAAATTTCCAGAGTTAGTAGTAGTAAACATGCAGAATACACTATGAATATTTTGAGGCGTTCTGAATACGCTAATATAGTAAACTTTGACCTGGAAGTGTTAGCAGGTTACTGTAGAGGGTTATAAGTGGGTGGAACAAACTATACTATGTATGAATTCTAAACAAACAATCTCCAAACTTTTCATTGAAACGAATAACTTAAAACCATCTATCTCATTTGAGCAACAACTTAACAAACACACTAGTTCTACAATCTTTTGTAAAACCAGTACAAACAAATTCGAGTAGATCACAAGTATTCGTAGATCATATCCACGTTCCACGCACTGGCGGTAATAGCCCACGAGTTGTCTTTCTCTCTCTGCGTCTCTATTGTTTTCACAATCTCTCGCAGAGTCTTACTGTACATGGAGGCACCGTGAAGGAAATGACTAGCAACTCCTACCAAGAGAGAACTGTCCGACACATTTCTTTCGTTCTGTAAAATTGAAATTTAATAAAAACATCACTATACTACAATAGAAAGTTTATTAAGTCATGAAATGTAGGCAAATATTTGAAAGCTTCAACTGCCTAAGTCTTACGACATTCTAGATTTGTATATATGTGATTTTCATCTAGTAATTTTACATTCGTGATACATTTTTCATTACTCAGCATATATCAAACAAAATGTTGGGAACAAGAAGAAATCATACAGCGAAATATGTTTTTGTTATATCATTTTCAGTGACTTTCACAATGAAACTCTGAAACATTCACCTGAATTGTGACATCGAAAGTCCACTTTTTACAGTTTTCTCCACTACAAGTGAGATAGAGGAAGATTGTCTCTTCGGGTGTCGAAAATGGCTGAGAAAGAGAACAATTCGTGATCCCCGCTCCATTTTGAGCGAAAAGATACACGGAAATTTGACCACTTCCTAGAAAAATAAAAAAGGTATGAAATTTGAGAAGGAAATCCAAATTTTCAAAAAATTACTGAATTCGAGAACACCAAATCAATTGTTATAAAAGCTGATATCACGTATTAATCGAATTAAGTTGGTGTTTGTAGTGCATTAGAACACCAAATCAATTGTTATAAAAGCTGATATCACGTATTAATCGAATTAAGTTGGTGTTTGTAGTTTGATCTCTGATCTTTTATAATGCAGGATGAATAACATCAAAATATTGAGCGACCAAACTACAGACACTGCCGTTACCAAACCGAAACATGGGAGCATAACAACGAGAAACTCTATTCTACAACACCTCTTCAAAAACAGGGCTGTTAGTGAAATGATGAAAAAGTGCTAAAAACTATCTCACTTTAACATCATATTACATAATGTAAAATATTCACAATTTGAGTTTGTTACCTTCAACTTGAATTTCGTAGTTGGTAGAAATTCCATGTGTCGTCTTCGAAAGAAGTTTTAGCTTAGATGGATTGCTCAGAACAGGTCTTTCCACAGCATATTTAAATCGAATGTGTCTGAAAACTCAATTTACTTTTTGAGTTCCAAACATTGCATTTCGAAACACGTTATTTCTGACTTATTTTCCTGTTTTTATCATCTTCTTATAATATTTTAGGTGAAACTGGATGTTTCTAAAGCTTTCGCACGACAAAATGTTACCAAAAAACACATTTTCAGAGAACAATCAAAAAGAAAACAAGCTTAACACTATTTCAGTTTATACCATTTTCTATACCATTCAATACCATTCAAATTTGCTATTCCAATGGGTCTGTTACAAGAAACTGAAACTGGGCGTTAGGAACGCATTCAAGTGTTTCCCATTCAGTTTATAGGCGTGTAATCATGTTATTGAAGTTACGCCTGACACTATCTTTTTGTGATAAAATGATAATAACGAATCAGAATGCATTTTTATTTCGTTAGAGCAGGACGATTATGTGGACCAATCCCGTGTCAACGGTCCTTTAAACTGCAACTGAAAAAGGTATGGCAGTTTAAAGGACTGAAGCTGGGGGTTGGACCTCAAAATCGTCCTTCTTTAAGTAGTTTTTCCAAAAACATTTTCACCTGTCTTGAATTCGATTTCGAGTGGGGAAGTAGAAGGGAATTTCACAGTATGGATCATCGTACAAACACGTGATTTCAGCGAAATCTAAAAACAATTATATTTATCATAAATATGTTATTTTGCTCAACAACAAACTATTCGAGATGAATCTTCTTCTCAATGTAGGTCTGTGTTTTAAAGTGTGAAAACTTTCAGCAGGCGACTCCAAATATTTCGTATAATGAGTACTTCTCTTCACTGAAACTGCACACGCGAACTCCACGTGTCCTCAATATATGACTGACGACGTGAAAGTCATGTGCGAATTCGCGTGGCCATTCACGTGACCGCTAATGTGATTGTGACCCTTCACGTGTGCTCACGTGCAAACACATGTGGCCAATCATGCTATCTCATATAGCAACAACAGTACCGTTTTCTTGATCGACCATTTTTTACGTGTCCTGAAATTATGACTGCACACGTGACATTCGCGTGATAAATCACGTGATGTCACGTGACCATACCCGTACCATTTTCCCCATTGACAAATGGAATGTCCTCCGCCCCTCGATAGTCGTGCGAGATGGCATGAATTATCGAATCATTCACTCGAATACTGCGGTCTTTGTTGCGGAACAACCGATTCGTATGCTGAAAACAGGAAAGTCAACAAACGTTCGGATAACTAAAAGGAAAAAAAACTTCATTCCTGTGATTCAACCTGTTTGTAATTTTTTATTACATATTTTCATACTCTCATCACGCTTCCACTCAATATAAATCATCATGATCAATCTCAGAAAGTATAGTCATCGACATTTATATGAGTCTCGAACGGAGTAATCGAATGAAAGAAGGAAAGCTACGGATAATTGTGACCTCTCTGTTAAATAGGCAAAACTAGGTTAAATGAAATCAAGTTAACTAGGATGAAGTTAATAACTAAATGATTAAATGAATTAAAAGTAATAAATACTATCTATGAAGTTAATATTGACTAAGTTTAGAATAAAATACATAGTTTTGGCCTCACCACCTTCACGATATCTAAGGGTCAGTAGAATGGATATAAACCATTCTACTGCTGAAACCAGGTAGGAAAAATTGACGTGTGCGTAAAACGCACTAACAACATTCAAGAACTTGAAAACGTGGAATGGTAAAGTGCGTATACACAGTTGTTGCTACACGGTTTAACCTATTTCTAGTAAGAACTATTCAATTCTAGTCACATTTACTGTTAATTGAACTTTTTTTAGTGTGATTATAATTATATAAACGCACGAAAAACTGTGTCCTCTTGGTGGTTGGATACTCGTCTTTGTATCTAAAAGGAGACCCAATTGCGGTGGCAGATACATACAAAACAACGGTGATCATCATGAATATCCCGACCAGAAGATAGATGTATTCTCTGATTCCCGTCTCGTTTTCCTGTCTCACCGAACGCGTTCGCGAGAGCAGGGGCAGCTGAAACATTCGAGTGCGGAATAATGGATAGGTTTTCCCCGTCTACACAGAAGCTGAAACATGGAAGTGCGGAACAGATAAAGGTGTTGTCGTATCACCCTAATGTCACTTGACGGAATAAATAACGGTTTTCTCGTAATACTCATTGGTTCGAAGTAGAATAGAATTATTTGCCACGTGATGAACTTGTGCGAAGAGAATACACTAGTTGGTACGTGGAAATAGAAGAAAGCGCGTAAAACAGCATACAAAATTCGAGTTATCATTTGATTCTACAGGGATCAATTTGGCTGATCAGTAACTTCTGAAATGATTCACAAACTTCGTAAGAAAACAAAACTATATTATAACCTCATATTCTTCCAACTTACGAGTAGCAAAACTGTAGAAATAGCAGAAAAAGCGACAAATGAAGCGACCACGGGCTCTGGGTTCCCGCTGGTTCGACCCATGATTGGAATGAAAATGGAGAGAAGCATCTCCGATGTATATATGGACATTGAAACACCCGGCAGACAGAAGAGAAGATGAACTATTATCATCGGCCAGGTACCTGGAAAATATAATGAATTTCAGCCAATAGTAGAATGAAACATCCCATACTAACTAGTGTTAGAAAATTCACACAAGTAGCTTCAAAAAAGAAGAACATAATAAAAGTCGAAAATGTTCCGGAAAGGAAGTACTAAACAATTAAGTGATGAGAAATACAGTCAAATATTTGAACTGCCGATTTCCAATGAACAAATCTGTGACTCTCGTCTCACTGTATGTTGAACATGTGGTCAAAACACGTGAAACAAATCCATTTTCCACTGTTCTCATAAATTTTAGAATCGCTGTAGTTTCTCCACGTTTCACTTTGACAACATTTATAATTATACTGTTACTCAATTGCACGGTCACTTGAAACATGGGAAACACAGCAGAACTCAGGAACGTGCAATGACAAATTGCAAGATTATTCATTAGAATGCTAACTCTACATGATTATTCATTTTACTTCTATTACACCTTCATATTACCTAATTTAGAGACGGGTATCAGTTTTCTGAATATAGGTAGCGTCATTAGAGCAAATAGGAATCCACTAGCAATATCGAAATACGTGAAAATAGAGAGAATAGCCGATAGAACACACAAATGT
Source organism: Litoditis marina (assembly GCA_964036275.1). NCBI lineage: Eukaryota > Metazoa > Nematoda > Chromadorea > Rhabditida > Rhabditidae > Litoditis > Litoditis marina. Next base: position 8,105,491 of record OZ038436.1, read on the forward strand.
ATGTTCTCGATTGCGACCGAATCAACCTGAAACAAGTTTGAGTTAGATTGAATAATGAAACGTAGGTTCAAACTTTCTTAACAACATGATTTATAGGAAACATAGTTATATGTGGACGTAAAACAGAACCAAAACATCTGTATATATGCTAGTCTGACACATGGCCGTGTCGAAAGAAATAAAATTTAAACGTTGGTAAATGAAAAGGTGCAATAATGAATTTTACATTTATTTCTCCATGTTATAGTGTAATTTCCTACTATTTTTGTACCTCAAATGCCAACAAGCTATGTCTATATGTGCGCCAATATGTGAAAGGCTAGGCGCAGCTGAGTGTGGCACGGGTTTTATTTAAGGTGGGGCAACCAACAGAATTGTTCTGTACTGCATTCGATCCTTTAATTGACAAATTAAATTCAATTCAATTTGATAGAATTGTTGCGCACTGCAGCCGATCTTATAATTGACAAATTCAATTAAATGACAGTTATCAAACTAACTTTTCGGTCAAGATTTAATGATGGGGCTACTTTTCTGAACAACTCAATAAACATCTATCTTTGACTCAATCATGCCCTAATTAAAAACATCTATCTTTGGCTCAATCATTGCCTAATTTTGTATCTTAAATACCAACAGCGTGTGAGCCTGTATGCGTCAAAACTCCATAACAGTTGGCCGCGGCTGAGTGTGACACCGACTATACTTATTCTGGAGAACCTATTGAAATCGGTGCACTGTCTCTGGGGGGCTGCAATGAATGTTCAAATAAAAGATCAGACTGAGACAATGCGATAGACGTCCTTTTCATACTAGAATGTCCGATTCAAAGCTCTGAATTCCAAATTTAACAATTTTTTGCTTACTGCCATAGACGCAGAGGATGATTTGGAGTAAATGAATATTGATTGCGCGCACTTCTCTGACTCTCGTGCCTTTTGGGCTAACGCCGTTAGCCGATTTGGGAATTCAAAGCAGCCCCCCCCCCCCCCTAAACATTTGATTTGAGTTATGACAATATCTTTTATGAACACTTCATAATGTAAAGAGTTTTGTTAACAACTCCGTTTTTTTTACAAACTTAACAACTCCGTTTTTTTTTCAATTTTTCTAACGACCGGTATAACAAACGTTTCACCTCTTTCGCCTGTGCGTTCAGATTTGTGGTGAGAAAGGTATATGTGACAGCTCCAATCCAAAACACAGGGATACCGTATACCAGGGTGGAAACCCAGTGATGCGAATACCAAGCAAGGACACCCAACCATTTCGGGGAGATAGTGACCATGCTAAAAACGTGAGGAAGTCGACAATTGATAGAGAAACTTCATGTTGAACGTTAAAAACCAGAGGAAGTACTGTGTCAATTCCAGAAATGGTTTCATAAATGAAAAAGTGTCTGTTATATAGTTCCGGTCCATCCTACTGAGACTTGGCAGCGTGCCAATGATAACTCCAGGCTATTTTTTACCACTTTTTAGTTTTTCAAATGACTACAAATCTCTGTCAGCAGTAGTTCAGTTCCATAACAACACCTAAAAGAAACATATATTTCGAATGCTTATGTTTACTCTGAGAAATAGTCATCCGAAAATCATCGCACGATGCCAATGGGTCTCAGCGGGAAAGAAACGAACTAAACTAAGTGTGATCCACAGACAGCGAATATCGAAAATATAACCGAAGATCAAACTACAATCACATGAACATGAACAGTTTTAGCCTGCCTTTCCGGAGGCCATGAAACATGCCGGGCCGGGTTGGGATGCTATCCCGAGCTGACGTGGCCGGTAAATAGCTTGGGATAGCATCCCGACCCGGCCCGGGATGTTTCATTCATACGGCCTCTGATCCCCAAAGGCCCAAAGGGACTTCATAGATAAATAGGGTTCTCACTTTCTAAAGCAAGTCTTCACGGTGTATGTTGCCCCCCGTTGTGCTTGTACTTTGATCTTGTTTTTTTTCCGTACCAATTTCGTACATTTCTGCATGCATCGAGTTTAAACTATAACTGAGATATGTTTATCATTTATACGAGTAGGTCAAGAACTCACCAATACGTCATAGCGATCATGGACGTAACAACTAGAACGTAATTTCGTACAGCCAAGGCGTAGGCGGCCACTGAAAAAGTTTTGCAATTTCACAGAATAAGAAACAGTTGGTTGTTGAGTATATGCACCTAGTATTCGTAATATTAGTGTTTGTTCAAGCTCAACAATTTTGCTGAGAACTACTTGAATGTGTAGAGTGAAATTCGATTTCAATTCATGCATCCAAAGCCCTCTCTTCTTCTAGAAGGTCGAAAAATTCTGTATACGCCGGTGGACAGAGAAAACAAAAGAAATGTTGTATTCCAACTTGAATGTGATATGAAAAGAAACCTATTCTCAAAAATGAGACTCCTACAGTACATGTTCCAACTTTCAATTGATTGTTTTCTAGCGCAACCTTTAACTGTGTCAGAAACTATTAAGGAAGCTTTTTGTAATTCAGAATAAAAATCGAATGCTAAAATACGCTACTTTTTCGATAAAGTTTCGTAAACTAAACGAACTGGAAGTTTCGTATTCGTACTGTAGGAGTCTCAGTAGAAATGAAATAGACCATACCATTCTTTGATGCTCCTCTAATTGTTATTGCGAGACTGGCAATAATGATCAGAATATTGACAGCATGCGCCAGTTTCAATGGATAAACAACCACAAACAAACCTGAAAACTGGAAATGTAAGTGAAAGGAAGAAAATTAACGAATTTATTTTGCATACCAACCTCCATTCATCTCCGCTTTTCTGCTTAACGTTGTGCCACTACATCATATTGATAGCAAGATAACACCTGGCTGTTGAATAAAAGTAGGCGTATTTACTAGTTTCGATCTGACAACAGAAAAAGGTGTACTTTTCTCTATTCAAACTTGACACTTAGGTAAAACCAAAGTTCATTTCCGACTCTCTTAGACGGCCAAGTTTTATCTCTCTACATGCCTTTGATATCCACAAAAAATAGCTGCCAACATGCAATGAATGTTTCAGGGAACCTATAAAGCGGCACTACCAGTCCAGGCAATGTTCCAGCTAGGACACAACACTTCAAATAAATTCAGTTTCTAGTTCTAAACCTTGTCATATCGAATGCAACTCTGTTCGGTCGAGGAAAGAAAAACCAACAATAACATACAGATGGCCAGATAGCTTGAAAACAGAAGAGCATGAAAAATGTAATCTCACTTACCGATGAAATCAAAGAATACGCTCTTTTGTTCCCCGTATTCCGCGGGTTTCTCCAGGTAGGGCGATGAAAGGAGGTAGCACAGGGTACTGTACACATTTTCTCCTGAAATACAACGATATTCACTGATTTATATAATTTGTGTTCTTGTCTTAGGTTGTGAAGTTTTTTATATAATTTGCGTTTCATATATTTAGTGTTCTTGTGTAGTTTTAGGCTGTCAAGTAACTTTTATAACTTCAATTTTTTAATAACATTCACAAGAACACGTCCATCGTAAACTTGATACGGTTACACCAAGAACCGTACTTTTGTTAGAAGCTGATTCAGAAAATTCCCGATAAGTTGGTCAATGTTAACTATTATTGAAACGAAATTTTCCCGGTTCACGTATTTCAGTCACTCAGCATTTTATACTGAATTGAGCGAATTGAATAGATTTCGGGTCTAAACCCTGAATAATAAAAATTAACGATATAATTGGGATCAGAGCAAAAACACAAGTATTCACACTATTCATATATGGTCATCCAACAGCAAAACTTTCAGGTGATGAGAATGTTCTATAACGGCGTTTGGGGGTTTCATGCATTTCATATAAGTCTAGCTGGAACATAATAAATCGTTTCGACGTAAAGTTCCGTTTTACATAGCCTTCTAATAAAATAAGCGCCAATAAGGAAACTTGTCGAAACCATAATAAGATAAATGATTTTTTTGTGAAAAAAACGAAGAAGAGCCCAGTGGTGAAAAATGAGAGCTATAAGGCTGACATGGTCGATTACTTTCTCGGTCAATTTTTTGTATAATTGTTCTGCATTATAGCTTATGAGACAATTTGATCCTTTCTCACTTTCTTTGTTTAGAGGGGAGTACTCATGAAAACACTTGTTCTAAACTGTTAGTCAATTGTACAATCACGTGAAACATGTTAGACACAGCAGAACTGAGAAACGTGCAATGACAAAGTGCACTAGTCCTCTGTAGAATGCTAACTCAACGTGACTATCCATTTTACCTCTAGTATACTAGTTTTGGTTCGTTGGTGGTCTTTCAAACAATAAATCGAAGCTGTTTAAGAAACGATCGACTCATGTTTTCACTCAATTTCTCTGTTATTCTCGCAAACTACAAAATTATTACCCGCCTTTTATATATTTATATAACGTGTATATACTAGAAGTAAATTGAAAAGTCACGTGAAGTCAGCATTCTACAGAGGAGTCGTGCACTTTGTCATGGCACGTTTCTGAGTTCTGCTGTGTTTAACATGTTGCACGTAACTGTGTGGTTGACCAACAGTATAGACGACTCATTGTTTTTCTCCTCCTTTAAACAACAGTTCTCACCTGCCCTCTGAAGAGATCCTTCCGTGATTCGTTTGGCTTCGTCGAATTCAGTGTGCCACCAGTAGCCGTTTTGTACGAAAGCCAAATCCAGACCTAAAATCTCTCAATTTGTAGAAAAACAAAAAAAAGTCTAACTACTTTTTAGTGAAATTGGACCAGCAAGCTATCGGTTTGAGTTTAGTAAACCAAAAATACTTTATATGTATTACTGGTAAGACTGGGAAATAAATACAAATTTGATACAATTCTACCAACAAAACTACTAGTTTTGCATAGACAAAATCTTCATTGTATTTCTATAGGTACTCAACTTAATTTGAACTGATTTTTTTGTTTCGTTTTTATAACTCGTCTAATCACCATTTGCAGCAGGACGGTTATGTGGACCAATCCCGTGTCAACGGTCCTTTAAACTGCAATTGAAAAATGTATTGCAGTTTAAAGGACTGAAGCGTTGGGATTGGACCACATAATCGTCCTTATTCAAGACATTGTATGCAGTAACAGTATTGTATTAATTTATATAAGAAATTTATGTTTTTTATAAATGTGATTATAGAACAGAACCTACCAGGAACCCTTCCATAGTCCCTAAATACCCTGTAGTCGGTGTCTCCGGGATAAACCCCACTCTGGAACACTTCCTGACCCAAAACACTGCAATGAGGGTGCACAGCAGCCTCCAAATAAGAGTTCAACAACCATTGATTAGCGGGTCCTGAAACATGCAGATGCGATATAGTTTACGAAATAGTAGTTGTAGTTTTCCTAAATATATGCCATAACTATAAACTTAGACCGAAAAGCACTGGATATATGTACCATTATAGCCTGTCATATCAGCAATGGTATGTAGAGTATGATACAGATAATTCTATCGACTATGTACTATACTCACTTTTTTCTAAAAAAAAATGTAGTAGTTATGGTATATAGTACAGTAATAATAATTCTATAAACTATAAATACGCTTTCCCCGTAATATAGTAACTATACATACTATAATTACTGTTTTTCTAATGACGTAGTGAATAAAGATTATAGTTAAGTATAAAATCAATATTTTAGATTAGTAGATCAAACGGACCAGCCTGGAAGAGAAGTTCTCTGCCGCCGCTGCCGCTGGCCTCTAGGTTGATGAAGGCGCGCACGGAATGGCGCCACGGGTGCTGGGTGATGAAACCGTGGGCCGCCTTCAAAGTATGTAGAAGATATATGATAATTATACTAATTTCATCACTAGTTCCCATGACAATCGTAGCAATTTTAACAGAACACGTTATTGATGTACAAATAAAAAAAATGAAACACGAAGATGTTTGGGAGCAGGGATTCAAAAGTGAGCGATTAGGAAACCATGAGCTGCCTGATAATTAGGTGAAGTATTTTTATTTAGGTCCGGAAAAGAATACTTAACCCCCAGCCCCCTTCCACATTTGCACCACCCCAATATCCCTTTCGCTCTTCTGTATTCCATTCTTCTCCCTATCTTCATTTTTTTGTTCACGTCTCTTGTTCTCTGTTTGTCTTTGTTTCTCTTATCTTCACCCATTTCTTTTTGCTCTTGCTCTGTCTTTTTTCTCATTTCAAAACTTCCTACTGATGAGTTTTACCATCTTGACTTGTTTACTTTTTATATATTCAGACAACCTCACTCCAATGTTTCATATGACACCGCTCACCTGGAGACTCGATTCCTCGGCTCCGTTGAACAGGAAAATGACGTCATAATGTAGTTTGATCGACTGGTGCGAGAGAAGACGAATCAGTTCAATCATCAACGCACAACTGATCAAATCATCCGACCCACCTGCAGAATCGAGCAAAAAAATTTCAGACTAAAAACTTGTGAAAAATCGTTTTATTACGAAATGACTTGGAACCACGAAACATTCATGCAGTTTTAATCAAAAATGAGAAAAACAGCAAAACAAGCAGCCTAATTGTGAGTTATTGTTAACTAGGTATATGCTATTTAAGAACGCTTGAATGTTTCGTGGGCGCGCTATAAGCTAGCTATTCATGAATTGATTCGTTTTGGAGATTATGGCTTCTTTAGAGATCAAACTACAACAACTACCCCTGTTTGTCCCTGACTCATGCTTCTCTTGACTTGCTTTGTACTTTGTAGTCTGATCAATACTGTCTTGTAAATATGCTGTACATTTAACATGCAATCCTTTGGGATCTTAATAGTGTATTTGGTTAGTTTTTACTACTTTTTGTTTTGTGATCTATGAGCAAAAAAACTTTATATTCTCCATGTTCCGCTGTTTATGAACCTCGGCATGTTATACTATAATATTGGTGATTTGCTTGATCCTCGTGTTTGGTTCAAGAAAATCACCATTGTTAAACTTTATATTATTATTTTCATTATTAATAATTTAATCATTCCCTGTATGAGTTTGCCACCCACCACTGCTGGTTGGCCAACTGTCGTAATGGCAATTGAGGAGAATGGAAATTTCCTCCTTTTTCTCAGACCTTCCCAGTCGCGCAATCACGTTGGACACCTGAAACATCTGAGTCATCTAGGATCTACTAGTGCTTTTGAACTCTATTTGATAGTTCTATTGCCAGTTTTTATGAGCTTCTACAGGTTTTCCCATAAAATCAACAATGTTTGGTCTACAAAAAAACATAATGTTCTGTTCTAGTTTCTGTAACTTTGCACTTTTTTGTTGTATGCCTTAGGAAATTAACGTAAATAGGTATTTTTTTTCAACATGTAAGGGTCAGAAAGCGCGACAGAAACACGTCTCAATGGAGATTTCTTGTTTTTGTTTTATGACTGCCTAATCCAAAACATTCGAAAACAGCATAAAACCTCATTAGAAAAGTGATTAAGGTTCACAACGGAATTTCAATAAAAGAGTATGGGGATCGAACTACAAGAAATATTTGATCACTTCATATGAAGCAATGCTGTTACGGTTTTTTGTCTGAAACCCGGCTATATTTCCTTGTATTAGACTTATTATATTTTTATATTACCAGCTAGTGTTCCGATTTTTCATGTTTCAAGTGGCGAGAAGAGAAGATACTGGGAAACATCTCTGCCGATGCCGAGCCGGTTGGTTGCCGATGCCCTGCCAGAAGGATGCCGTTTTGACCAGTCAGCTCGGCGCCGGCAATCACCCGGCATGGCATCGGCAACCAATCGGCGCGCCGCTGATAACAATTAAGAATTAGCATTCGGTTGTTCCTGTCGATTATTTATTAGTTTATTACTATAACAATATGAAACAAAGTTGAGTTGTGATGTAATTATACTTTTATTCATAAAACATGACATAAAAACATAATTTTATCATTTGAAATGATGCAAAGATTACACGTAGGAGTAGATAGTTGCCTTCCTGTCTTCACTCGTCCATAGCTGATGAACTCGACCTGGAATGTAAAACATTAACGAATCGGAATGAAATACACATACACACCTCGGCAAACACAGCTGACAACCCAAAAACTGAAGTAACTGATCCTGTTCATCGCAATTTGCGCTAATTTACTCTTTTGATCGGATGACATTGAACTGAAGGTGTTTAAATAAAATAATTATACGGTCTTTCTTTCTTAATAAACAGTAACAACCATAGGTAAAACAGTTCAATGACAACGCAATTAAAATAAACGTGCGTGACCCCAGGAACCTCTTCAAAAAGGAGTATCTCCCTACTTTTTAGCGGTCAAAATAAAGCTGATTTCATTTCTGGTTACATAAATTCCTCGGGCGCACGGAAAATCATTAACGTCAGCCAAGCTTGAGCTGATTCCATATAACTAGATAACTTATAACTACCAAAAACAAAAATTACACCGGAATTGTCCGAACAGCAATCGAAAAACGGGTTATTTTTTCGCCGAAAACGAGGATATGTGTATGTTTTTGATGCAAAATCATTACTTATTAGGTGGTTAAATGTAAAAACGCACTATTCTTTGTGACTTAGTCGGACCATACTAGTGTATGAAAACAAATGAATCACCTCCATAGGTACCCACAACATAGGTCGCGATGACTAATGAACACACAAAATACATCCCTCACTCACAGGGAAAGGTCGTCGCCCATGGCATGCCTGAATTTTGCCCACGGCATGCCTGCCCGACCATGGCGGGCAATGCCTAGTCAATGCCCAGACATAAATTGCCCATATTGCTCAGGCATGCCCGTCGATTGCCCATGGCATGCCTGACGGGTCCAAATTTCTTCTGGGGACCCTCAATAGCTTTTTCATTTGAAATAACACATATCAATTTAACTCGGTAATACCAAGATATTTTTTGACATTCTTGAGAAAATAATTTTTTTATTACTTATGCAAATACAAACAACATGAAAACAATGAATAACATAAAAAAACAATGCAATAACTAGAATCGTTAGTTAGCAGGAACATGATTGAATAGAGAAAAAGCTACAAACATGAGGTACGAGTTCTAAGTGCAATCTAGGTCAATCAAAGACAAAATCAAAAAAGTCCAATGTATGTCTTGAGTACTCATAAATGTGATAGAGGAATATATAACTAGAGTCTCACTAGTGACTGGTTAACATAACAGGTTTACTTTACTGGCCAAAAACTAAGTAACTAGTCAGAATGATGTAATTTTCCGCAACAGTCGAAATAACAATAGAGTAAGTTTTCGTGAAAAGTTCTCCAGTAAAAGTCTGAGGTCAAAGATCGAAGCTCAAGGGTTTCATAATACAAAAATTAGTCGAAATTTCGTGTTTACTCAGCACTTTTCACTACAGAGTACAAAGATGAAAGTAGAACTTTCCAACAGCAAGAAGAAGAAAAAACCCAAGAAATAAATACCCTTACGCGACCAAATAATTGAGTTTTGAGTTTTCAAGTTTTAGTCAGTAGTAAACCGAGTATAATTTTAGCAAATGTCACAATTCGACTCAAATAGCTATAATAAATAAGACCAAATATCGTTCTCCTCACTCCAACTTCACCTCGCCGATTTACGTTAAAATAGGTTTTCCAAATTTTGTATCTTGTCAGATCTTTTTGATTAACTAATTCCGTAAAAGGACGAGATAAGTTTGGTACAACATGCAAATAAACAAAGATACCACGAATCTATCTCATCGAAATGTCGCTGTCATCGTATAATCCACGCCTTGTACAAATCGAATGGCTATCGAAGATCCGTTGCTTAGAGGGGAGTGGGGAGATCGTATATCTGTAAACATCGAAATGAAACATACAGGCTGAAAAAACCGAACTCAGTTAGTAACTTGCCACTTCCCAGTTACACTCCGTGTTCAGCCTAGTATTATTGTCTGCACCGCCACTATCACAAACTGTAAATGAGTAAAAGGAGCAATTAGAGAGACCTTCTGAGACCGCGCAGACCCAGACAGCTACATCCCCCCCCCCCCCCCCCCCCACTTCACTTTTGCAACAAAAGCGGTCCGATAGACTAAAATGACGGCTATCGCAGTGGGAAGATAATATCCAAAATAAACTGATGCGAGCGTAAAAGGAGTGTGAATGCTGCCTTACAACTAAACATACTAGAAACGGGTTAAGCAAGCGAATAAAGGACCATAATAGTACACTAAGTATTCGGATTCTCTAGGCATTCGCCAAATAACCAATTTTCGATTTTTTATTGGTTTTTTGCACCGATTGCAAAAACCTGGATAGCGCATAAAACCCAGGCGGAATCCACATTAAATCTAACATAACCTACCTTCTACAAATCCTGTGATCAGATATGACTTATACTTATGATGAGCCATGAGCATCTCTCAACGAGCGACGAATGAATCAGCGACATGCAAAACTCTCGCTCCTCGACCTGAACATATATCATATACATGTTACATCGACAAGCTAGACGCCTGCGGCGTCTAGCAGTTGACTTAAAAAATGCGTTGAGTGAACTTACTTTTGATGAGAATAACCGGCCTGCACGAAAAATTTCACGTAGTTTGGTAAAGTTTTACTAATTTGCGAGCGACGCCTGCCAACGTATTTTGTTGACATGGATGCGAGCCAACGGCTTCCCAGAAACTGAATAAACATTGACAAAGTGAATATTTCCGTCTTCACCCATCTAGATGACGATACGAGAGTAATCACAACCCAGTCCTATGAGCTAGCCCATCAAGTTAAAGGAGATTCTAGACATAAGAACACTAGTTAGCTGTTTCTGTTAGGTGTTTGAAGTTTGAATTCAAGTAACAATCATTACGTTACTACATTTTGAGGGGGGGGGGGGCAGCCTCCAAGTAAAAACTTTGACTAGAAAAGTTTCAAGGATAATGTACAAACAAATCATGTGTGCGTTTAAGTAATATACCAAGAAGACGGGCTGCCGGCTGTCCTTCTAGCTCTTGCACATATAATAGAGTTTAGATGAGTTGGAGATTAATTTCTACGAAAAGAATGAGCAATGAATCTCCTATTGTTACATTTGGTCATTAAGGATGGGTTCGTTGGATCTTAATTTCCAATTTCATGAACGAAAAACAATGAGCTGTGAATAGTGATTCAGAGTGGGGGAAACTCCGTTGAATACGAAACTACAAGTATTCCTATGATTTAGGTTCAAGTTCAAATTGAGAAATCGACAACTGAAAAATCATTCGGGCCCATTAATATTAGCATTAGCAAAAGATGGTCACTAGACGCTGATAACTGAAATAGGCCCGAACACCATTATCATTAACACCAACTGGCTAAACTAGATTGCTTGAGAAAAAAGCAGAGAAAATCAACCGTACCTAGCACGGGTCCATTGAAGCATTCTGTCAAGCATGTCGACCTGAAAATACAACATTTATACAATGCAAGGGAGAAAGATTCAGAAAAGAGAGAGAACTGGCAAGTGGAAACGGAACAGCAGTAGTGTGATTTTCCTATAGCTTCGTATAGTCAACAGAAACCGAGCGAAATCAAAGCAAACTGATAGGACATAAGATAGAAAAAAGCTGAACAACTACTGCGAGCATTTTTTCTGTTTTCACGCTTTCTTTTTAGTATTCCTAATCTTGGTTCACCCCGTTATTGGCAAGTATTGATGTGCTCATGTACTGCCCTTTCCCATAACTAAAAACAAAAATGTAAGATTGGAGATTCAGAATACGAATAGATGATCCGATATCTATTGACCAGAGCCCAGCGTTCAGGAAGGTGGTAACTATACACTTTTAATCAAATTAGATTTAGCTAAATTAGCTAGACTTGTAGATAAAAGCTTCGAAGAACGGCATTGCAAGGAGAATTTAACATCAGTAATTTAACTACCCTACAGACTTATTAGAGTCATGTTAACAAAATAGAAGTTTGAGAAACGATGACTCTTTTAAGCTGTTAGTAAACACCAATTTTGAAAAAAAATCGGAGCAAATATCAAAAAAGATACGTGTTATCGATTATTCCCGCCTCTCCCCATCCAAATAACGACACTAGCATGATGATAACCGAGCTACACAGAACAACAATGTTTGGAAATAAAGAAAATAAAAATATAAACAAAAAATTAAGTAAGAAAATATGACGCCGCTTTTCCAACGCGGTCGCCTAACAACGCAAATTGCCCCTGTAAACATCGCGCACCCGTCAATTAGCGCGTTTGAAACAATTCGCCCATGGCATGCCTGACTTATACTGGCATGCCATGGGCGGCCAGGTCTCCGAGCACCTTCATTCCGAGCTCGAACTCATTAGAAGAGGATTCACCCGACGATCAAATTGATAGAAATTCAGAACATCAAACCTAAAACATGAACATGTTTTTCATAAGCTCAAAGTAAGTATCTAAGTATACGAAACAGAAAACCAGCTGCTGTTGCACCTATTTAAGACATTAAGACTCAAGAGTGTTCAGGTGTATAAATCGAAAAACGCCGAAACGGTTCACTTTTTTTGAGTTTATTTAATTCAGCTGAACTTATTTACGGTCGGCTGATTACAAGCGGAGTAACTTTTTTCAGTGTGATCCAAAATCTATATAAGCAGAGAGCGAACGGAAGACAGAGAACTAACAATATATAAATGTCACAATTGAGTGGGAGCTTGGGTGAAAAGTTCCGCAATCCACTGCTAATAAGTAACACACTACCAGCATCTGGTACTGGAACTATAAAATAGAACCTATCAGCACCTGACATCTCTCGCTTAAGGTAAATAACTAAAAAGACACTCTGACCTAAGAATGTTTAATAACTTATTCACAGCGCTCTACAATAGTTTGTGGGGTTCAGTGTCACTTACCTCTTGAACTGAAATAACAATTTATCTCTAAGCGTCCCACAACCAAAACAATTAGAGGTTGCTAATATCTTATGGAAACATTAATGGGGCCTTGAGTAGAGAAAAAAATCTGCGATCTACTACTAATGAGAAACATACTACCAACATCTAAAACCGTAAAATAATCGTCCCAACGTGTAACATCTATTACTAAAGAAAAATAAACTAACATGTAATGTCTGGCCTAAAATTTTACCTATGAAGCAATTTATTGGACTTTACAGTAGTTAGTGGGGTTAGAATCACTGGAAATTTCATTAATCATGTTCTTAACTAGAATACGACAACAGAAATAATTAAATAAAACCAACTTAAAACGATAAAAAGAGAAAACAAGAAATTTGCGAATTTCGAAAATTAGCTCAATTAAAGGTCGGCAATGCACCCAGTACGGTACAGCTGGGGCGCGGATTTGCGTTGCCCGTGAGCTGCTTCGACTGAAAATACAGGAAGCGAACAATTATGGAGATAAACACGGAATTTTTTACTGTAACGATGACTTTTGAGACTGAATATTGTCATTGTCATTGTATATTAACCTGCTTAAGACTTCAACTCCAAAACAGTTATGAAATGGTCGTATTGGTTATGCAGTAAGTTTCTGAACGGAAATTTCGGTTAGCTTATGTACGATTCCATGAACCCAATCATTGTAAAACTTCTTGAAAACTAATTAGTTCATAAAAATCACATTCTCTACCCCTATCAACCAGTTTAACCCCTCATAAATGATGTTTTATGGGGTTTTAGCTTTTGCCGGCGGCGAGCCTGTTTGTTGCCGATGCCCAGCCGGGTCGACCCGGCTGGGCATCGGCAGGATTCTATCCGAGTAAGAGCGAGAAAGATGAAGATGAAGAGAAAGAGAAAGAAAAAGAAGAGAAAGAGAAAGAGAAAGAGAAAGAGAAAGAGAAAGAGAAAGAGAAAGAGAAAGAGAAAGAGAAAGAGAAAGAGAAAGAGAAAGAGAAAGAGAAAGAGAAAGAGAAAGAGAAAGAAGAAGAGAAAGAGAAAGAGAAAAGAAAAAGAGAAGAGCGAAATAGAAAAGAGAAAAGAAAAGAGAAGAGCGAAATAGAGAAGAAAAAGAGAAGAGCGAAAGAGAAAAGAGAAGTTCCACATACTCACATTTTTATAACAAATAGTGAACGCGTCCGTGTCGAACTTGGGAATGTCAAAGCAGCCAGAGGGATTCTGGGTGGCCACGTCGAAACGAACGTCATCTGGGGTCGACGCCTGGATTGTTCTGTAGAGAAACATTTGAAAATTAGGGTGAAACATTGAAAACAACTTAATATTTCATGTTGATACAACTGATAATCCTGAAGCAATACGTACTGAAAAGACAATGAAAGAACCCAATTGATTGCAAAAGGGGTGATAACCAAGAAGTATAGGGTTCTCTCCGTACAAAAGAGAAATTTTCATCATGTTTGATTCTGCTGCGTTGATTGTTTGGTCTCCAATATTTGGGCGTGAGATATATTTCAAAAATGTGTGTTTATAAGTATGACCGGGCAGATTTAGGTGAACGAGCAGTTCAATGTTGCACTCATTCTACTTGAGATGGCGTGTCATTCATTTCATGGTGCCATCTCGACAGTATTGCATTACTCGAAAACAAAGCATACTGGTGTAGAGCCACGTTTGGGTAACCATTTTGCTAAACTTGTATGCCGGCGGGTTATTATAGTATTTTTCATTCCTACTGATTACAGAAACTTTTATTCGTATTCAAATGAGTAAACCATATCGGAAAGATCACAATTTCCGCATTCGATTCCGATTCCCAATTAGTGAGAGTGTTCGAGAACATTTTCTTGAAATTAACTGTTTGCATTAGCGAAAGTCATTCGGAAACTCTATAATATAAAGTAGGACTCTCGATGGAAGGGACGAGGACTATAGTTTGACATTTGGTCGTGAGATTTATTTCAAGAATGCGTGTTTATAAGTATGAGGGCGGAAAAGGTTAAACGAGCAGTTCAATGTTGCACCCATTCTACTTGAGATGGCGTGTTGGTAGTTTTCTGGTAAATGAGCAGAACATTCAAATATATAAAAATGTAGAGGATATAATTCAGAAGAAGAGAGACAGCGCATGTTTGAGGAGACCCAGGTTTGTTTGTGGAAAATACATTTCGAGTCGTTTTAAATAGACTCCGTTTTGTTGTTTTTCGCATTGTTCCTGGTAATTGTTGGCAAAAACAACATTTGAGAATAGTGAATATCGGAAATTGATTGATTTATTGAATAATTATCGATTTGTTGATTGATGTATTGATTGAAGAACTTACTTCAATTCCTCAATAATTCTGTTTCTGGTCAGTCTTTCACAGGCATTCGAACCGGCCGGTTTCGGCCCGAAATCCGACAGTTCCGTTAGGATTCGGCGGGCTCGAATCTCAGAGAAACGCGTGTTTTCTGAAAAGTTTTGGGTGAATAAAAAAAACAATTTGATTGGTCATTTACTGGAAAAGATTGTTTGAGGGCACTTTAGGTGAAATTTAGTGTTTGTCTTGAAACGGACAAGGATTGCATGCCGAATTTATGAAAAGTGTGTCACGTTTTTCAAAAACAAACATTTTCATGCGTTGGGACTCTTAAAATTCGGGAATGTTCGTTTAGGTTACTTTGTATAGCGGAACACATGAAACGACCATGAGACGTTCAGAACAACTTTACAGGATTCTGACGGGCACTTCACGTGATTTTCACGTGCACGTCACATGAATTCCTCGAAGTTGCCTTCATTAGTTGAAAATAACCTTCACGTGATCTTCAAGTGACGATCACGTGCTTAAATCACCTTTATTCGGCGAAAGTGGTTCTGGTAGACATTTGTGTAGATGTACGGAGTACCCGGTCAACACCAGCAGAAACAGGATAATGGCTGTCCAATGAACCGAGTCGAGTTGTCTATCGCGTCCCTGCACCCTCCTCTCCTCCCGTACTATCTCCTCGTTTTGATCTACAATGTCCAGCAGGGGCCGGCCCTGTCGCCGACGCACCGTCGACATTTACTGAAATCGATGAATGTAAAAAAAAAATAGAGATTTGATGTTTTAGAAAATAGAATGAGCAAATAGTATTAACACGACAGTGAAGGAATGGTGTACGGCTAGGGGAAGGGGTCCCTAATAAAGTATTGGAAATTTGTATTATCACCCCCCACTTGCTATAGTGGGAAGAATTGTACATGGCGATTCGGGCAACTTTTCGAAATTGGTGAAAAAATTCGAAAAATTCTGAACAGTGATCTTCAATTTGGTAAGAACGGAGACATAAAGGTGTGTAGAATAAAGTCATATTAAATAAGGACGATAATGTGGTCCAATCGCAACGCTTCAGTCCTTTAAACAGCAATACATGTTCCAATTGCAGCTTACAGCACCGTTGACACAGGATTGGTTCACATATCGTCCTGCACTAAGCTAAATTTTCGTAGGAACTACCACCCATTAACCAAATTCTATTCAGTCATTATTAACATGATTGAGAAACATTCGAGTACGTTTAAACCAGCAACATAGTCTTGCAAAACGCAAAACGTTTCGTAAACGGACAACGAACTATCAGAAACGTCACTTCTTCAATACAAACATGACCCAACAATTGAAAGCACAAGTTCAAACATTCTTAAAACACATTTTATTCATTGGTCTTTGAAATGTAGACGTTTTGATTACGTACTGACGAAGAAGTGCAATAAATTACTATAAATTAGTTATACTGTTATACAACACACTAAATGTTATCAATAGATCCCTGGGTTAAATCTGACAGTCGCTTACATGCAAAGTCGAAACATTCAACTACTATTTCCCTCAATTTCAAAAAGCTCCTCTGTTTGACATTCACGTTAAATAAAGGAAACAACTACCCAGTTTGGAGATAATTTGAGTTTTTTTTATATATTTAACATTGATTAGCTATTATCCGAAAATTACAAAAGGTAAAAAAGACAAGTTATATTTTACCAATCAGCGATAGTGATTGATACGTTCACACTACGTGGAAAACACGTGTTGAAGAGCTTACAAGGTACTCATATTTCGGTCTTCAATTTAAACGTAGATGGCACTCCAAACACAGACTCGTCTGCAATTGTTTTCATCGATGTACAAATTGAAGATATGTTGTTCTTATTACAGTAAATAACCAAATATCCGATAGAAACTGGATACTACCTTTTGGATGCACTGGTCTCAAACCTCATAGTCAGTATACATGTAATGCACGAAACATTCCAACACTCTTACGACACTATTTTATCATTTTGTTAGTTAGATTTGATTGTGTTCAATATAGTGTAATTAGGTATAAAAATACAAATACAGTGTTTAATTGGAAGTGCAACTCTGAATGTTCAGATTGGAACCACTGATTCACAAAGTGGATTCTAAATCGCCAATGAAATTCGACAAAACAGTGAACTTTTTTTGACTACTTATCCATACTAATGAACAGGTTTGCAAGCGGAGCAGACGTGAAAAACGTGTGAAAAACAGAAGATCCTCAGTTTCCTGCTCAACCACTGATTGCTACAATTTCAAAAAATTCTACGTTTTGCAGCATGCCGGAGAACTCCCTAGTTGTGATTTGAGAAACTTTCCTGATTAGATTCTGATTTTTTATTGAAATATGGCATTTCACAGAATAGAGAAGTTTTACTGGGCCGCTCAGTCACTTTTATGTTTATTCGGAGTACGATAGAAACGTGTGCAAAACAACTAACGAGAGACTCAATTTCCTGTTTTTCATTCAAACGTAGATGATATTCATATTCTCAAGTTGAGCACTTCCGAAACAATTCAAAAATATGCGCGAAATAGTATTTACTAATGAATCAAGTTTATTATTTTTCTTCTTCGTGAACTATGAGCCTAATAGTCCATAACCTCGAAGTCAGTATATATGCAATGACCGAAACATTCAACCACGTCTACAGCCCCAACAAGCCCTTTGTCGCTACGCATAAGAAGTACACGTCTGATGACGTGTAGATAGTCGCTGAAAGTAGATTCATTGTTGTTATGTATCCGTTGCAGACCAGTTGGTCTATATATTTGTAATGAATGTATTGTTATATCTTTGTTACTACAACTATAAAAGAGACAGTCGGAACACAAACTGAACCACCCGTTACAAGCCATCTTATTCCGACATGGTGCATCGGCCGAAACAACCAATCAAACAGGGAGATATCACACAATCAAAGAAGGGGATTGGTGGCAGCAAACCCCAAAGACATGGATGCTATCTAGTCGTTTGCACACACGCACAATTCATTAGGACTGCGGAAAAACAACTATCTAGTTTCGACATACCAAGATTGGATTTCATTGTTATATTTATTGTTATTTTAATAAGAATTTGGTAAAGTAAAATTCATCACAGACAACAAAAACTCATAAAATATAAAGTTCAAGTTTGGAAGCGTAAGAAACGTGTATGAATGAGCCGTTAAGATTGTTCACACATATATTTTCTTTAAACAAAAACTTTAGCTGCTTTTTTAGGTTTAGAATAAGGCATGAGAATTCGTTTTTCGCAGAAGAAGAGCAAACTTGAGTTGTCCAACTGAGTTTTATGTCAACTACACTATATATATATACTAATAAGGCACTAACTACTTGAAGTACCGTTTTCAAAATATTAACACGTTCCACGTGAAAATACAATTGACTACCGGTGTGGTAGATAAGAAACATGCGAGGGGGTTGTAAAACACAACGAATAACGATAACAGGCATTTATCGGACTTGAAATAAAGTTTATAGTTTGATCTGAATTCACGCCAAAGTTTACGAATGCTGACCGGAAAATAACGGGATCAAACAACGAACATCGGGATAAATTACAGTGTAAACAGCAAACTCCAATTCAGGTAAAAATTATTCTCAAATGAAAATTCATCCGATTCATGCGCTCAAAACTGAATAATACAGAATGAAAATAAATATACATGATTGAATTATCGATTTGCAATGAAAACGAGTGTAAACTACAACTTTGAAAACCAAAGACATGAAATTTTGTTTAGGTATCATATTTGTTTATTAAATACATGCATTATTTACGAATTGACCGCGAAAACAAACAAAAAACGTTGACAAAAAGAAGAAGAGAAGAAAATATAAATTTTTCCTGGAATTCTGGTGGTTTGCATTGGTCGGCGGACGATTCTTATCATCGGTTAGAGTGGAGAGAGACCAGACACGCCGGACACATGCGAGAGAGTGCGGTGAATGAAGAGGCACAGACACGAAAAGACGAGAGAGTGTGCAGGACGAGGAGGGCATAAACGGAAAACGGTCATTTCCATAAAGGCTCAGAGAGTAATGTACTATGATGGAGAGATGAGCATGGTATACTGTTAGTCAATCGCAGATTCACTTGAAACACATTAAACACAGCAGAACTGAGAAACGTGCAATGAAGTGCACGATGCCTCATTAGAACGCTAACTTTATGTGACTATTCAATTTGCTTATAGTGGTTAGTATGTTACGCCAAGTTATAACCCTTACTACTACACATTCTGAAAGCTTAAACACGAAATAATGAATTACTCATTAGAACAAGTGTCCTGAATGGTTTTTTAGTTGTTTTTTTGTAGTTTTATCCACAGAAGTTGTGTGAGGAAAGAAAACTACAAACACAGCATATTTATACAACTAACAACTTACAAATAAAATGGATCACAGCTCACATTTTTTTATAAGCGAGCGCTATATTGGAAGTATATCAAATAGTGACACTAAACGTTATAAAACTCGAGTATAGGATGACCGCGATGTTGTGTTTTTGTTATGTTTTTTGAATGTCCCACCATTTGATTAGTATAATTTGAACGAATTAGTCTGGAACACATTGAAATTCTAAGTGATTAGTCCTTATGTATAGTGGGCACTACATTCAACTGCGCAAAGTCTGCGGTGCAACCGTCTTTTGCTTAAAGTCACAGAAATATATATATATATATATATATATATATATATATATATATATATATATATATATATATATATATATATATATATATATATATTTGAAGAGTTTATGTTCGATTAGACCGTCGAGTTTATCGATTCCCGATTCGATTAGAGTTCAGGGTTTATAAATATACATAAATAAATATTGTCGTGAAGATGTATATTATCAACGTCTTATTACCGCATATCTGTTTGTGTCATTTCAGGCAAGTGGAACAATAAAATTCAAACTACCACGGTGTCTTTAAGATGGAGCAAAATTTACTTATACAATGCTAAAGATGTTATTAGCAAAGTGTATTGAGTTTTGAATAAGTTAAAGTAAATGTAAAGCGGGCGAATAAATTAGTTTTTTACTCTTTATATCACGGGGTCTAATGTAGGTGCGGTTGGATGTTGCACGCATTCTACTTAGGCAGAGAGGCTTTCTCGCAAGAATGTATTATTGGTAAGTTCTGTATGCTAAAAAAGCATTAAAAAAAGCATTAAAAAAACCCTTTGAAAACCATTGTTTCGGAGTTCCATTGTTCAATTCTCTTTTTTTCAGGAAAGCGAATTGAGTACACGTAGTCATTTAATCAAGCGGGGCACCAGAATTGAGGTAGTGTCAATGGAAGGTACTTTTTGGACGAATTTCAATTTACGCGCGGTTCAATGTTGCATTCCCTACATAAAGTTGAACTAAAATTGGTAGGCGCGGTCCGCAAACAATACAGTGATAAAAAAACAAAAAGAAAATTAAGTTTATGGAACGAGAAATAGACGTGGTATACTTTATTACTTGATAACCAACTTACTAAACAATTCAATTCACTCGAAGTATTGAATAGATCTCACTGCTGAAATCAGTGATTGAATGGCTGAACCAAACACAACTCACACGCAGCGCTTCGCGCTGCGCGCGATTAAAATCTTGTCAATTCTAATAGGAAAAGTTTATTGGAATAATCGAGATAAATGGTCAGCGCAACGAATTCTTGACTCAAGTTTTCTTTTCTTGATTCAAGTTTTCTTTTGTTGTGTTTACTGACTACTTACACATTTACCGAAAATATACATCAAAATCATCAAATGGAGCCGAACGGTCGACTGGTTGTGTGCGCGCTAGCACTCAATACACCATGTTCCGATCCCACACGATCCGGTATCTCCATGGCGGACCGCATGAACTGGTAATAAAGTTCACCCATGCCTGTTTCTCTTCTACGTACCCAACCTCTCTACGGATACATATACTGTCGTGTGCATTGGAGTGAATGAAGTAACACACGGCTGAAACAGTTGCCGTGATAGATTATTATTGCTATTATTATAAATGAAATAAAACAGTCGTAATGAAAAGGAACAGTTGCACGATGAACCAGCTCGCGAACGAATATGAAAGTCTTATGTATTGATTTTCCAGAAAATGCAAATTTGGAACTACATTAGGTTCTTTAGGTGTCTAAATGCCTCACTTCACCGTGAATCACACTGATGGGTGGATTGAGCACCGAAAAACACAATACAATTATATTGACCCCAATTAACTTTGTTAATGAAACATTTGCTTGAGTATCTTACCTCATTATTTGAATTTTCAAGCTTAGGCCACTGTTTTCAAACTAATCATTATGTAGAAAAGTGTAATCGAAAAACACTGGAATTTCGATAATTCTGAATAGTTTCTCCGAGAGTTTAAATGAAATCCTTTAAAAATTGAGTATCGCGCAAACCCTATTTCTACACGCATCATTAGTCTAACCGCGCTTCGATGTTGCAGTCTATGTTTATAGTTGCACCCGAACGTGAAGAATTAGTTAGATAAAATAACACCCCTAACAAAAAAAAACATAGAAATATTATGGTTTTTCACTGTTGGGTTTCAATTTCACAGGTAGAGGATGAGTGGGTCCTGCAGACCGCATTAGATTGGTCGGGTACCTGGAAAAAATTATATTTATTGAGGTTTCGACTGATCGAAAACCTGTAAAATATGTTTTGAATCATTTTCAATCTAAGCGTGGTCCTAACTACACTAAAAAACGTTTCTGTCAACGAATCAGTAGAAGGGGAAAATGAACAAAAGAAAAGTGAACCGGAATACTAGCCGGAAATTAGATTTCATGAAAAACATGGAACTAATGTTAACCAATTGTGCCAGAATGCAGTTTCAGAAAGAGAAACAGGTGAAGAAAGAAGTCGTGAAAGATTATGGAGTTTGAGCAAACAAAAATGAGCAGAAACGTTTCCATGAGTGCAATAATTTGACAATAAACCATATCATGGCCGCTATATTCGGTCCAAAGAACGTAGTTCTGAAAAGTTGTCACAATATTCTGTCGCGAGTGTAACTTCCACACACAAATTGAAGTTGGGCTTCCGCCGAAAAGATTTCTTTATACACCGAATCCCAAACCGAAACACATCTACAATTCAAGCGCAGCTCAATGTTACGCACACAATACGTATACTTACTTGACCTTAAATGTATGATTACAGTTTAATAGCCATACACACATCATAAACACTTTTTCCTTAACTAACTGAGAGAGAACTGTTATTAGTAGTGAGATTTGATAGTACAGTATAGTTCCGGTCATTCCTACTGAGACTTTGGCAGCGTGCCAAAGAAGATTCCAGGGTCATCTTCACCACTTTGTAGTTTTACGAAAAACTGCAACCCTCTGTTAGTTCCATAAGAACACGGGAATGGAGAAAAGATTTCGGAATAACTCATGCTTGATATTAGAAATCCTCATTCGAAACTCTTGGCCCGGTGCCAACTAGTCTCTGAGCGAATGAAACAATGAAAAATAATCGAAATTGATTTGTAGGGAATGAGTATTGATTGTGCGTGCGTACCGGTCTCTCGTACCGTTTCGGCTGGCCAGTTAGACAAAGTTGGCAAAGTTTGCCCCCCCCCCCCCCCCCCCCCCTACCCCCCTTAACGCGTAAATAAAGATGCGTTTATTTGGTGATCAAGTGAGTGTGACCATCGGTTAGTCGAACGATTCAATGCGTATATTTTGTATTATTTCTGAACGCCGAGTTCTAGTGTATTTTTCAGCAAAAACATGATTTTTGTGATAACCAGTTTCCTACTCTGCAATTTAAAGAAGATAAAGACAGGTAACAAGAAAAGAAGAAATAAGTACAGAATCTAAAATAAACGATCATCATTCCCGTAATAATGAGCAGCATCGTTGAGAAGAGTGCAATGATTTGTTTGCCAGCAAAAAATACCAGAACAGGAACATTTTAAAAAAAATTACCAGAACAAATACCGGAACAGGAACCTTATTTGATCTTTGTTCCAGGGAAGTTGTTGCCGGAAAGAATCTAAATTCATGCGACCAGACGTGTTTCTTACTCTTTATAGCACGGGGTCTAATGTAGGTGCGGTTGGATGTTGCACGCATTCTACTTAGGCAGAGAGGCTTTCTCGCAAGAATGTATTATTGGTAAGTTCTGTATGCTAAAAAATATTGAAAAAAAGCATTAAAAAACCCTTTGAAAACCATTGTTTCGGAGTTCCATTGTTCAATTCTCTTTTTTTCAGGAAAGCGAATTGAGTACACGTAGTCATTTAATCAAGCGGGGCATCAGAATTGAGGTAGTGATAATGGAAGGTACTTTTTGGACGTATTTCAATTTACGCGCGGTTCAATGTTGCATTCCCTACATAAAATTGAACTAAAATTGGTAGGCGCGGTCCGCAAACAATACAGTGATAAAAAACAATAAGAAAATTAAGTTTATGGAACGAGAAATAGACGTGGTATATTTTATTACTTGATAACCAACTTACTATACAATTCAATTCACTCGAAGTATTGAATAGATCTCACTGCTGAAATCAGTGATTGAATGTCTGAACCAAACACAACTCACACGCAGCGCTTCGCGCTGCGCGCGATTAAAATCTTGTCAATTCTAATAGGAAAAGTTTATTGGAATAATCGAGATAAATGGTCAGCGCAACGAATTCTTGACTCAAGTTTTCTTTTCTTGATTCAAGTTTTCTTTTGTTGTGTTTACTGACTACTTACTAGGGTTGTTAATCGAGAGGCTTTCGTACGGATAATAGTTGACCGCTAACCTTGCTAAATAACTAACGTATGGATAATCTGGTTGTTTTTTGAACAGTATATCGCGCGGAGCGCTCTGCGTGAGTTTTGATTTGGCCATTGCGGACTCGTTTTTTGCTTTCAATTGAGAAATAGCTTCAAATATAATCGTTTCTTTGTAAACTGAAGAAAGAGAGCGTTCGAGATTCACGATTTACAGAATTTCAGCCGAATCGGGTAATTTTCACCCAAGTTATGGTTTCGTGTCGTTGTTGAAAAGTTCGCCGTAATTCGTCCTCCGCCCTCCGCCCTCACGGAGTTCTGTCCGCATAGTATTGGAAAAACTACTGAACCGATTTAGCTGAAATTTGAAACATGAATTTTAATGCAAAAGTTTTTGAGACGTATAGCTCCTCATTGGCGTCGCACGCATGTCGTTGAAGTCCACATGGAATACCCTTCGGCAATTTCTGAAATAGTATGCGGGCTTTGTGAACCATTGTGCAACATTGGTATTGTTCTATTTTTGCCGAATACTTCTACTACAGTATCACAGCAATTCGTATTGTTCACTTTTGCTAATATAGATGTCAAATCAAAAACAACTGACCCATTTGTTGGTTTCCCCACTTTTTACTAATAAGTAGTGGTATAGGTTTTGTAAAACCGTTGTAGACACCGTACCATCAAATTTGTAAAGGGCACGGTTTGATGGGAGCCAGCCAGTCTGCGTATCATTGATCTACATACTCTCTCGCCTGTTGGCAAGCAATCAACGACCGCTCGTCCCGCTCGCTCGTTCAATCAAACCCTCTGCTGTCTTTAAGGACAAAATGGCGACTGTAGAGTCAATTGAAACTTTTTTTGCGTTCATCAACAGTTTATAAAACTAACAATTGATACATCGAAATTAACAACTTCATTGCAAGGGATCATGGTTCAAGTGTCGAATTGAAATTGAAAATTCAATCATTTTGGACTATTCTTCGAGTACTATGCAAAAATATGAATTAAGTTCTATATGAATATTGACTGCTAGTCCTGAACGTTCTATTCCCGAACTAGCATTTTTCATCTACGCGCGATTCAAAGTGGCACTCCATACATAAAGTTTAACTGAATTCATCTAGCATGGATCGACAGAGTAAACTTTCGAAAAAATCAACCAAATTCATTACCATATTGAAAGTTAAGGACTTGGCAACGTAAAATAAAAGAAGTACAAGTTCAACTATTAAATTGGAGATTGATGTATCATAAAAATTGGATATTTTGATACTTAAAAAGAACGTTACTCTAGGACAGTACCTTCACAATATGAAATGCATATTTTTACAAGACCGAGTTTTTGTCCAGCTCCTGCTATCCTAGTTTGGGAATTTTGCGTTACCTTCATTGCAGTTTACACTAGTTCGAGCTCAAATTTTGTATTATATTGTTTATTGTTGCGCGCTTCAGTGTTGCACTCCCTATATTAAGTCTGACTGAAAAAGGAAAACCAATGGATGAATCATCTATCATCATAAGAGCAGTATCTGGATACAACTTCATAAAAATGACCTAATTATAACGTTTTCACGTAGACTTTCACGTCGTTAACCTTTTCTATCTTCTCTTAGTTCATACTTCTCAATGTGAATTCTTGACACTTTTTTCCGCGTTTCAATGTTCTTGAATTTTACATTTTAGTTAGATAAATCAATTCTCGCGTCTTACGCGATAAATAGCATGTTCTGTGCGCCTATTGCAACGGAGATCATAAGCCCCGCCCCTTGAGAGTTCATATTTGTCAGTATAAGCGCTCCTGCACAACTCGGGGAAGGTGACTCGGATAATCGATAAATACAAGGAACAAATGGGCAAAAGCTCTAAACTCGATTCAACTACATAATTGGTATAATAAGTCCAACTATAGAAGGAAATAGAAATACACGTATATTCGATCTTACAACTCTCTCTCTCTCTCTCGTATTCTCTCTATACCTCTCACTCGTATGTCTTACTATATATTGTTATGTTATCTCTCCTCGTATATAAAGTTATTATTCATCCAAATGTTATGTTATCTAGTTATGTTCAGACATCTAACTATTTGTATGTATTCGTCAGAGCAAGCTGGAATCGAGGTATTAGCTATTAAGGCAAAAGGCGTGGCATTAGGTAAAATATATTGAAGACTCTACCACTGGGGTCGAAACATCAATTGAAGGTATTTGCATGTGTCCATTTAAGATGTATTTGGGAACTTTTTATTTCCACAAAATACTACTTTTATAAGTAGTTTTGCTCTTCAGAAAGTAATCCCGAGAAAGTAATTCCACGCTTCAATGTTGCAATTCTGATTCTTAATGAAGAATTCGTTGGAATTCACAGTAATATCGTGCCTTTTCACTCTTTTGTTGCTGAATATTGTATATTTCCATCATTAAACTTCATTACGATATACTTAGAACTTCAGAAAACATATACAACTCAAACGATAAGGCACAGAATCAGAATATTATGTCACATGGGTTTCAATTTCACAGGTAGAGAGGGAACGAGAGAGAGAGAGAGAGAGAAGTGGAAGAGAAAGAGGACGGAGTAGAGAAAGAGGGGAAGAGAGAGGAAAAGAAAGAAAGAGAGAGAGAAAGAGAGAGAGAGAGATGAGAGAGAACTAGGCAAATATCCTGTTTATGTGGGTCCAGCAGGCCGCATCAGATTAGTCGGGTACTCGCCCTTCGTCTTTGGGGAGAAGAGAAGGTTGGACCTGGAAAAGTTTATGTTTCAAGTTTTCCACTTTTCACTCTTTCACTTTGATCGATGTTCCGAGGAAGGTTACGAGTTCCGTAAATTTAGCCTAGAAAGGGGTATGAAACTACATAAAGGAAGAGAGCATTGAGGTCGAGGAGACGCAGACGCATCTACGTCTCTCTGACAACAGGATATCCCCTAATAATAAGGTATATGAGTTTCCAAGCAAGCAAGTTGTATGTTACCCTATCTAGCTCTGTTCATATTCCCGTTAATGTTTACGTGAAATTCGTGGATAATTGCTCATGTCGAATTCAAACTACAGCGAAAACTTGATCACTTGCCTCCTCTGAAACGATATGACTTATATTTTACCGGAATCTCCGGAAAACTGGTATATTTACCACTTCTTATTTTTACTTGTATTTTTACCACTTTCTCCAGCTGCCTGGCCGACACTCTAGAAGCTGTTTTTTGACATAAAATGTATCAAACTCCTAAACTCTCAGAATTAATGAGGAAACAAGGAGTTTCACAATCGGCTTTGTTTTCAGGCATTGTTTAGGAACATTATACTTAAGTATTTGTAAAGTTTTAATTTATATTTATAAAGTACCTGTGCGGAATGGGGTCGTGCGGTCCGGGGCTTGGCACGTGGCCAGCACAATATACCTGAATGAAGCATAATCATTACTTAACTTATTTAATGAAGTAACACGTTTTACAATAAAAAACAGATACATCAAAATTAAATACATCCATACTACTATGAAGGACAAGGCAGTCACAGTCTGGCTAACACAGTCTGCGTCTCTCTGACCTGCACACTCTCTTGTCGAGACCGCTACGAAGTACTGCTTATTTTATGAGAATTTGGAAATTGACTGAGAAGAAATATTTCAACTTCCTAATTATACGGTTGAAAATAAGCCAATTAGTAAGTGAAATATCTTTGATCTGAGGTGTGGTAAAGTGACAACTAAGAAAAAAGGGGAATTCGCTGTCTTGTTTTCTAATTGACAACACAATTCAGATATATTGTTGATGTTTACCTCCAAATCCTGTGTATCGTTTCGGTTGTTGTGATACGTCTTCAGGGAGAGTCTTGTTCCACAAATCCAGCATTTGAAGCATCCCTTGTGAAACATTGAACCGTCCTTCAGGGGGCCCATCTGCAAATAGATTTAATGGTTAACACCAAATGGGTGGCAGTTAAGTTGGGAATTCATTCATACATTCCAAGTATAGATTCGTTTATATATTCCGAGTTTCGTACATCTTGCGGCGTTTTGCTACGTTCCCGTTCATTTTATGATTGTATTTATATAATTTGTTTTGTTAGTACCCATGGCCAATATCGTATCGCTCTCATATAATAACTGAAACATTCAACCGTAATATCGCGTCTCAATTCACGGAAAACTGTAGCAAACTGGGGCACGCAGTCACTGTTACATTTATTGATAAAATTAATTAGGGCATCAAACACTTTTTTTATCTTTACTACTTTCAAGGCAAAACGTATCACTTTCATTCTTCTTTCTGATAGCTATCTGTTGAATAGTAACTAACTTTTGAACTAGAGCATTCATTTTTCTTATTTCAATATAGATTTTCTTTATTTTGTACCTTCTATGAATGGTGGTCATTCCTGATCAAATAATGTGCGCGAGAGTCAATTGAATTGATCTTTTCATTTTTGGTTTGGTTAAACTTCCGTGAGTAAGCCTCATTCAAATATGCAACCTCCTTCTCACGTGAAGAGAAAATGACTCATATACTAGAAGTAAATTGAATAGTCACGTTAAGATAGCATTCTAATGAAGCATTGCGCACTCTGTCATTGCACGTTTTTGAGATCTGCTGTGTTTTACATGTTCGATTTGACTATGCTGTTGACTAACAGTATACCTTTCATGAGAGTTATATGAGCACTAACGAGCATTTAACCGAGACGAAAGTTGTTACACAGCATAAAAGAGGTACACAGTAAACATCCGGGTACTGGTTCACAGTTATGTTAGTATGTGTAATATTCATTCAAACAGGGATGAAAGCTTTCATTAATCTATTAACCCTTCATAAAAATTAGTTACAAAAAGAAAAATCAAAGTTGGACTTTTTGAGTAGTTCAAAAATCAATCTAAGACGAGTAGTGCGTTAAGTTCACGATAAATATAGAGAATACCGTGAGATCACGTTGAAACCTACTTTGTCATTGAAGTAGGTCGGCCGTTTGCAACGGAAACAGGGCTCCTTCATGCTGAAACATTCACATGATTTTAGAAAATGACGTAAAATTCAGCAGGACAAACGAACACAGAGGGAAACGCTAGAGAGGAGTATACAGAAAAATGAAGATAATGGTTTGAGTGAACAATTATAAAGAGATTATGATTGTGGACGAAATTACATTAAGGTCCTAAAATACACTATACTAGAAGTAGATTGAATAGTCACGTAAAGTTGGCATTCTAATGAGGAATCCTGCACTTCGTCTTGCCACGTTTCTGAGTTCTGCTGTGTTCAACATGATTCACGTGACTGTGCAATTGAATAATAGTATTAGAAACCTATATTGATCACATGATGCGCCTATATTGACGCTAAGACTTCCGGCAATATTCCGGCAATGATTATAGAGTAATTTCATAATAATGGACTCTGTTAGATCACGAGGTTGTGGGCGCAAAAACACCCCTTGACCTTGATGGAGAGTACCGTAGCGAAGAAAAGACTATCATCTAGATCTTGTCAATACGTTTCAATAAAAACACTTGTTCAATGATCTCGTTTTATAATGTTACGAAAAAAATATAAATCACACTTAGAAATAGGAAGAAAAAGAACTGAAATGTGAAATTATTAAACCTTTCATTGGCCTCAGTAATCTGAGAACAATTTTATTTTGAAGATATTTTGGTACTATGTTGGTGGCATTGTCATTCGGACTCGAGTGAAGTTAAGTAGTGTCTGCGAAACATGCGAGTGATTATAGAGCTAATAATTACCCTATACACAAATAACAAGTACTTTGCTTGACTGTTTAAATGAAACAATGGCATTGGTTTTTCTTGCACTTTTTATATAGTTTTTAGGGTTACGGAGTGTGCCAAAAACTTGTCGGGAACTTTGATAATCTCACGTTTGAAAATTATGAGTCTAGGATGACTTTGGCTGTTCATAGTTCATTTGAGACATTTTTCACGTGAATATCAGTCACCAATCGTTGAAACATTTGTATGAAGTACGAATTTTATTCTTCTTCAAATTCAGCCATGATCTTTGTGCAATATGTGCGCTGGATGATAGAATATTTCAATATTTTTGGGGAGAAACACAGCAGAAATTGAGGTATACAGTATGATCGAGGAGTATAACAGGTTGCGGCACTTTGACGGGACGTTCACGTGTAAATCTACGTGAAAAGGGAATGGGGTTAGAAAAAGAGGAATGTTAACACGGAAAAGACTGGTTGCGGAAGAAAGAGCAGAAAAGAGTTGGCGTTGTTGGCAAAGAGGGGATTAGGGAGAAGAGGGCGCCAGACAACGAGAGAGCAAACAGAAGCATGGAACTGTGGCGAAAGAGTGTACGTGAGAGACAGACGCAGACAGCTGAACTCGCCAGACGGAGAAAGAGTGTGAGAGAAGAGGAGAGTGCAGACAAGGTAAGTCAACAGTACATCGGTTGGAAATTAGTTGTTAGATCATAATTGTTGGAGGGATTTTCATTGAAGTTTTGCAAGCAGAGTAATAGATGTTCAGATGAATAGTTTTTCTCATTCAAACTGTACGCTCTATGTCACTGACTGAACATGTTTGTTGCCCTTTGAGCACGTTTTAGTTATACTAAGTTTATTTGGATGCTATAACAATTCTGAATAATTAAAATTATTACTAACTATGTTATAGGAAGAGACTACAATCTACGGAAAAGTTTGAGTAGATCAAACTACAAAATTGCAAAGCTAGTAAAATATAAATATTGTGTTTTCGGTACAGAACAACAGACAGGCTTAAATCTATGATGTTGACATTTTCTAGATGGTGTTTTGACGCAATGTTGAAGAAACTAGGTGCAGTAGACCAATCAAGTCTTGTAGAATGATTGAAACATTGGGGTACCCTCACCCATGCTTTTGGAAGAAAACAGAGCGTTGGCCTGGTTCCTAGTGAAATGCTGAGTCACGTGCAACGACACGTGACTTTGTCGAATGTGCTGGTGTTTCTGGCCCGTGAAACACAATTCGAACAACACAATTCGAACACGTTTTTCACGTTACACTTGAATTATGCCCTTTCTCCAGTACAATGACAAGCAGACCTCTATTACTAGTAAAATTCCACGTGAAACCATTTTTCACGTGACTATATTCCCCCCTAGTGAAACGACGGGCGATATTAAGGTTGTTAATCGAGTTTGAAATTTCGAGTTTTCGAGTTTCGAGTATTTCGAGTTTTGAGAAAAACGAGTTTTTCGAGTTTCTAGTTATTCGAGTTTTGGGAATTTCGAGTTTTTCGAGTTCGAGTTTTCAGCGTTTCAAAAAAAAACGAGTTTTCGAGTTTCGAGTTGAACTCGAAAAACTCGATTTTCGGGTTCGAGTTTGGTCGTTAAGTTTTAGGGTTTTATCGAGCTAAACAAATGAGAATTTTTCGACAAATTCGGATTTTTTCTCGTGATTATGCGAGAATCGTGAAAAAAGAAGCATTTTTTGTTTGAAATAGCAAAAAAAGTGCTGTGAAACGCTCATTCGTTCATTATTTCTGACTTGGGACGAGACCAAACTCGAAACTCGAAAACCCGAACTTTTCAAGTTTCAAAAATTTCGAGTTTTTCGAGTTTGGAGAAAAACCGAAAAAATTTTTGGCTTTAACAACCCTAGGCGATATGTACTTTAGTTAAAATCCTCTGTATTAGATAGATTCATGTGAAACGTGTTTTGTCAATGGGACTCACATTCCTAGTAAAAAATGAAAAAAACGCTATTCACATGAAACTACCATTCGAGCACATTTTTCACATTTCACAGAATTATATTCTTTCCAGTACAACTTTCACACTTATATAACATTATCACTTTCTCTCCAGTACAATGATAACAGATTTCTACTACTTGCAAAATCCCACGTGAAACCACGTGTCACGTGACTCTATTCTCCCGTAGTACAACGGATGGTGGTTCGAAGTCAGATTTATCAGAAGGATCATCGCGCAAAGGTCATTTCTGATCCATACTACAGAGTACGTTTGCTAGAAGATCCCGGCACCTTCATCCCATCCTGCGTCTCCTCAAACATACGCTATTTCTCTGCTCTTACATCCGGCCGGGATGAGAGAGACAAGAAATAGTGAAGCAGAGCGAGAGACGCAGGATGGGATGAAGGTGCCGGGATCTTCTAGCTGGTAAAACTCCATTCACGCGAAACAACGTATCACGTGACTCCTTTTAGTACAACGGTGGTGAGATCTACCCCGCTAGTAAACTCCCAGTTACGTCTTCCCGTGATTATTTTCCTTCTAGTACAACAACGACAGGCGACGTACTTTTAGTAGAAATTCTCTATCACGTAAAACCACGTGTCACGTGACTCCGCCTAGTAAAACGGCCGGTTCTGATTGATTAGATGGAACGCGAAACACTTGCCATGCGCAGGGCGACTGTTGTGAGAACAAACATAGAATGTCGCCCCCACCATGCCGCCGACACAAAATGTGCGCGAGTAAAATAACGGAAGAGAAAAAAACTAGGTGCAGTAGATCAATATAACTGATATTTTCGTTAGAAAATCAAGCATTTGTCCTTTACTAGTGAAGTGCCTAGTCACGTGAAACGACACGTGACTTTGTCTAATGTGGTGGCATTTCCGGTCCCGTCAAGCAACACATTACACACACTTTGAGAGAAGTGTTCGAATTGTGTCGAAAACCGAAATGAATAAAAACTACATGTTGTATTCGTTGGACCGCAGCGGACAGAAAATGTGCCCGGGTAAAATAACAACAAAAGAGAGTTGAAAAAAATTAAAGGTATATGTTGGAATTGATGAATACGGGGCGGGTTTTCTCTAATTGATGTGTTCTCTCGTATGAAGATATTTGCGGGTGTTCAGTCGAAACATTCAACCACATTAGAAGTCGCGGTTACCGAGTGGTTAGCGAACCGTTTCAAACCAGTTAATAATTTGTCGGTTACCTGTTTAAGTTGGTTCGGAACCTTATTGGTAGCAGTTGGTAGCCCTGTCTTTTGCTGAAAATCGTTATGTGAAGTGGTGCCAAAGTGGTTTCTACGACCAAGAAACACCGAACGCAAAAGGTTTCAAATAAAAAAACCTGGGTTAAAAAAGAAAGTTAACTAGAATGAAGTTGATACATATATGAATAAACATAAATACCATATATTAAAGTTAACTGAGTAACTGATTAGGTTTAACGTTACCTCGTTTCGTCCGACAATGAGTTGGAAATATGTTAAAATAGTGATCTACTGTAACGTTTCATCCAGCTCAATTATTTTTCACCATACGAAAACAATATAAAAATGAATCGGAGCAGGCGCATATATGAAGGGTGTGTGAAACGCACAGCCGTGTTAACGAAAAACGAGAAGGAATGCTAATTGAGATACTTAAAATTGACAAATAGGGATTTAACTGAGAAATATGCAAAGATTGGTTTGATTTCAGAACACTAAATTAGATTTTAAGGTTCGCTTCTCCAAAATAATTATATATAATTTTTGGTGATCCGTCCTGAGTACGTATGCCAGAGGATCCCGGCACCTTCATTCCCTTCTGCGTCTCCTCAAACATACGCTGTTTCTCTGCTCTTACATCCCACCGGGATGTTAGAGACGAGAAATAGTGAGGCAGAGCGAGAGACGCAGGATGGGATGAAGGGGCCCGGATCTTCTAGCATACGTACTCTGATATGTGTGTAGTTTGAATCCCGATGATCCACAATTCGTCAGGAGTGTCTTGAGATCGAAATACAACCAAGATATGGCAAGATATGGAATAGGAATGCATATTCACAGTCAATTCGTCGTCAGATGGTTCTACTGTTGTTTCTGGCATGTCACTGGATCTATGTCTCAGAACATACGAATGTCCACCACGAGGAATCAGCTGTACCACTACTGCACAAGAAGACGTTCTGACGATAATGTGATATGTATGATGATCACCGCATCGAAACGATGCGAAGTGAAAAATAAACATGAAACATGAAACATGGCACCGTAGCAAAGTCGTGAAAGTGGTGAGCTCACCCTAATTGAGAACCCGATCACAGTCTGGTCACATAGTTGCCAACTTTCCGTGTTCACACGTAGTGGGGCTGACCCAACTCTGGGTCAGGTAGTGTCCAGATAGTCCAGCTCGGAGCTGACCTTTTTAAAAGGCTTTGCTACGGTGCATGGTATAATATTGGTGATTTGCTTGAACCAAACACGAGGTGGAATATATGTTTATTTCAGTGGCGACGTTTCGGCAGATTCGCCGTTTTTAGAGCCTGAAAAAGGCAAAAAGGCAAAAAGGTTTGGTTCAAGAAAATCACCAAAAAAATCTACTACAACATGCCGAGGTTCATAAACAGCAGAACATGGAGAAATATATGGTATTTTCTATATATTATGAATAAGTAAGATAAAACCTCCTGCAAACTAATGTAACAAACAAGTTGTTTGGTCAGGCACAAAAAATGAAGTTCAAAGTAACTATTTCGTACACTTTGGACACTTCTGAGTAGGCTGTGCACTATAATATTTGGCATTTTACGTAAGAAATGGTAGTGAAAACTCATAAAAAGAATAAACTGTTGTAATTCCAACTTTCATCTTACAGAAGTTGTAGTTTATACTATTTGTAGGAACACATCATAAATGCCGAATAAGAATCCTATTGGTTATGTGAAGAAATAACTGAGAAGAGAACATGAATGTGTTTGTTCATCATTAAATCGCTAGAAGACTGACAGTAAGTCTTTTCGTCCTTTTTTCATTTTCTCAGAGGGGTTCAACTAATGATGATGACCCCACCCTCTGAGAAAACCCATAACCGTCTTGAATCAGGGTCAAAACGATTTTTGAATACATCCTCACTGAGCACATTAAGTTAATCATACCAAATCCTGAAGTCCTAGTGACAAAATTATATTTTGATTAAATAAAATAACCTGATATTTCAGTTCACCAGCTTTCTTTTCCGCAATTTTATTTTGTACCACAACTAGTTTTGCAACAAATGGCGGTGCGCGGTTCAATGTGGCACCGTTTATACTTACATGCTACTCCATCTCGATTTTATTCCACAGAATCTGCACAAACTAGTCTGATCAAATATTGAGAAAATAAAATTTATCAATTTAGTCACATGAAACCCTAAACAAAACAAAAAAACTCCAAAAAAAAACCCAAAAACCCAAAACTTAGATAGATTAACAAATATACCGAATGGCCCGATCTTGAATGCTGTTGAATGTTTCAGTGGTTGTTTAAAAGAAAGGAGTGTGCGACCATTCATAATCGGGTGCTGAGCCCGTTGTTCGAGAATGCATGTGTGCACAACGGATCAGAACCAGGCTCAGGTGTGAAAAACTGGGCCCGCGGGCATTTTCGAGAAACATGGAACTGGAAACTTTACAAGAAATTTGGAATGGTTGATTATAATAGTCACTTTCATTCTCACTGAGACTCCTACAGTAAGATTATAAAACTTCGGGCCAATAAATAACGTAATAAATATCGGATAAGTTTACTAATGTGGGCTTAGTAGATGGTAACGTATGAAAAACACGGGTATGAAATGATTCTTGAACGGTGCAGTAGAGAACAGCCATTGGAAAATGGAAAAGTGTACTGTAGGAGTCTCAGTAGGAAGCATGCGGAGTATACTAGAAGTAAACTGAATAGTCACGTAAAGTTAGCATTCTGATGCGGAATCGAGCACTTTGTCATTGTACGTTCACGAGTTCTGCTGTGTCTAACATGTTCTACGTGTTTGAGCAATTGACTGTATATCTATGATTGAAATATACAAAAACTTCATTTCGAGTGGTCGTCATGAGAGTAATAGTTGCGAAACAACTTTTTTTGTTTCATGAAAATATTGAGAAATCTCCAGAAATTTCGATCGGGAGGCGAATTAGAAAAAGCAAAAAAGTTGGGAAATAATTCATTTCAAAGAGTAATTGAGAATACTAGATTCACTTTTATAGACTCTATTTTTCTTTTAGTATGAGACTGAGAAAATCTCCAGAAACTTCATTCAGGTTAGGAGTGGTTGAAACAGTTAAAAATAATATATTTTGTTTTATCAAAAGTTTGAGAAAATCTGTGAGTTCTATCGGGAGGCGAATTGGAAGAAGCAAACAGGTGGAGAAATAACGCAAATAAATCATTTCAGAGAGTAAATGAGAATAATAGTTTAACTTCTTTCAGTTTGTGGTGTAAGTTTGAGAGAAAAATTGAGATAAACTCATAATTTTTCGTCTGCAGGGCAATCTTTAGTAAAAGGCGAAAGATTTTCACGGTTAAATGCAGACGAAACAGACAATCTCCTTTTTTCAGTTTGTGGTGTAAGTTTGAGTTTTTATTGAATTCTTAGCGCAAGATTAAGAATATCTCCAAAAATTTCATGGGGGAGGCGAGTTGGAAAGAGTGGATAAGTGGGAGATTTGGCCGCGCGAAGCAATGTCACGAAAACAAACAAATGAAAAACATATTAATAATGGGCTGCAATGAACAATGTGTATTATTCGGAAAGATGTTTGGAATCGATCAATGTTTGTAGTTTGATTGCTCTGATCTTTGGCCTGAGACATGGTGAATATGTGTCATCGGCTCGAACTATAACTCAGACATATACACGAGAACAAAAAATTGGAAACACATTAATAATTAGTAAAAAGTGGGGGAACCAACAAATGTGTGAGTTGTGTTTGGTTCGACCTCGATATCAGCAAAAAGTGAACGATACGAATTGCTGTGATACTGTAGCAGAAGTATTCTGCAAAAATAGAACAATACAAATGTTGCACAATGGTTCACGAAGCCCGCGTGATATTTCAGAAATTGCCGAAGGGTATTTCATGTGTGCTTTGACGACATGCGTGCGTTGTGAACCATTGTGCAACATTTGTATTGTTCTATTTTTGCAGAATACTTCTGCTACAGTATCACAGCAATTCGTATCGTTCACTTTTTGCTGATATCGAGGTCGAACCAAACACAACTCACACATTTGTTGGTTCCCCCACTTTTTACTAATTGTCCTTTTTTTGCTAGTTGTACTCCTACAACTTCATGTGTTGCCTATTCACAGAGTGAATCTTGTGAACTCATTATATTATTATGGAAATCTCAGTTTTGTGTGTGCACGAAGCCGAATGCAGACCATAAAATTGCTGATGTTGTAATATAACGCAGGTTACTGGCTCTGTGACTATCAACAACTGAACAAAAACGCTAAACGTTCCGATTGACATGTACACCGCTTTTAGCGGCGATAAGCGATGGGGATTGGCGCCATTGCCAAATCTACAATTAGAGACACCAACTCACTTACAATATAGCCATTATTTCCAACACCACATCAAAAACCTAGGTTGAAACTTTTTTTCATTCCTGCGTCAATTGACACACGCGTCTGGCGCCAGAACGAAACGAAATTTTCTAGGTTTTTGAGCTACTAGTACACACTACATGTGTCAATTACTGATTGGAGCAATATTCAAACTATTCAATTGTCAGTTTCGTGTGTTTTTGTTTTGGCGCCATTTGGCGTCTGTTCCGAGCCAGACGATAAAATTTGATTTTGAATTTGTGGATCTTTATTTCACATTGGAATATTCAATATATGTTAACTTGAAACAGTTTGATTGACGATAACTGATATTTTTCCAACTTTGGCGCCAATTGTCGCCAGCGCACAATGCCAACAGAACTTTTTTTTGATTTTCAGATTGAGCATCTTACTTGCCATGTGATAGTTATTTAGTGTACCGAATTTCAGACGATTCCACTGACGCTGTCGTGAGTTTCGGTTTTGGCGCCATCTGGCGCCTGGTTCAAGCGCCAGAAGAAAAATTTCAGTTTTGGAAAAAGACTTTCACACTTTCCACCAAATTATTCAATTTCTATTAGTGTTCAACATTTTAGTTGATGATAAATAGTGTTTTGCCGTTTTTGGCGCCTATTGGTGCCAGCGCCGGGCGCCAATGGTGATGTATTCATCTCATATTTGGCGCGACGGGCTAACTTTTGCATTATAACTCATGTTTCAAATTTCAGCTAAATCGGTTCGGTAGTTTTTCCAATAGTGCTTTTTGGCGCCTATTGGCGCCCGCGCCCGGCGCCAGAGATTACATATACATTTCATACTTGGCGCGACGGCTAACTTTTGCCATAGAATAGATGTTTCAAATTTCAGCCAAATTGGTTCAGTAGTTTTTCCACTACGATGCGGACAGAATTCCGTGAGGGAGGAGGGAGGAGGGACGAGGGAGGAGGGACGAGGGACGAATTACGGCGGAACTTTTCAACAACGACACGAAACCATAACTCAGGCGAAAATGATTCGATTTGGCTGAAATTTTCACACAATGTTCAATTCGTGATTCTCTAACGTTCTCTCCTTTTAGTTTCCGAAAAAAGGATATGTTTGAAGATTTTTGTTAATTAAAATGAAAAAACGAGTCCGCAATGGCCAAACCAAAGACAACTCACGCAGAGCGCTTCGCGCTCCGCGCGATGGGCTGCAATGAACATTGTGTATGAGTTCGAAATCAATATATAGACTTTTTGGTACTGTTCTAGTTTGTAGTCTGATCAAGCTGAGTTTCGTGTGAAACATATCAAATCAATAACCACAATGAACATAACCTATTGTTTGTACTAATGTGGTTTGTAGTTTGATCTCTCTGATCTTTGATCTGAGTTCTGATTAAAAAGGAGACCGGAGAGCAACATGGTTTCTCATGAAGCTGCTGTATCCTACTTTTGATTGGACGCGTTGCGTGTCGCGTGGCATTGTCACGTGAATGTCACGTGGACTGATCAAACTAATATACGAGTTATGTGTGCTCTCTGATCTCAATACAGTTAAAAACAGCCCGAAACAGAACCTCTGCTCAAGTTGTGTTCCGGTCTCCTTTAGTGAATGTGTCATCAGCTTGAATTGAAACCCTCACGAAAACAAACAATTGAAAAACATATTGATAATGGGACCACAATGAACAAACTGCTTCCATTTATAATCGGAAAACTCTTTCTATTTAAAACACAATTGAACGAACTGTTTTGAATGTGCATAACGTGCATTATACACAGTTAACGACGTACGAGACCAGTTTATCAACGAGTTGAAACTTAGTTTTTTTCTAAGTTCCAAACTAAGTTTTCCAGTGCGCACGAAAATTAAGTTTTCAGTTTAGATATACTCAAATAATTGCAAGTTTCCCAAAGTTCGAAAGCGGAATCGAAAAGTTAGTTCGCACAAAGTTCTATTCACAAAGTTCACAAAGTTCACAAAGTTCTGAAGCCAGCCTGAAACACGCCTCAATCAAACGAAATCATAACCAAATCTCGAAACATCATCTTTCAGTTTTATTTTCTTCTTTTTGGATTAATTATTCTGGAAAAAAAGTTCTCATGTCTTCAATTATTTTGTGTTTGTTTGGTAACTCGATCTCGTTTCCTGAATTCTCACAATCAGTGCAATTTTGCATAAGAATGAGACGCCTAATCGCAGGTGAAGTTTACGTATGTTTGTAAAACAACTAAAGTTTATTTTTATTGTTAAATACTACACTTTACTGACTGTTTTTTTTTTATTTCACTGAGAATGGAGAAAAGCAACTTATTACTAAAGCTGTAAGTTCGGTGAATCCGGTCTTATTTTGAGAATACAAGTTAGATAACTGTCTCGTTTGGATCGTTCTTACTCAAAAAAAATTCCAAATTCTTCTCATTTAAACTTTCTTATTCAATTCAATATCTGATAATTGTGGTAAAATCATTTATATCGTACAACGCAATATATATATATAATAAGCGTGCAACACCCCAACGCACAAAAGTTTGCAAATCTTTCTTTTCATTCAAAAATGTTTCTTATTAGAAGTTTGATAGAATTTGAAGCTAATCACAGGTGGAGTTTTTCTTATAATATAAGGTGTACGATATTATCATGAGAAAAAATTGAGAAAAGCGAACTAATTACCAAATAAGAATGAAAGCTTTGGTTAGGATAGCTACAGTTTGAAGAAGTAGATAGAGAGAAAAAAACTATAAATGGTATAAATGTTTCGCGTCTACCCCATTTTGTTCACCACACTAATGCCTTAAGCTTTTTCGACGCCAGTATGTGCCTAATTTAAGAACAATGTGCTGAACATCTCTAACATTTGTTAATCCGCCTTCATTTACAAGATACACGATAGATTACGGTCGTTTTTCAGATTGTTATTAGTGAAACTATCTACAAATTGTTCTGATTTAAACTATTTCACATCGATGGGAAAAATCGTTTACTTGGTAGCCCGGCTATATATCTACTGAACGTGCAACATCCCACCGCGCAAATGGGCAAAAATCGCAACCGTTGTCATTCAAAAATGTTTCTAATCGAAAGGTTATCAAATTGTTTTCTTGTATGAATCTAAAAATTTGCACTAGAACTTTCATTCAACAAAAAAAACATTTTTACGATTAATTTAGTGTCTTGGCTGGGGTTTTCCATCAAAATGTCCAATTTGCAGGCAAATTGTCATATTGAACCGAAATTGAAAGAGCGTTTGATAGATAACTACCCTATTCTTTTCTTTTCTTTTCCAGTATTCTTTTCAGTTGCTCTCTCTCTCTCTCTCTCTCTCTCTCTCTCTCTCTCTCTCTCTCTCTCTCTCTCTCTCTCTCTCTCTCTCTCTCTTTTGTTATATATATGGCCGAAACTGTGTAATTTCAAACTTGATCAATAATTAACTTTTTTGAATAGTTTACAAAAGAAACAGACATACAATCTACAATACAATAGTTTATTACAGGATGAGATAATTTATCCAATTTCTATGATAAGTTTGTTCTCGGACTGTTCAGATTATTCTTATGGTAGGTTTTTTTCCCAATAGATCATTTACAGCGTCTCTCGGCAATATATCTACTAAGCGTGCAACACCCCACCGCAGAAAAGTTCACGAATCGCTATTTTCATCCAAAAGTCATTGAAACCTATTTCTAATTGAAACTCTACTAGTCTTTTTCCTTTTTCGAATCTACGAGTCTCGCACTGAAAAAATTTGAGCCTTAAACACACGACTTATTCGATATCTTGATGTAGTATTTTCTACGGAAACGTCCAATTTGTTGGCGATTTGTCAAACTGACCCATATTGGACGAGCGGTTCACAAACACAACAACAGCAGTTGTCTTGCCAATTCCACAAGGAACCGGCTGTTTTGTTAACCCCATCGGAGTACGTATGCAAGAAGATCCTGGTAACTTCATCCATGCCTGCGTCTCTCGCTCTGCCTCACTATTTCGCGTCTCTTACAACCCGGCGGGATGTAAGAGCAGAGAAATAGCGTATGTTTGAGGAGACGCAGGGTAGGATGAAAGGGCCGGGATCTTCTAGCACACGTATCCAGGTAGCCGAGCCATTGACCTTGTTAACTCTTTCTTTAACCCGCCCATTACCCTTTTCTGCAATGTCTTTTATTCGTTACCAAGTGGTTAACAAAAGGGTTAATCCGGTCCGGTTATTGGTCACCTGATAGGTCTAACAAAAGACCGGAGTGCGTATGCTAGAATATCCCGGCAGCTTCATCCCATTCTGCGTCTCCTCAAACATACGCTATTTCTCTGCTCATCCCGCCAGGATGTGAGAGACGAGAAATAGTGAGGCAGAGCGAGAGACGCAGGGTGGGATGAAGATACCGGGATCTTCTAGCATACGTACTCAGGTTAAATAGAGAGCTCTCCGGTGGTAAATATTAATTTTTGTGTGTCGATTCACGGTTTGTTCCATGGTTTCATGTTCATTTTTCAAAATATCAGAACCCTTACTATACGACACTTTGTTTTGATTCTTGGCTACATGCGCACGTTCGCCTACGTATTTTTGAATTTCAAACTGTGGAGTCGCTAAATGAATGTTTTGAAACATTCAAAAGTGATTCAGATATTAGATAGAGCCCTTTTTTTGCAACAAAGATAGAAAGCACGGAAAAGCTAGAGAGAAAAACAGATATCAAGGAAGAACGAGATTTGTTCAAGAAAAACATGTATGCTTGGTGGTTGTCTCTAACGTTTGTTGAATTACACCTCGTATCGCTATAATAAGATACTGGGACTGTACATATTACGGTTTTTCAGGCAAATAACCATTTATAGCGTCTCCCGACGTTATATCTACTAAGCGTGCAACACCCCACCGCTCTAACTGTACAAATCATGCTCCTTGTGAATAAACAACGTTTTGCATTCAATGTTTTCAAGTAGGAGTTAACCAGCCATGTTTCTTTTGCGAATGTACAAAGTTTGCACTGAATCTGTCATTTCACGTGAAATATTTGTACGCTGAATTCGCTGTATTGGGGTAGTATTTTCAACATAAACGTTCAAATTG
The DNA here is from genome assembly GCA_964036275.1 of Litoditis marina. NCBI lineage: Eukaryota > Metazoa > Nematoda > Chromadorea > Rhabditida > Rhabditidae > Litoditis > Litoditis marina. The sequence goes on from OZ038436.1 coordinate 8,147,741, forward strand.
CTAGCAAATGGTCCAACTGACCTAAAATTCTCCTGATACCAGGCTATTCTTTATATTTAATTGTCAATCGATGGTTTAATCGATAGTTTCATGATGTTCATTTTGGTAAACCACAATCATGAAGAATGTGTGATTAATATAGTGGACGACGAGTTAGTTCAAGTTTGTTTGGCACACATTTCTCGTTTCGTTTCAACGTGTTTCACCTCACCTCTTACCATGAAACCCGCTCATTTCTGATGAAGAATTGAATAAGTTTGTCCAATTTTTCGATTTTACGACCAAAGATCAATGTTTTCTGAGAAAACCCAAGACATAAATTCATACAGTATACTCAAGCTATACTAACAGCTTTGTATAATAAAATGTTGCAATACTGCTGTGAAACACGGTTATGTGACCAATTGAAACAACTCTATACAGTTAGTCAACTACACAGTCGCGGGCAACATGATAAACACAGCAGAACTCATTAACGTGCAATGACAAAGTGCACAAATCCTCTATAGAATGCTAACTTTACGTTACTATCAAATTTACGTGTGGAATAAAACAATACGAGTCAACGTCTGTCGATTGATGCATTTAAACGTTCATCAAGGATCTTTACAATTATACATCTCGATACGTTGTGTCCAACGAAAGACAAAATATGTTATCGCTAAATGAATGTTCGGAAACATTCAACAGCGCTTTAAATGTTCGAGACAGCTAGAGCTCTCTTTTCCTATCTTTATCCATATTTACTACAAAAGAAAGCAAGGAAAATGAACGCTAAAGAGGAATAAAGATGTCAGAGAAAAATGAGAATTTCTAAAATAAACCAAATTCAATGCAAACTTTCCAATTTAGCTCTTTTTCTCGCTATTTTGCGTTCAGCGACTCCGCGGACGCACCGGCACGTACGCATTTTCATGGAGACGCGCAAAAATTGTCCGCAAAACTTCGCAAAACGTATTATGAGATCACTTAACAATTGATCTGTTTGGTGTTTGGTTATTAATTTCGATTGTTGTTTTGATCGGGATTTAGGTTGTGTGTACTAAAACGTAATTTGCCATTCAGCCAGAAGCTCTGCGATACAGTAATCCTGAGGATAGTTTGGCCCACAAAACGCTTGGTTGTCGACCGATCTCAATTGTTTTTAGTGGAATAGTGAGGGGCTACCAGAACAATATGAAAACAGAATTTTTCGTTTTTTTCGTTTTCCAATCCGTCCAAATTATAGAGAAACGGTCCCTTTAATGTGTCTCATACTTTACTCAAGAAACAGAAACTAATAACTTTTAGTGTCTCACGACCATATATCTACTAAGCGTGAAACACCCCGCCGCGCTAAACTGTACGAATCATTCGCTGTGTGAATAGACAACGTTTAACACTCATTCAATGTTTCTTATTGCAGGTCCACCACACATTGTTCCTGTGCGAATTTATAGGATTTACACTGAAACTGTCATATTACGTGAAACATTTGAACGCTGAATTCGTTTCGGATAGTGTTTTCAATCGAAATGTCCAATTTGCTTGCTAATTGCTATTTTGACCTGAAATTGAAAGAATGTTTGACAGACAACTACCCCACGCCACTATTCCTCCTAATTCTGCATGTCTTTTCTCTCTCTCTCTCTCTCTCTCTCTCTCTCTCTCTCTCTTTCTCCATCTCTCTCTCTCTCTTTCTTTCTCTCTCTGACTGTATGGTCAAAACGGTTTGATGTTTTAGATAATATTGTTATTCCTAGTAATTATTAGTTATATATTCACCAGCCACTCGCGGCTGGGAATCGCTGGTCCGTTTTCCCAACAGGAATGCAAGTTCTCAAGAAGCTATCTCGTCCACCCTCCCTCAAGAAGTCTCTCGCATGTCACTGGATCAATGTCATTAGAGCAATCGATAATCCACCATGAACTCTTCTGTGAAGGAAAGACACCAAGAACAACTCATGAATAAATATTAAATATAAATATGAGTATCCAGTTTATAAAGTTTTGTTTTAGTCAGCCCAATTCTGTGTTGTTATAGGTTTTCATACATCGATTTATAGTCTCGAAAACAAATTATCTCAATATAGATTTCTGAGAATTATCGGCATCTTCTTCATAATTAATAAAAAACAGAGTATACTAGAAGTTGATTGAACAGATACGTAAAGTTAGCATTTTAATGAGGAATCGTGCACTTTCTCATTGCACGTTCCTGGGTTCTGCTGTGTTTAACAAGTTTCACGTGACTGTTCAATTGACTAACAGTATTTATGATACTTCTGTGAAACTTCTGTGAAACGATTAAGTGGTGAAATGAAACCATCTTAAAAGAGTCCTGTCAACTAATACAGTTCAGTGTCCAATTCGCAATACTTATTTGAACTAAGATACATCACAGTTGCGTATGCCCAACGATTTAGCAGATTGTTGTGCCGGTATATAAATGGTCTGCAACATTTAACCGCGCTTCAGGAAATCGAAACAGACAGGGCTCTTTTCTGTCCTATCTTCATATTTTTCTCCTCTATTCTCTCTTTCTCTCTGTCTACTTCATTTCTTTATCTCTTTCTCTCTCTCTCTCTCCTGTCTTACTAGGAATACAGATAGAAGGGAGAATGAAATCTGCAGAGATAAGTAGAGAAAATAGACATAGAATCGAGAGGAGGAGCAGGAGAGAGAAGAGAGAGAGAGAGAGAGAGAGAGAGAGAGAGAGAGAGAGAGAGAGAGAAGGGGAGAACGAGAGAGAAAGAGAGAGAGAGAGAGAGAGAGAGAGAAAGAGAGAGAGAAAGAGAGAGAGAAAGAAAGAAAGAGAGATAAAGAGAAAGAGAGAGTGAGAAAGAGAGAGAAAGAGATAGAGAAAGAGAGAGAGAAAGAGAGAGAGAGAAAGAGAGAGAGAGAGAAAGAAAGAAAGAGAAAGAGAAAGAGAGAGAGAAAGAGAGAGAAAGAGAGAGAAAGAGAGAGAAAGAAAGAAAGAGAGAGAAAGAGAGAGAGAAAGAGAGAGAGTAAGAGAGAGAGATTAAGAAAAAGAGAGAGAGAAAGAGAAAAAGAGAGAGAGAAAGAGAAAGAGAAAGAGAGAGAGAGAGAGAGAAAGAGAGAGAGGAGAACAGAGAGAAAGAGCCAGGGAGAGAAAGAGAGAGAGAGACTGAGAAATGGACAGATTAAGGGAATAAGAGAGTGAGAGATAGAGATGGCTAGAGAAAGAAATAGATAGAAATAGGAAGATACAAGCATCAAGAGAAAGAGACTAGAGGCGGTATAGAAAGAGAAAGAAAGAGAGAGGAAGAGGAAGCTAGAGAGAAAGAGAGAAAGAGAGAGAAAGAGAGAAAGAGAGATAGAGAAAGAGAAAGAGAGGAGAGTGCTAATTATGGCTTCCAATTAGCTCATCCTAATCGCGGATTTCTTCTCACACTCGAAATATTGATATGTTTATAGATGCATCCCCCGGCTCGCCACGGATTAGTGTTATTGAAAAATACTCTCTTTCTCTCTCTCTATCTCTCTCTCTCAGTCTCTGTCTCTCGCTTTCTCTTTCTCTTATTTTCTCTCCCTCTCTCTTTTTCTTTGTCTGTCAGTCTGACATGATCTCACACATTTTTCCTCTCTTCTTTCTTTTCGCTCTATTTATTTCTCTTTCTCTCCTTCTGTCTGGGTCTATCTCTCTTTCTTTAACTTTTCTCTCTCTCTTCCCTCAACAACCTATTATCTCTTCCCTTTTCAATTAGTTTGTCTCCATCTCTGGCGCCCTCTCTCCCCTCCACACTCTCTCGTCTCTATCATTCTAATAAGAAGTGTAAATTGAATTCCCCCCTCCCAAAGAAGAGTCTAGTACATACCCAAACCTAGAGTAAACTGGAGTAGTTCCACCCTATGTTTCTCTCTTCCCCAGCCTCTTTCACCCTCTTTTTCGCTTTTTCTCTTTCTTTCTACCTCTCCCTCTAGATCTACTTTAACATTAACAGAAATCGTATAGTTGATCAGAGCACATTTTCCATTATTGTTTCTGTTGAGCAAAAATAATCCCAACTTGTAAGTTACTACAGCAAGTATTCAATACTCAAATCTACCTTAGTTTCTGATAAGTGTTCCTATTTTACGGTTTTCAATGATATTCTTTGCTACCCCAAAAAGCGGGTAGAGCAACTGTTAAATATGATCTGACAGAAACCGAACCTTGTGCCTCGCGGTCCACGGTTAATTCCGTCGCTCCAATGCACATGCGCTACAAAAACTAACTTAATAATATTTTTCTCTGAAACATTTCATCACAGTCCATTTTCGAATATTCTAAAACTTGGTTTTTGGAGCGCATTTGAACTGGAGCAACAGAATTTACCGTGGAGCGCAAGGCACGAGGTTTGGTTCCTGTTAGACCATAGTTAAACAAAGCAATACAGAATTTGATAGTTTCCGACTAAAACTTTGCTCATGTTCGTAATAGGTAATTTAGGAACTTGCAAAGTGCAAATATATTTCTCTCTCCCTCTCTTCCCTCTCTCTCTTTTCACTCTCTCTCCTTTGGACCTCTTCTTTTAAAAATTATAGAAGCTTGTTTTTACGAGCATCGTGAGTTTGTATAATAATTTCAATTTGCTAGTTTTTCTTGTAATTTATTATAAGTTACACGGCTACTTGGGCTCAGAAAATGACCTTCGAAAAATAAATAGTCACGTGAAGTTAGCTTTCCAATGAGACAACGTACACTTTGTCATTGCACGTTACTGAGTTCTGCTGTGTTTAAAATGTTTCACGTGACGATGCAATTGACTAATATTTCACTCCCCTCTGTGTTCTGTATGAGAAACACGTTGTTGTCCAGCAAGGAATAGCCTAAATGTCTCTCTAATTGGTCTCATGCCAATTGACTGTTCATTTGTATTCTGAGCACGTGTTTCACGAAATGACACGTAAACTAACGTTGGTTCACGTGTCACGTGATTATTCTATTTAGTACCAGTTTTTATTTCATTTTAGAATTATAGTATTATTCTATTTACTACAAGTCCTACCATTTCACAACCAGAAAGCAACTTTTTCAACTTTCTTTCTGTTTCCCTTTTCTGGTCAAAACACGCGCCGTGATATGTTTTTATGAATTCTTTCACGCAGCAGTTTCTGTCAAGCAGTGAAAAGTTGTTATCTAGCAAGCAGTTCCTTGAATCTTTCTCTACCTTCCCTCTTCTCCCTCTCTCTCTCTCTCTCTCGTTCTCTCTCCTCTCTCTTTCTCTCTCGTTCTCTCTCCTATCTCCCCTTCTTCCTCTCTGTCTCTCTTTCTCTTTCTCTTTCCCTCTCAAAATACCTTGAATGTCCTCTAATTACCCCCCTATTCAATTGACTTTCCATTTGTATTCTAGGCGTGGCCAAATGTGGGCTGTTATGCGATTGCGAACCTTCAGAAGATCTATTCGACACGAGCGAAGAATGAAGAAACAGACCAGCAGCCAGAAACAGCGAACCCTTGAGAGGTAATCTCTTTTTCTCTCACTCCCCTCTCTCTCTCTCCCTCTCTCTTGTTCAATTTTCATAAATATCGATTGTTTATTGATTTTCTCGATCTATAGAATTCGAGAACTAGCAGCTAGAAACAACGAACCCTTGAGAGGTAATCTCTCTTTTTCTCTCCCTCTCTCTCCCTCCCTCTCCCTCTCTCTCACTCTCTCTCTTCTTCACTTACATGAATACCGATTGTTCATTGATTTTCTCGATCTATAGAATTCGAGAACTAGTAGCCAGTAACAGCGAACATTGGAAAAGTGATTCTTTTCATGAATATCGATTTTTTTCCATTTTCGAGTTCAGTCTTGATCTGGGAATGGATTCATTCATTTTTGTACTGACCTTGATATGGAATAGTGGAACTTGTATAAAAACCGTAGATGATTGGTTAACTGAATACATCTGTGAATTGAATTAAAACTTTAACTTGAATAACTACGCTTCTCACTGATCGAACACGTTATTCGTTCGCTTTTGAAATCACTATTTTCTCAACAGACCGAGTTCCAACCCTCTCCAATACAAAATCGTACAAAAAGTGAAAATAATGAAAAAAAAAACGGTAAGAGCGTAACCTCGTGATCGAGATTTGTTAATGGTCGCGTTCAAATTAAAACTTGAACAGAATTACAAAAATAAACAAAAAGGTTACCCAGAATAAAGTTTTCACATGAACTATCTAAAATTATTAATGCGATCTTTGCAGTAAATTGTTAACTCAATGTGAAGTTACATCGTTTTGGCGTCTGCACCTAATGTTAACGTGTAATGTCAATTCAGTTCTGGTTAACTGTGTATAAATAAAGCCTCCACACGTTTGAGGTATAGGGTTTGTCAAACCGTTGTAGACACCGTACCATCGACTTCGTGAGGGGCGAGGTTTGGCGAGCGGCCAGCTGATCTGCGTATCACTGATCTACACATTCTCTCGTCTGCTGGCAAATAACCAACGACCGCTCGCCCCGCATCGCTCAATCAATCGAACCCTCTGTTGTCTTTATGGGGAAAATGGCGAATAAAATTCAAAGTACTAACATTGAAGTACCTCCACACGTCTCACGTTGTAGAAACTCATTTGCTAATGTAGCACTCTCCGAATAACTTTCACGAGAATGAATGTTTCACGACTACTTTATGTTTGTGCATTTTGGAATGGATAGCTCTCATCAGTAAGTGACGCAAACTATTAAACACATACAATATAAAATATTGTTATGTTTGTATTTTGTTGGACTAATAATATAGTTGTGTTCCATTTGAATGCGTATAATGCCAACGTGTATAGTTGTCTCATGTCTCAGGGGTGAACAAGACATATGGTATAGTCGTCGCCAACGGAAAAACGGGAGGGTACTGTATATCACACTTTCCGCTGTCTACGCATACATGTCTTCGATTCCTAGGTTTGCCGGTTATGTGCTTTAATAGCGCAGTGGTTAGCGCCCAGTTACGATTTTTTTGCTCGCAGGTTCGATTCCGGCGAGAGACAGAAATTAATAAACTTGGCCCTCACTTTACTGTAGGATTTGTCAAAGAACTTTCACAAGATGTAAAGTGCAGTTGTTATACGTTTAAGATAGAAATGAATAATTTTCTACATTACTCCAATGAAGTTAGGTGCAAAGTTTACATCCTGATTTAAGGTTTTGAGAATTAATACCAAAATCATCTTGCATCAGAGTAAAATCAGTTTTGAATCCGTTTACCACATCACAACCTTATTCCGTATTCTTGACTTTGGCGTGCTTCAATGTTTCTCAAATCTGCTGCCGTTCTATTTGTAATATTGAAGCCGTATCATGGTGAATACATTGAATATATCAGAATCATTCCATAACAAAGAGTATGCGAAAGGCAAAAGCATCTATTTCGAAATTTTCTAGATTCACGTGTAAAAATACTAATATACAACTTTTACTTAAATGCATGTTCGCGTCTACTTGATATTTGCCGTTTTATATTGGTCCATTTCAAAATATATCTCCACACGTACAAAAAACCAGCTGCTACTGAGCATATGACTTTTGCGTGAATCAATGTTTCACGACTACGTTGTAATTTATAAGTGTTTGGGCAAATCAGTACGTTTGTAGAACCTCCTCTATTTCAAGAACAAATATGAAAAACACACTCCATGCATAGAAGCTTTTATTGCATTTAATGTAAATCAAATGGAAACATATCTGTCTCACGTTTGAAAAATTTTCCCGAAGTATGTAACTTGAATTATCTTTTCACAACCCACGTGAAAAACTTCAATCAGGTTCAAAACAGCTTGGACACTTTTCACTGCGCACATCTAATAATCATCACATGTAAAAGTGTTTCTCGCCGTCACGTGAATGAATGTTTCACCACTGCTTTGTAACTGGGTTCGCTCAAAGCAATCATTCAGTTTCTTTTTTTCATTCCTGCTTTGAATAACTCGCTTCACTTTAAAAAACCGACTTCTATTGAATTTAGCTATTCTGTAATTGAATGTTTCAAGACTTTCTCGTAATTGTGTTTGCTTAAAGCCACCATTCAGTTTATTTTTGTTGGGAAAACTCAACTTCTACTTAACACATAGTTAATCCGTGACTGAATGTTTCACGATTACTTTATAAGTGTGTCCATTTGAAGCAATCAATGACTTCCGTATTCGTGTTTGCAATATCTCGTCTCGCGTATGAAAACCTAAATACTATCAATATATTCCGTGAATGTTGTGAATTCTATTTGAAATGATGTCTCACGTGAAAAAACCAAACTTCTACTGAGCACATGACTTTTGCATGACTGAATGTTTCACAACTACTTTATAATTGCCCGTCCATACCGTTTCGCCGGGCCTCGCTCTTCACTTCTCGAGCGATCAATATAAAAGAGATAATGAGACTAAATGGCCAGCTTTGTCCGCAATTCTCAACTCGTCTAAATGAAATATTCCCAACTCGCGAAATGGGGGGAATTAATCGGGATTATCGCGGCTTCTTCGCTTTTTGGCGGGGGATTCATAGTCTTTTTCATTCCTACTAAGACTTCTACATTAATATCAGATTTGCCATGTTTGCATTCGTTTTTGATTCCCTTTACAAAGGGTTTGTGGAAGGAATATGACCAAGTTGAAGTTCGCAAAGAGAAACTGTTACTGGAAAGTTGAAATGTGTACGGTAGGTGTGTTGGTGTCAACACTAAGTCTTAAGTCCCATCTTCTGAGAAAGAAACTTCTACATCCTCCAGCAAAAGATGAGAGAATATTTGCTATTATATCTATTTTTGTGACATGCGGCATTGATTTTTCGAGCCAGGTCTGAAACGATAAGCCAGTCCCCCTCATGTTCTCCTCTAACTACCCCAGGTTTTGTCAGACTGGGAATGATGTTGACTACAGCGGTCAAGTTCAGAACTCCGTGCCAGTGAACATGCCACTCTAAAAAGGTTAACCCTGATTCGAGGCGTCATCAATTTAATTCATATCAAATGAATTTCACTTGTAGTGTATGAAAGGTTAAAACAAATTTCTTCCTCACATTCACCAAAACACGAATTGGTTTACTGTGGTCTGATGTTTCGTACATTATTTCCACACAAGTTTTCCTAATCGGAATGCCGTGAACAAAAATGACATTTCGCTTTCAAACAAGTTTTTTTTCTCTTCACATAACATATCTATTGTACGAAATGGTAAATTTCTCAACAGACTTTCAATTGTACGTTAATCACGCATGTGCAGCCCAGAATTTAGTAGGTTAAATTTACACAAAACATGAAAGAAAAGTGTAATAGATAGAAAACTGGACGAAAACTGAAATTTTTAACGTTTAACGAGTCCAAACTCTGCAGAGTGTGAAAAATACTAATATTTATTTGAATATTTGTAATTTTCAGACAATTCGGTCCGCGTGCGCCCGTGAAAAACGCGATTCTTCGACATTTGTACTGGGCCTTTCGCCGGTGTCAATTCTTCATCTGCTTCTACGAAGACGGTCAGTTTTGTAGCTTGTAGTCACGTGATCTACATCATTGTTCACGTGATCTACAATGGCACGTGAAAGGGAAAACATTAGTGGCACACTTCCAAGGTCCATTTTGAAACTGTGAGGGATATGTTGTTTCCAGAATGAGGTTTGTTGATGCTCAGAAACAAAGTTCAATATTCATATTGCCATTATGGTCTAAATCCCTACTGCAAACCCAATTTGTTTCGAATTTTTTGATGTGGATTACAACGTCATTATTTTCCCTCACAATGTTTGCCTATAAAGTATTTACGAAACGTTCGAATACTTTAATCAACTTCTCTTTTTTCATTCTTCCTACTAATCACTTGAGGGAGACCTTTTCCAACAGTTTCTCTTGATTTTTGCATACGAATAAGAGTCATGATTTTTGTCATAGAATGAATGCAGTTATCAGAGAAAATCTTCGATTTTGAGAAGTTGAATCTCTTCAATAGTTTATGTAATTCAGTCAAAAAAGAACGCCATATCCCATTTCAAAATGAGCTCACGGCAGGAAGGTTTGCATTTCCAGTAATAATTTTACGTTCACTTCAACATGCACATCATCCGACATTATCAAACAATTTAAAACACACGAGCTTACTAGATGTAAAAGATTTTCTGATCACATCATATTTTCTGATCACCTCAGCTTCGAGCAAATTAACTGCCTATAAAGTGTGTGCGAAACGTTGAACAGCGTTAGTTTCAATGCACTAACATTGTTCATATAAATTACAGTTAGTTTAACAAAATATTCTCATATCAAGACGAGTTATGATTTTTATAGTCGAGCACATTATCATACAACTTCCTGAACCTTCTTAATAGTCAAAACAAAATATAAGTTTTACTTATCAAATTTTGTAATCATATGGTAAACTATGCACGAATAAACAAAACTCCAGTCTTTATAAAAGAGTACGATGACTAGTTTTGCCCCATTTTTCACGTGACAAATTCATATATTTGTAGTATAACTGTTACGTTTCGTTTGCAACTTATTCGTGCATTTTTAAAGATCCAACCTTACTTCCTCATAATTTGACTGGTCGATAAAGTGTGGCAGGGATGAAACTAAAATATTCCCTAATTTTATAGAGCTAAAAACTGATAAATAGAAAGAGAGCTATTGGAAGAAAATATACTAATGAATACTATTGAGAAAATGATGAACACAGAAGGAAATGAAATATCGGGAAGAAATTTCGAAAAACATCTGAGTCATGTTACCTAGAAAACTTTCAGGTATAAATCCCGGTAGGGGACTCATTAACAGATGCCCTACATAGAAAAAGTCTAGATTCTATACTGTTAGTCAATTCCACAGTCACGTGAAACATGTTTAAACACGGCAAAACTCAGAAACGTGCAATTACAATACTAACTTCACATAACTATTCAATTTATTTCTAGCAGAATATAGACAACTGACATCTCCCCAAGTCATGCCCTTTTTCAATTAGCTTCAACTGAATGCATGTCACAACTTGATTGATATCCTTCCCGTTTTATTCTGAATAACAGCCTTTTCCATGCAGCATTTGCTCATATTCTCATTCACCATGCCAGTCCAGGCCATTTTTAGCATTGTTATAGTTCCAATCATTTCCACTGACACCTTGGCAACGTGCCAACAACACGTCCAGGCAGGTTTTCACCATGTTAATGTTTTCCAAAACACAAAAGCTTCATTTCTGAGCGGCAGTTAACTTTTGTTACAGTGAGTAGGTAGCATTTCTCCTCAAAAGATCTGTTACTTCTAGGAAATATATTCATTCAAGTTGTTATTGGCACGCTGCCAAAGTCTCAGTGGGATTGGACCTTTATCAGGCTGTTTTGCTTTTTTTCTCGAATTAACTGATTTTCAATTCGAAATAAAAAAGGGAGTTTGACAACTACTCAAAATTTGCCAAAGCCTGCATGGAGAAAATAGTTTGTGCGGCAACAAGGAAAGTCAATTTTTTTCAAAGGAGTACCTGTTTTGTCATTTCACTGAACATTTTTGTTAAAGGGGGGGGGGGGGGCAGAATTGAAAGCTAGTTTAGGTACTCCGGGGTACCTAAACTTAACGGTGCGCGCTCCAAAACAGGCTAAAACATGTGAATCGTATGCAGATTAGGTTCGTTAGTTTGGATTGGAATTTGTAGATATAGTCGTCGCCAACGGGAAGGTGGGAGGGTACTGTACATCTCACTTTCCGCTGTGTACGCACGCATGTCTTTGATTCCGATGCTTGATGGTTGTGTTCTCTAATAGCCCAGTGGTTAGCACCCAGCTACAAAACTTTTGCTAGCAGGTTCGATTCCGGCGAGAGACAGAAATTTATAAATTCGGCACCTACTATATCGGTTTTTCTTGATCCGCTCTCTTATATCAACTTTTCTTTCTGTCCTCCTTTGATACCTAGTTTAGATGAATAACTATGTAGTTAGTCAATTGGATTATTAATACCTCTTCTCCTAGTTTTGGTTGCAGAGGGGTTTGACTAGCGATATCTGAAAACTTTAAAACCAATTTGAATCGGGTTCGAAACTATATAGAGTAGCACTTTTACTCGCACCCATAACTCACTTATATTATTTTCAATGCTCATAGTTTGGTTTATACAACTGCTTAGTTGACTCAAAACACAATTCGATCAAATGGGTAACTAGTTACTATAGTTACCAAATGGAAAAACAAATCAACAAAACACAGCACAAAGCAACAGAAAACCTTTATATTCATGAAGACAATATAATTCAATAATTACCTTTATATTCATTGATTGATGTGTATGCTTTTCTCAACCTGAAGAAAGTCGAGTTCTACCGTGCAGCTAAATGTTTCATTGCTTCTTTAAGTTTCGAACAGTAGTATTTCAATGATGGAATCTCCGTACGGTCTAGTCTCTAGTTAATTAAATGCTACTGTTCTCTTTCTTGTCACTCAGTTTAGCAAAACATTAACCTTGTTTTTGAGGTTTCTTTACTCAAATTGGATCGTTCTCATATAGGTGAGCAATTGTTATCATGAATTTCTTCACGCCTACCAGTTATTGCGTACTTTTTGTAATCGACGTTCACCAATTCCAGAAGGTACACAATTTTTCAAGCCATCTTTTGCCATTCTTATAAAAACCGAGAGGGCAGGTCGAACCGTATGTAGTAATGCATATAAATTCGACTGTATACATTAATTAGGAAAAACGTGTGCCGGGGAAAACAAGTTTTGAAACACGTCTGAACAAGTTATTAAATATTCAACGTGTTCCGGCGAGAGTTGCTTGGCACAGGGCCTAACCTGCAACTTTTGTATTGCACGCTATTTCGCGAAAGTTTTATCTCGTTGGGATGTAGGAAAGATATAGAGTATGTTTGTGAAAAAGCATGTCAGTCGTAATATCGTTCAGTCAATTTTACAATGAATCGTGCGATTCGAGAGCAGTTATATGTCATCTAAGTTCTGACTAAAGTTAACAGTTGACATTTTTATAAAAACATTCTGAGAAACCTATTTTTACAACGATTTGTGATCGTAATACGATGTTGTATAACAGAACATTGTACTAGGAACAGATGTGGTGAACGGATAACCTGGTCAAAAAAGAACTCCATCCCCTTTAACAATTTTAGAAGCGTATTTTCACAATGCCTCTTGAGCGAAATGCCAAAGTGGCTAACAACAAAAGGTGAACCAAAAACTCGGTTAATAATTAAATTATTGAATAGAACAGAATAGATTTATTAGCGATTCAATACGTGACTCTCCACATCATTGGATGTGCAACTCCGCTTAAAGAAATAAAAGAAAACAATAAATTTAGATTATGAAGAGGGTATTGATTTAGTTAACAAAAAAACCCAGTGGTAAAATGACTTCCTCTTCTTTCACTCCGTAAATCTCTGCATCTCGTGTTTTTTCATCATTCGGCTGTTTCGTCTGCCTTAATTAAGTGCTTGACATCCAATCCGCGGCCCATTTTGTATCTAGTCAAGCATTCATTTTCTTGCTTCTCCTTTTACTGCCTCCTTTTATCTTTTTTTCTCTTTTTTTCTCTTTCTTCTCTTCTTCGCTTCATTCTCCATTCTCTTTTTTCACTCAAAGCTGAAAAATTTGTTGAAAACGCGAATCAAAGTACAAAGATTACATTTTTCCATTTCGTTTTTGTATTTGTTCATTACAACCAATTTCGAGAGTTCTCATTCTAATATTGTCTATGAACACTTCTACATTTGAATTTAAAATTTATTCCTCTTTGAATACCATATTTACACACGACAGAACTATTGTCACATTTTCAGACATAATGTACAGATTTATCTCACTCACCTCGGAAACAAAAGGTGAATACAACAAACATTTAGTTGAATGTTCATTTGGTACGAAAACAGTTTTTATGAAAGATTTTCGAATGTAGTATGAGGAATGGTTATATACTAAAAGTGAATTGAATAGTCACGTGACGGTAGCATTTTAATGAGGTATCGTGCACTTTGTCATTACACGTCTCTGACTTCTGCTGTGTTCAACATGTTTTCACGTGACTGTGCTTTTGACTAACAGTATAGCTGAGGTTTCATGGTAGACACTTTACATGCGAACTTTGAAAGGAACCAATAAAAGACTAAATCAAAAAAAACTGTTTATCAAATACAGAAAACAAACCTGCCAGCATACCAAGAGTGGCAACGGAAATTTATTCTCAAAACTAATTTCCTCTTGATTGGCTGACAAAGAGAACTAAATCAGTGACAGATAGAGACACGAGGGGGGGGGGGGTTGTACACCCAACTTTCCTCTTTTCTCTTTTCTTTTGTATCTCAGTGGTACGAAAGATATAAAACTACTTAAATTAGTGCAACCGAATGTTTCAGTTCTACTATGAATAACTCTGATGAGTATGCTCTTTAGAAGGGGTCAATGAAAAATCAGTAAAGAATTTAACTCAAACTAACACAACCAAATGTGTCAGTAGTCCCACAAAGAAACATGTCAATCTGAAGTGGATATGACAACCGAAGGTTTCAGCGCTACTATAAGTATACCATTCAGAAGTGGAGGAGGAGAATGAGGAGCAGGAGGACCCTTTCACCACCCGCCCTCCCTCGTTGGAGGAACTTCAAAGAAGCACTGGATTCAACAGAAAATGGCTCATGTTTCTCTATCGGAACTTCAAACAGGTGCGCACGTTTTACACGTTTTTTCACGTCCCACTCAAGCGTTTTCACGTTTCTCTCCACGCTCTCTACACTTTTTCGCGAAACTTAAAATTGAATTGCCTTGCTTATTTTGAAACCTAAAGAGGTTCTCACGTTTTTTCACGTCTCACCTAACGCTTTTTACGTTTCTTCTGTTTGCGGTTTTCTTTCGATACTTCAAACAGGTGCGTACGTTTCACACATAATTATTCACGTTGCTCTGCACGACTTTTGCATTTTTCTGCAAAAATTACAGTTTTTGCCTTGCTTGTTTCAAAACGTCATGTGGGTGAAGCTGACAAAAGTGTGATTATTTCAACAATTAACTGTTGCCAGTTACTACGGAACTTTTCTTCGCTATACTCTGGGTTAACAGAAATCGTGGTTCATAAATGTTGGCTCTCACATCATAGATACACTCGATGAAAGATCATAAAACCAACATGGCGCAAAATAATCACAAAACTATTTTAGAAAGTATCATTGAGTTCTTATGCTAGCAGTGAAACATTGCGTAAAAATAGGACTGCGCGAGCGACGGAATGTCAGAGACGATCCAATGTCAGATGCAATGTATTAATCACTAATAAATAAACGAACAAACTAAAAACGCATTTTTAGTATTGTTCGAATGTCGGAAATGTGGTATTAATTTCAAACATACAAACCTTGTAGCGACACGAATATATTTTGCTGAAATGAGTCCCAATCAATTTAAATATGTATGTATGAAGAACGAACAGATAAATGAATATGTAAATAAAACCCTTCAGCCTTGCTGAAATGAGTACCAATAAACCAACAAAGCATAAATCAATGAAGAGTGAATAAATGAACGAATAAACAAAAATATATTTCAGCATTGCTCGAACGGTCGAATGTCAGAGACGTTAGATTCAAAACTCAGATAAATGAATGAATGAGGAGCAGACTAACAAAACAATCAAAAACAAAAAACTTCTCCAGCATTGTTCAAACGATATAAATGAAAAATAAACGAATAAACAAAAATATATTTCAGCATTGCTCGAACGGTCGAATGTCAGAGACGCAGTGGAGAGAAGTGGTTCGATTGATGTTTCCCTGTTCAGCAGATGACAAATTCGCAGATAGACTGTACAAGGCTATCACGAGAGATAGAGGCAATGACAAGATCGTATTCAAGGTAAGTTCAATGTGTAAATTCAACGTTTACGTGGCAATATCATGTGATAAGTATAACAAAATAACAAGAGAGAGAAAATGTACGTTAAATTCTCAACATTTATTGGAATAGACAATTAAAACTAATATCAAAAAACGCATTGGGCGTTACACGGTTATTTGACGTTATGAAACTGTTATCGATATTTGACAAAACACATATAGTTCGTCTAATCCCCAATGAAAATTCGAATAAATCTATTTCATAGAATTAACGGGTTTTAAAGGCAAGAATGTCTGCTCACATATTGTAACGGAAGTTATCTGCCATTTAGAAGGAAACGCTTGATATTTTGCAAAACATCAACATGGGGAAAAACCGACTGGAAATGTTGTTGCAGAGGCGAGAATGTCAGAATCCATAATAGTTCTAATTGTGACTTCACTCATTAAGTAGTGATCGCGAAACATTGGACCAGGCACTCTAAGCCGCTCTCACAAGACAAATTGCATTGTTTCATGATGAGTATTTACACAGTTTACAACCTAAATAATGCGAAATAAACTATGAAAAGCGGCAACTAATGATTATTGTAACGATTAAAGTGAACTGTGATACCAGTGAACATGCATTGTTTGTCTCGAAAGCGAAGAAAACATTACTTTTCCATTACATTCATCTCTTTAAACAGAATTCATGAAGCATTGGAGTGCGTCTTGGTGAGACATATTTCATAAGAGGCTTTTTTCACTTTTCAGAGAAACCCAATAATTATGGGTAGACTGTAAATAGGAAATATAAAGACAGACAGTAAATAAAAATATATAGTTAGGATGATGAGAGAAATGAAGAGATAGAGAAATATATAGACAAGTGACAAACAAAAGAGAAGGAGACAGAGAGAGCGAGAAAAAAGAGAGAACTAGAGATATTGATAGATAAAGAGAGGGAGAGAGCGAGAGAGAAGAGAGAGAGAGAGAGAGAGAGAGAGAGAGAGAGAGAGAGAGAGAGGTAAGTAGAGATATAGATAGAGAGAGAGAGAGAAAGAGAGAGAATGAGAGAGAGAGAGAAATCCCCGCTATCTTCAGGATCTTGTACTTTGTCTTTGGGAGTTGACGGAGGGAGGCCGCTCTTCTCAGTACGTGGCCGACCAGAATTCATCGACCACCGCCCAATTCGTATTCGGACTAATCGGACCCGATGACAGGGTACGTTGATTATAAGCGGACGATGAAACATCGGTTTGCGCTAAGATTACGAGCAGTATGAACTAACGAGAAACATTAGTTTTTAGGCGTTCCAGCTGAGATAACCAACTTTATGGGCGAATTCACTGGAGAACCGAGTCCTTCCCGAACCAAACCGCGAACCGGTCACTGGAGAACCGAACCGAACCGACCGAACCGACTTCTAAACCGACCGGTTCTCCAGTGAATGCTTCGAACCGAACCAACATTAATCATGGATTAAACCAAAAAGTCGTAATGAGTGAATTTCGGTTCGGTTCGAAGCATTCACTGGAAAACCGGTCGGTTCCGGATGGCGGTTTGGTCGGTTCGGTTCGGTTCTCCTGTGACTGGTTCGCGGTTTGGTTCGGGAAGGAGTGAATTGGCCGACTTTATGTGATTTGAACCCAATGAGAGGTTGTGAGGGAAAGACCTTTGGGTGTGCTTCTGAGAAACCAAACGTGAATAGTGAACACGTTTTCTCCTCATTTGAGTAAAATGAAGAAAACGTACAGAAAAAATTGTCATACATGTACAAGAGAGTCAGGAAACTGAAACAGACCTGAAAAGTTCGAGAGTTTCATGTGAATTTCATATTTATTCCAATTGGAATCCCCCTTCTTCTAGGATCGTATAGACGAGAGCTCGTTCATTGACTACGTTCGTTGTGTTTTCGCGCTCGGAGCTAGAAAGAATCGAACCAGCAACTCTCTCGGACTACCTACCGGCAGCATATACAGAACCAAGGTATTGTCTGGATAGTTTTCACAAATACTCCTATAGTCCAAAACTCAGTGACGATGGCTTATCGACTGTGGGTTTCCGCTGAAACAAATGCTTTTATTGCACTTTTTTTTGCTCCAGTTTTTTTTTTGCGTCTCCATGTTTTTGTACCCGAATATTCTGCTTCAGAAGGATTAGAGCGCGTTTGAGTCAAACGTTACAAGACAACAAAAAGGTATCGGACTCACGTAAATTTCTTGAAATCAATGTAGACATTATTAATTCAAATAATGCTAGCTCCATATTTCTTTGAAAAGTACCAAATTGAACTAAATGCAACTGTCATTCGCATCGCACAACTTCTAGCACGTGTGTCTCATACCTTAAGGTGTTTAACGCGTCACGTTAAGCATTTGTTTTTCCAGAGCGGGGAAGAAGACCTGAGGCCCAGTACTCCAGTTATTCGCAACATCGCCGCACAGAAGTTCAAGGTGGGCTGATAAAAATGTACGAAACCAGTTGAAATTGTATGGTGATCGAGAAATATTAGCAGACTACACAACTTTATACTTAAAGCACCACTCATGGAACCCGTTTAGAACTCATACCAACCTTACGTACGCGGTTATCAAGTAAATACCGAATAGTTTTTGGTTAAACAGTTTGGTTTGCGGAACGTTGGTTGAACAAAGAACTGGTCGAGGAAATTCAACAAATTTCAGAGTTCGCCCAATCGATATCTTTATTTATTGATTTTCTCGAACTTATCGATTTTCAGCTGCTGGACGCCGACTCGGACGGTTTTCTGACGATAGACGACATTGAACGAGAAATCGAGCGGAATCGCAACTCGCTTCTGCTGAGAAGTGTAAATGACTGTAATCTCATGGTCGGCTGCTCGCAATGATAGGACTACAAACTACATTGAATCTTCGATCAATACATATCATTACTTCGTGATCGTGTTTTTGTTCGTGTAACTCCTTTGGGAGCCGAGTTGTGGTTCGCCTGGGAACTTAGTAAAGTTTTAAATCGCGTTTGGAACTTCCGACCACAAAACTAACCAGAAAGTAACCAGAGCACGCATGCTGTAGTCCATTCCTACTGAGACTCCTACAGTACAATTGAGTTTTCCCTATAACTGTTCCCTGATGCTACAGTAACATGTGTCGGAAACATTTGGGTACACTCGTTGCAGTATGGTACAAGAATCATTTAGCAGAATCGTTCACTTTTCCGACAACATTTGAGTAGTTTCAACGTTTTGTACGATTTGTATTCCTACTGTAGGAGTCTCAGTGGGAATGAAAAAGACTATAGAAGATCCCGGCACTTTCATAACATTCTGCGTCTCTCGCTCTGCCTTACTATTTCTCGTCTCTTACATCCCGACGGGGTGTAAGAGCAGAGAGATAGTGTGTGCTTGAGGAGACGCAGGATGGGAAGAAGGTGCCGGGATCTTCTAGTACACGTACTCTAATTTTAAATTAATAAACTTTGAAAGCTGATTTCTCTAAAGCTATCATTGAAAGGCTCGAAATTGCGACTTTTCGATTGAAAATAGAAGGTTGTTCATCAGAACGAGTAGAATAAGCAAGTTGTCCTGTAACGTGTCCTGTGGTAGAGGTTTGTTTGTGTTGCTATATAGCTCGCGAACTACTCACTATATCATTACATTACGAGTTACGAATCGCAAAATGGAGAAATATACAAAATCTTTCCGGAGCGTTTGCACACGAAGCGTTTGCACAATTGGAACTGATAAGTAAATTGTTTCAGAAAAAAACTACCTATAACTTTTATCACTATACGGTTGATAACTACACGTGCGCACTACTTAGTTTCAATGTTTCATTCATACTATGAAGAATGCTCCATTCCGTCAGTCCTCCTTGTACTTTTCTCGAAGTATGCAGTCAGTTAAGAAATCGTGGTTTCGGTATAGTCGCCATTTTCCCCATAAAGACAGCAGAGGGTTCAATTGATTGAGCGATGCGGGGCGAGCG
Source organism: Litoditis marina (assembly GCA_964036275.1). NCBI lineage: Eukaryota > Metazoa > Nematoda > Chromadorea > Rhabditida > Rhabditidae > Litoditis > Litoditis marina. The sequence continues at coordinate 8,167,484 of OZ038436.1, forward strand.
GTCGTTGATTATCTGCCAACAGTTAAGAGAGTGAGTAGATCAATGATACGCAGACGAACTGGCCGCTCGCCAAACCCCGTCCCATACAAAATCGATGGTACGGTGTCCACAACGGTTTGACAAACCCTATATGATTATCATGCGTGATTAATTGACCAAACATTTTCTCGGAAGAGGAACCTCGAAACAACCCACGCGTATTTCCTTCAGTTGTCTGTTACCTTCGAGGTCCGCAACAGTATGATATAAACGTTCCATTTACTTTATATCGACTCTCAAAAAGAACGGAAGCAGAAAAAAACACTTTTTTTTATCTAAAATGCCGGTTTTTTACAAACGTAATTCCTCTGACGCCAACATAAAATTGCAGTCCATTTCTCAGTATCTCGACGGAACTGAAATAGGGTCAAATTGAAAGTAGGGATGTGAAAAAGAACAAATCTTCCGGTAAAGAATGAGATGAATTATAGTTCCTTTCATTCCCACTATTGGCATAGTGCCAAGATTTTCGGATGGCAATTTCTTAGAGCAAACATAAGTATTCTAAGGACACTTTTTGTTTACGTGTTCTTGTGGAACTAAATAACTGCTAACAGAGATTTGAAGTTTTTTGATAAACTCCAAAGTGATGAAAATGAGCCTGAAATATTCATTGGCACGCTGCCAGGTCTCAGTGGGAATGACCGGAACTATACGTGTACTACTTATCAAAATTCCGAACGATAATAAGCCTTTAAAACGGATAGAACCAAGCGTAATCAGAGAGACAAGTAAGCTTGACTTGGGCAGCTGTCTTCAATTGAAAAGTGGTAGGAATGTACGTTCTCCAAGTTGGTACAACCACAGTTTGTCGTTACGAACTATCTATCGTCGTACCTCGAACCTCACGGTCATGTTCCAACCCGATGCATGAGCTGTGGCTTAAAGGAGACCGGAGGGCAACATGGTTTCTCGTATAGCTGCTGTATCCTACTTCTGATTGGACGCGTTGCGTGTCGCGCGGCATTGTCATGTGAATGTCACGTGGACTGATCAAACCAACATACGAGTTATTTGTGCTCTCTGATGTCAACAAAATTAAAGGCAGCCCGAAACGAAACCTTTGCTCAAGTTGTGTTCCGGTCTCCTTTAAGTTGTATACTCCAGCTGTATTTTGGTTGTGCTTCCTTTATTTTCCGATTTATGAGCTGTGGCTTAATGCGTTCCAGCCCAATCGTCACCCACTCTCGGTTCATCTCCACTCACCAAGACGCAAATTTGAGGGTCCGGCTCGCCGACATCCCAGTTGGTGAAGTCGACTGGGGACCCATCCGTCCATCTAAAGACTGCCCCGTCTCTTCTGAATCCTATCCATACTGGGCCCGAGATAAGACCTGGAAACAAACAGGTTATAAGGGGAGAAAAACAAGTAACCGGTTTTCATTTCGAGCTACCAACCGGTTACCTACTGAGGTAACCTGAAAAGGGTTACGGAAAACCCCGGCTACATATAGCATTCAACTCACATTTTCCAATGTGAGTGTCACAATTGAAAAAGAGGAAAAACGATAAACACAAAAATCGTATATGTTACCGGCTTTTTTGGTAACCTTACCGGTTTTCGGTAACATTTTCGGGTTTCCTCACAGGCAAGCGGTGGATAACCTAATTGTAAATTTCGGTTACTGTTCGAACTGACGATAAATACCTTTCGCATGGTATTTTGCAGTTCGATGAGTTATACTCTGTTTCACCAGTCGAAATCCTTCTACAGTAACCCATCGAATATTGGAAACGTCTGTTCTAACGAATGGTTCACTGTTTTGGTTTCAAACCTTCAGAGTTTGTAGTAGGGAAGGTGTAGAAGACAATACCAGAATTTTGCCGAAATTAAAGACCGCCAACATTCAAAACATTGACCCGGAAGTTTGAGTATGTTACTGTGGAGGGTTATGAATGGATGAAACAAACTATATCTCATTATTGTTACATTTATTCAAAACTGAAATATTTGTTGTCATAAGACTTTTCGGATGTTATTATGGAACTATGTGCTCAGTAAAAAGTGCCATCTCAAAATCGTTTCGACCCTGATTCAAGACGATTTTGGTGTTGTTTATCGCGAAAAGTGACCCAACCCTCTGAGAACAACACCAAAATCGTCTTAAATCAGAGTCGAAACTGTTTTGAGTATAGTCGCCATTTTCCCCATTAAGACAGCAGAGGTTTCAATTGATTGAGCTATGCGAGACGAGCGGTTGTTGATTATCGGCCACCAGTTGAGAGAGTGTGTAGATCAATGATACGCAGACGAACTGGCCGCTCGCCAAATGTCGTCCCATACAAAATCGATGGTACAGTGTCCACAACGGTTTGACATATCCTATACATCATATAACTCATTAGTTGATTACTGTTTCGCTACCCGTGAAAGACCACCCTGCCAACGTACCTGCCACGAAGTCATTCTCTTCTTGTGAGAGAATAGAAACCAGATTCGCCCCTTGGGTGACGCAGTCCGCCTGAGAGTCACCGTATGAATTCGTTCCCTCGCTAACCTTGGAAAAGAGCGAAATTCCACAATTGAACAACTTCAAGATTGGACCACTTTCATTGAACTTTGCGTTGGGACACGTAACTCGTAACTGAGAATGGACTCGGAGAAAGGGAGAGAGATTGGAGAGAGCGGAGAGAGAGAGAGATAGAGAGAGAGAGATAGAGAGATAGAGAGAGAGAGAGAGAGAGAGAGAGAGAGAGAGAGAGAGAGAGAAATGAAAAAGAAAGATTTTCGTGAGTTCGACAGCCTTATGTTTTGTTATGTGTTCAATATCTGTCGATTACTGGAGATTTTCGTTTATGATGGTTTCGGCGTCGAGGTCAGGTTCCGATAAAATCAAATTGTATAGTTTGTCCATTAAGTTCACAAGTTAGGCAGAACGAACAACGTACGAAAACTCGAACTAACCATGTAACAAGATGTTTCAAAAAGCTGCCAGCCATCTTCGCAAATATAGACTTCTATAAAAACATGTATAATACGAGTGGGTGACGATTAAGCTTAAACACATTGAGCGGATATCTCCTAGTGAAAACTATATTGTTTTTTCTCCCAGCTTTCACAAAGACAGTTTATCCTTATAAAATGCCCATTGTTCCACTTTGAACTTGTTGTTGATGTTCAAACTTGGGTTATAGGTCGTAGCTTAATGCCTTTGAGCTTAATCGTCACCCACTCATAATGCACTTGAATGTAATGGAGGCCCTGCCATAAACAAATCACAGAACAGGACAAACATTCAACTCACATAGAATGGAACACTTACTTTGTGTTGTGGTTGAAACAGTGGTTAGGGATGTTGTTGTTGTCAAAACTTTCACTGAACTTATTATAGAAAAGTTCAAAAAGAGTTTTCCCTCTTATTAAGTCGTAGAATATACTACGCAGCAACACGTTTTTTTACCAAGTTTGATGCAAAAGCTCGTATAAGATGGGTAAAAAACTGAAAAAATAAGAAAAACAGACAAAAGTAGGTGCCGCGTTTTGCCTATGAGAACTTACTTTGTGTTGTAGTAGAAACAGAAATGCCGTCGACTGGAAATTAAAAAGATTAATCTCAAAGGACCAAACTTTTCGTTGCTGTCAACAAGCGTGTAGAATGAAACGGTAAAACCGCTAGTACAACAAGGTTATTTTCTTACCGATTTCAATCCTTATAGAATACTTTATATGACCAATCATTTCCACTGAGACCTCGGCAACGTGCCAACAACATTTCCAGACGGATTTATACCATGTTCAGGTTTTTCGAAACACAATAAACCTTTCTGGGCGGCAGTCTAACTTGGTTTTAGTAATTAGTGAGAGGTGTTTTCATTGAAACTATGATTTATCTGGAATATATATTCATTCTAAACTTCTCTGACATTCTGCCAAAGTCTCAGTAGGAATGACGAACTATGAACAGTGCTCACAATTTCTGCCTGTTGAAGTTTTACCGAGCCTCGCAAGTCTGAGTTCTTTCTGTATGAACAGTACCAGAAAAATAAAGAAAATATTCAAGATATATATTCGGCACAAATTTTGCTGTACTTGTAATAATGGCAATGCATTTGTTCTCAGATCAGGTTTCAGATCAAAATAGTCAAAAACAAGGGCGGGTGAGGACGTTGAAAAGGCTTTATGTTATCATTAGAAAAATAAAAATCTTCAATGTTGATTAATCAAATGGTCTTCTCACAATTCAGTGAAAAAGGCTTATTCACTGTGTGTTGCTGGGAACAGACTGCTTACTATTAAAGGGGGCAGAAAGGAACGCTAGTTTAGGTACCACGGGGTACCTAAGTATAACGTTGGCGCACAAAAACAGGCAAACACTAGTCAACAGTATGTAAATTAAGTTCGTGAGTTTCAATTAAAACATGTACTCATCGGGTTCTCTTGATAAGATCTTTCATATTAACTTTCTTTATGCCCCCTTTAACGCAGTGTATATCATTAGAAGTATGTTATCGATAACCTCCTAACGTTATCAGAAAATATCAGAATGTTGAAAACTCGTGATAATAACAATAGCGACGTGAATCAAATCAACGAAAAGCCCTTCAAACTCACAATCTCCAGGGACTGTGGCAATGCATGCGTTCGTCGAATCCAGAATCGAAGCGAAAACTATTTTGAAGACGATAAAATGAATCATTCTAGAATAAATCTATGAAGGTTAACACTCAAACACTAATGGGTTATGTTTCTTTTTTCAAAGATATAGTTCTATCATTCATAAGTTGCTCTTTGAAAGCGTGCCAAAAATGTCTCGAGCGCCTTTCACGTCAGATATACTAGAAGTAAATTGAATAGTCACGTAAAGTTAGCATTCTAATGAGAAATCGTGCACTTTGTCATTGCACGATTCTGAGTTCTGATGTGTTCAACATGTTTCACGTGACTGTGCAACTGACTAACAGTATAACTGGTGTCGTCATTACAAATAATCTTTCGAAACTTTTTTGACAAAAAACACGTTATATCTTGTATGACTAATACCATCAATATGATGCTCGTTAAACGAGATTTTTTCTCAGATATACAAAATAGCTGACTGACCGTAACAATTGTTTCAATAATAAATATGAAAAGTAAGAATTGAGGGAAGAGGTAGTTGATTTAGCGACAGCGGATGTTCGAACTTCAAATCCGGGTATCAGTGAAGCCAATGATTGGAAAACAGCTCTTCGACCCGTTTCAAGGGTAATAAACACAGAAATATTACGCGCAAACCGGCAGATGAGAGATATTGCTGCCACATGGGTGTTTTGGTCTCATATTATTGCAAACGGATAGAAGAGAAATGAAGTGGACATTCATATAGTTTGTTCCACCCACTTATAACCCTTTACAGTAATATGCTCAAACTTCCAGGTCAAAAACTGCAATGTTGGCGTTTTTGTATTCTCTCCAAGTTGTGGTAGTGTCTTCTGCACCTTTACACCTTTACTACTACAAACTCCGAAGTTTGAGATCAAAATAATGGATCGTTCTTTGGAAGTAGACTACTGAATAATTGACGGGTTACTGTAGAAGGACATCGATCAGTGAAAAAAAGTATATATAGACTTGTTGGGAGAACGATCATCCCTTCACATAAACAACTTTTGAGCAGGACGACTGACGACTATGTGGTTCAATCGCAACGCTGCAGTCCTTTAAACTGCACTACAATAATTTTTATCTCTGCACATTCTCCATATCTGTTCGCCTCGAACATTGAGCGGACTGACACGACCTCTTCTCATTGAACGATTGTAACATTGTACGGCAAGGACCAACTCATCTCTCCATCTAACCAGTGGGCGCCCTCTCCGAACATGCCCTGTATTTTACGAAATCGCGTTTAGTCGAAACATTTCAAGAACCGAACGGTTCGGAAAAATACTGCATTTTTCAGTCGAAACGCCAAAAAATCGATTTGTATTCCCATCAGCCATCATGCTGTATTTTAATGTAAGTACAGTAAAATACTGTAACGGGCTGATGATGGGAAATTACGATTAAAGGGAGCGTTCAGTTCTACTAGCGACAGGTGTATGAACACAGATTGCAACAAGGTGTGTTTTATTCTGTGAACATCAATTATGTCGAAAAAATGCCAATAAACAGAAAAAGTCAAGGCTATTTACAGCTTGTAATACTACTTGTGGATTCAATATTCATCCGTCAAAAGCCCACGCTCATAATTCACGGGAAAGTTTCCCCAATTTATACTAATGCAAAATGGAAATGTTCAATAGTGAAGGTATAGGAGAATGTATGAACAGAAAAAACTCACTATTGTCGATGTAACACAGATTCAACTAAGCGGTAGAGCCCACTTTTTCGTTACTTCGAATTCAAAAACTAAGGAATCGCATGACAAAACCAAAGCAATTTAAACATATTTACTTAATCTTGTTTGTTAAGTCAGTACTGTAATCTTAGTCTTCTCAAGCTGTAAATGGGTGCCCGACAACTACAGAAAAAAGGCAAAATAGTCGAATTCGCACCATTGCACCACTCAAATGTTGCAACAGTGTATTAAGGCTTCGCCGAGCATCGGAAAGCAATTCATCGGAGATAGGTGTGCCAGAATGCAAATAAAGTAGTTCAAAGTACTTGAACAGCAATATTAGTCTCGTTCTGACTGAAACTGGGCATTCTAGATATACTGTAAAGCAATCAGTATGGTTAGAATAATCACTTAGAAGAGAACAATCGATAAAGTACTTCGATGAGAATGTATAATGTAATGCATTCCTAAGTGCACTGCCACAGTATACGCTGAAACCTTCGAATGTGTTTTATCTTCGGTTCAAATATAGTCCAACTAGGACTATGTCGTGGAGGATTAGGCCAGTTTTCCTCAGAATGACGTTTTTTGGGTGAGCTCCGCCTAGATGAAATTGAACAAACCAAGTTGAAGTTGCGCTTTGATCAAAAATAACGAACAAATAACTGAAGTTAAACTGAATATACCGAACACTTATCGAGAACTTTCGAGATTGATTTCAACTGCACCTTGTAAACATGTACTGGGTTAGCGAATAGTTTATGGAACAGTTTGGTTCGCGTAAGGTTGTTTGAAGGAAGCTCTAATCTATTAAACTCATATTTACATACATATTTTGCCTAATCGATACCTATTTTTATTGACTTTTCTCGAAATCGATTTTCAGCTGCTGTACGCCAATTAGGGCGTTTGGTCAAGTTAAAATCGCGCAGAACTCTTGTTCAACTACAAGCGTGAAACATTGGGCCATGGCATTCAAGTAATTGCCACCGTTTTCTATCTCTGTTCACAAACTTTTCCTAAATTTATCACTATCACAAACTTCACAACTTACACTAGAATACAAAACGCTGATCAGTTAACCGTAATATAAATAAAACATGATGGAAATGTTATTGTCACCGTATACAAATGAAGGCGAAATGTTTCATTGGAAGTGGCGACGTTTCGGGGACTCTTCAAGGAACAGACATCAGTCTATTCTGGTTCGCCTGATGTCATTCTTTTGGCGATGAACAATTATTTTTTTTTGTTTTTTAACACACAAGTTTATAGTGTTTATACACAATCAAAAAAAATCAGAACTCACTTTGCGTTGTAGTAGAAACAGAAATGCCGTCGACTGAAAATGAGCAACATTTTTCTCATACGACCAAACTTTTCAGTGGCCGTCAAGTCCACAACAATGTAGAATAAAACGGTAATACCGCCATGGGTTCAACAAGGGTATTTTTCACCGATGTCAATCCTTATAGAATACTTTATAGTGCCAATCATTGCCAATCAAATCGCGGCATGGTGCCAACAACATTTCGAGGCGGTGTTGTACTATGTTAATGTTTTCCAAACACTAGAAACTTTTCTGAGCGGCAGTTCAACTTGGGTATAGTGAATGGGTAAGAAGTATTTCCATAAAAGCTATGATTCATCTAGAATATATTCATTCGAAACTTCTCTGACATTCTGGGTCTCCGTGAGAAAGACAAACGGTGTTCACAATTTTTGTCTGTTGAAGTTTCAACGACACTCGCGAAGTTAGAGCTCATCTATGTGAGAACCCTACCAGAAAAAAAAACGAAAATATTTCGGCGAAGTCGGCTCAACTCTCGCTATTTTTGTAATAATCGAAATGCATTTGTTTTCAGATCACGTTTCATAAAAAATAGTGAAAAATGACCGAACATGGGCGGGAAAAAAGCGGTATGCTAACATTGGGAAAATGAGAGAGAATCGTGGTGAATGATTATCGACTCTTCACAGTTTAGTGAAAGAGGTTTCTTCACTGTGCATCGATAGATACAGACTTCGAACTACTATGATGTGCACGCACTGTTGAAAGAGCACGATTATGTGGACCAATCCCGACGTATCGGTCCTTTAAACTGCAATTGATAAACGTTTTGCAGATTGAAGGACAGAAGCGTCGAAATTGGTCCACATAATTGTCCTTCTTTAACCGAGAAACTCACAATCTCCAGGAACTGTCGGAATGCATGCGTTCGTCGCATCCAGAATAAAAGCGAAAACTATTTCGAAGACGGTAAAATGAATCATTCTAGAATCATTCTAGAATGGTTATCACTCGACCAATGACGAGTTATGTCATTTTTTGTCAGATATATAGTTCTACCATTCAATGCACTTTGACGGCGTGCCGAGATATGTCTCAAGTGATGTGTAAGATGTTCTCACGTCAGATAGTAAATGACTGGTGATAAAAAGTTGAATGTTTCCTGGTTAAAAACACACGTTATATCTTGTATGACCAATATCGCCAATGTGATAGTCGTTAAACGAGAATTTTTCGCCGATCTACAAAACGCTGTGAGTTTTTTTCAAACTGCCTAACCGTCCGTTACAGTTGTTTTCACTATGAATACGTGAAATGAGAGATAAGAGGTAGTTGATTCACGCTTTAACTCGAAGTCCGGGTATCAGGGAAGCAAATGATTGAAAAACAGATCTTGGACCCGTTTCGAGGGTAATAAACACAGAACGATTACGCACAAACCGGCAGGCGAGCGATTTGCTGCCAAATATGTGTTATGGTCTCATATCATTGAGAACGGATAGGATAGCTGAGAACTGGAATGAACAGGGAAATATACTAGAAGTACATTGAATAGTCCCGTAAATTTGTTTTCTAATGAGGCCTCGTGCACTTTGTCCTTGCACGTTTCTGAGTTCGGCTGTGTTTAACATATTTCACGGGAATGTGCGATTGACTAGTATTATAATCATTTTTACACTTCCAGCTCAGACACGTGACTCAAACAGTGGCCACCTTTCCTAAGAAATTTATGTTACAGATGATCTAGCCCAAAATACTGTACATGGTTCTTCTGATTGAATATAATACAATGGAGTTGCACTCGAATTGTAGGGACTCTGAATTATTGTTGCAGAGAACAGTCATTTGAGTTGAATTTTTCCATTACTGAACTTTTCGAGTTTCGAGTAATTTCGAAATTTCGAAAAAAAAATGTAATTTCGAAATTTCGAAAGAAAAACGGAAAAAATTCGAGTATGCCCTTTCATTTCAATTTGTCGCGTACTTTTCTCTCAAACCTTGAACTTATACCGATCTTTTCTTTAGTCTTCATACTTTGAATTTTTCTTATGCTGCGCTATATTTTTCACCTACTGTCGCGGATCTCTCAATAAGTAGAGTGTGTGAAACTTTTTACCGCCGTTTTACCGTTTATGAAGCTATCACAATAGTAATACTAACGAACTGACTATCTATAGTGTCACTGAAACATACGAATGATGTTCGACGCGAACGTGTGTTAGCACAAAGTTCAGACCTATAATAATGCACCGTTCACATGCGCATAATCGATCATGATAAGAAAAACAGTTAATACTAAAAGTTTGACTGAGAGGAGCGATATAATGGTTCCAGGTACCCCAAAAACTGCATATTTTCAGTGTGTGAAGCTCTCATTTAGCCATTAATGTATACACTTTCGCAAGTTGCGCTGAAAGTAATAATAAAGCAAACGCGGAGTAGAATACCGTAACTTGGCTTTATTTTTATCTCTTCATCCCAGTGTCGTAGTAAATAGTGATAAATCAGAAAATTTATTCATTTAGATGAAGACTGTTGTAGTTATAGTGTTATAGACGTTATTGTGGAATTGAACCGCACTTTATTTTATTTTAATTCTTTCTCTCTGTCTTCCTCTATTTTTCTTTCTCTCTCCCTCTTTTGCTTTCTCTCTCAACCTCAACACCAATACCTTTTTTCTCTCAGCCTCCCAATTCGAGTATCTTGAATTCTGCAGATAATGGGGATTAACAAATAAAGTGAAAATAAAGTAAAACCCGCCAGGAAATGGTCGATTTTCAACTAATGTCTCCAGTATAAAGTTTGTTATGACCGAATAGCACTGAATATAAACCAACGTATACAAAAATCTGAACAATACAGAGAAATTATTATATTCATAGATCCCATGCCATGGCCCATGCGAAAGCCTGACACTTGACTACCTCTAACGTTCCGAAAAGTGTGTTCTTGTATTGTTGTTACTAAGTTCTCATCAATTCATTAGACCGCATGAGCTGGTAACAAAGCTCTCCCATGCCTAGTTTCTAATTTCCGGACCCCACCCCTCTACGGATACTTCTACTTCTATGTTAACAGTATTTGCCTCAACAATCAATATACGAAGTTCCAATTCAAATATAAGGATTGCGTGAAACATTGGACCATTACATAAGAGTAATTGTCTCTGTTTTCTATCTTTTTTCACGAACTATGCAGCCTTTCATACATTTTCACCATCACAAACTTTACAACTAACACTGGAATATGAAACACTGGTTAGTTCACCTGATGTAAATGAAATAAGATTGGAAGGGTATTGTTACCGTACATAAATAAAGGCAAGATGTTTCATTGGATGTGGCTACGTCTTCAGGAAAAGGCATCAATCTATTCTGGTTCGCCTGATGTCATTCTTTTGGCGATGAACTTTTTTTTTCGTTTTTTATTTTTCAATTCACGAGTTTATAGTGCGTACGTACGTAATGAACATACGTGTGACAAATTAACGTCTCAAGCAACGAAGGCTTTTAAACGCTTGATGAAGAACTGCGATTATGTTCAAAGAACTATCAGCAACACAATGCCGTTTTCGGTAGAATGCGTGAAACATTGGAACAAGGTCTGCAGCAACTAGTGCAATATTTGGATAGGTAACGGTCGAGGGATGAGGTGAACTTAGTGTCTCCCCCCTCTTTTCTCTTTCTCTCTGTTCCTCTCTCTTTTTCTTTGTTTCTCCTGCTCTCTCTCCCTGTATCAGTTAGCATAATTATTCATGCATCCATACGTCTCAACTCGAATATCTGGCAAAACTATTTGATTGTCGCAATAAAGCTGGTATCACTTGCAACATGTAGTTTAGGTTGATCGCGAAGTGAAGTCTTTGAACTTCTTGCACGAAGATTAGTATTTTATATTTTGGTTTTGCAGAGGTTCAAAATTATCTGAATGAACATTATAGAACAAACTTAGTTTTTAATCTCGCAAATTCGAAGTTCTTGAGCTCTGAGCCCTAGTTCTCTCTTGATTTCCGTTCTTAATTGTGAAAGAGGTTCTTCAGTTACGTAATGAACTAGTTTGAGAACGTATGAAAACTATCTGGCCAACATTAATCTGTTTAAGTAAAGTGCGTGAAACCTTTTAGCGACTGTTCTATACTAAACTAAACGAAAAGCTACTATACTGAACTTACTACGGAGATGGTATAGTTCGCACAGTCCCCAACTGGACTTGTGCAGCTTGCCAATGAAATTTCAAAGCAGTTTTTGGCATGTTGAAATACTGCAAAACAATAGACATTTATGTAAAGGATTCCTCCCCTTCGTTATAACTCGGAGTCAAGGTAACTTTCTGTAGAATATATGTATTATCTAAATAACAGCCTTCCAAAGACTTTGGCACGCTGCCAGCGAGTCAAGTTGGGAAATGTGAGCACTATAGTGATAAAAAAAGGAGAGCACAGTGAAAACTTTCAAGTGACACAAAGCTGTTTTCGCAACTTTTCAGACTGTTTCTGCTTTCCTTTGTATGTTCAAACTTCACTGAATAGTGAACATTGCGGAGGTATCTCTAGTGACATTGAAACATTCAGGTGAACTATCACCGTTCATGAAAAAACATATACATTTGAAATCGAAAATAGAGGAGAACATTCACAATGAAATTCCTTGAGAGTTTCGGTTACCGTTCAATCTAATAGAACAAACCACATTTTACACTGAAAACACAGGTAACCGGCTTTTTATTTCAGGTTACCTAAATACCTACCGGTTACCTATGAGGTAAACCGAAAAAAGTGAGAAAACCGGTTAGGTTAACAATGTTTGTTGAACCCAATGATTCAGAGATTGAAACAGCCCAAAGGACCAGAACGCAATAGAAAAGGAGAAAACCAAAATTTATTGTTCAATACTACTCTGTTTGTCAGTATAACTCTTCACAGTAATACTTCAGAGATTTAGGGAATTGTTCAATAGATTGAGTTTTGTTTGTAGCGTTGAGGTGTTCGAATAAGGCGATAATACTCTATCTAATTAACGTTCACAAAACCTTTTAAAACAAGCATGTTTCTTATAGAGAACGAGCAAAATTTGATGTAGTTCCATCAAGTCAACACCGCTACAGTATACACTACAACATTCGAACTAACTTTACTTTCGGTTCGAAATATAGTTCTGAAGAATACGATTATGTGGACCACTCCCGTGTCAACGGTCCTTCAAACTGCTTAACTGAGTCTCAGATGTTTAACTGAGTGGTTTTGAGAATTGCAACAATCTCAATAAAAATTATTTTCTTGTATCGATTATTGATAAGGCTCTACCATATAGTTTGTTTCAACCATCGATAGTAGTCAGCCATGCTGACCTGAGCGCACCCTACTCAGACAATTTCCAGCCAATTGGCCAGCCACTTTTTTATTGGCTGAACGAGAGAGTGTGCAGGTCAGAGAGACGCAGACTGTCTTAGCCTGTCTGCGCGTCATTGACCTGCATGCTCTCTCGTTTTTGTAGCTGGCCAATTGCAGAAAATTGGCGCTAATCGTGCTGAGCAAATTGCGCGACTTGTCTGGCAGCTTGCCAGTCTTTTCTTTACTGATCAGAGATCCAAAAAGTGGTTGGTTCCAGTTTTTTCCGCATTATTTGTGTTCAAAAGGGCATCGCTCTAAAATTTACTGTAGCTGACTTCTATCGAAGACCTAAACGAACTGTCGAAACGATCATCTTCTTAAGTAGAATGTGCGAAACACCGGCACGAGGGTTGGCGCAAAACCGGTAAAATCTGGCTCAGGACGTTATTACCCATCCCCTTCTGTCTAACTCTATCTTTCTTTCGTTCTCTTCCTTTTTCCTTTCTTTTTTAAATTTTTTTCTTCTTTTCCCCCACTCACTTTTATTTAAATAATCCAATTAGTTCAATTTAATTGTGATTCCTAAAGCTTTTTATCTATTTGTATTCGAATCTAGCTAAAGCTGCATTTTCTACCGAAAACTTTACACCTTTCCATGAACAACTTTTCATATATTTATCACTGTCACAAATTTTACAACTTACACTAGAATACAAAACGCTGGTTAGTTGGCAGTGATTGAAGGAACCCAAAAAACTCGAACGCGAGAAAAATGAAAAAAAATCAAGTAATTAGTCAATTTTACGCAGTACAACTCTTTACAGTAAAAATTCAATTGATTATTGTATAATGTATGTTATATTCAATATAATTATTGTAGGTTTCTTTGTTGATATCTGCTACTATTTACCGTTGGTTACCAATAGCATACGAATTATCAGTGAACATAGCAATACAGACGAATTAAATTCATTAATTCCAACTCGTTTATAAAGATTGCGTGAAACGTTGAAGTGCGGCTCCGAGGCAAAACGTACATTTTGCTTCAACTTAGATACTTCAATCAGTTTAGTTTCATTTGCTATCTCAAGAACATCATTAATTCGTTATGATCTCTTGCTATTGCTTGCGTTTTCCACCAAAAACTATACACTCTTCAAGAAACAATTTTCAGACTTTCCATAAATTTATCACCATCACAAATTTTACAACTTACATTAAGATACAAAACGCTCGTTAGTTAACTTACTTACTATAAAAAATACGATTGGAATGTTATTGTCACCGTACACAAATAAATTACATATTTAAGATGTATAATAAATAATCACAAGCTTGGACTTATACGATCACAATAAATATGAGAAACAACTAGTCAATATAAGAGTTGTAAATAATTACAAACATCCAAAAATGGCCTAAAACGGTGCAAAAACCAAATTTCGTATTGCTAAAGAATGCATTCAAAGCACCGGTAAACCGAATGGCAAACTATACAACTTTATTACATTATAGAAAACCGAGTAGAAACAATCTAGAATTTACTCATAAAACATAATATTTTCTACAAAATCTACAAGAATCAATGAGAAATGTTATTTTTGTGTGCAAAACTGTCGCAAATCGTCGACGATTGCTGAAATGAGGGCCTGCTCCCCGCCTTTTCCATCAATAAACACAGAATCGCCCTGAAACACACACTTGCATTTATGACAAACTCATGAGCACCTCAATGTTTCAAGCAGTTGATAAATAATCAACAGGGTAGTCTTACTTCAATGAATAGTTGTTAGTCCTAGACAAAGAAAAATGCTAATAAACAGGTCAGGACCAGCTACTTACGAGTGTTTCTTATACAGAATATTCTTTTATACAGACCTAGCGAGTTTGACTTGGTTTAACCCCAAAATCTAATAGTTTTCGGGGAAAAATAGATTCCGGGAATGAAAAACCAACCTTTTTCTTCATGAGAACACAAATCGGTTCCCCACCCAGTGTTACTGCGTGTAGAGAAGCTGCGGACGAAACCTCTTCGATCACTGAAAATTAATAAACTAAATTGAACTAAACTTTCAAAAGCAATCAAAACAACATTCTTTCATTCCAAGATTTCATAGAGAATAATTTATCACGATGAGCTCAAAAGCTGAAAAACATTCGAGCCAAGGGTTGCTCAAAGCTCAAATTTGTTCGATTGAAGGTTCATTTTATTTTCAGCAAAAAAGAAACTCAATTCAAAGTGAAGATGAGACATTGCGTTTCGCTCTTCAGCACTGGTTTTCGGTTCCACAAAACAGTGAAACACATTCAACTTGCAAATGTCTGACTCAGAACATAAATGAGTATAGATATAGAGTATTATTTAGAGTTTGACCAATCTTAACTCATAACCTTAAATCTGAGTCCTACAACGAAGATATTATGCAACAGCTACACTCAAAAACGTTCTAGTGTAAGTTCTAGTATGAATAGATATAAGTTATAGTTAATAGTCTAATCAATCTTCACTTTGAACCTTAACTCTAAGTACTTACCACTCAAATGTCCCTTAAGCGTGGCCCTCAGAATGAGTTGTTTGAAGGACAATTTCGACTCGAATTGAACGGAAGACGAAAAATCAACGTCATCTCCAGCTAACAACTGAGAATACGCGTCTCTGCAAATCCATTATTATTATTATTATTGTATTTCAGATTCTTCATTGAATGAAAATTCAATTTCCGTTGTTGGTCTGGCGAAATGGCTAGAAAAAACAACGTTCTGCAAACAACTACACTAAATTTGAACATTTTCCATTGCAAACACTACACACTAGTCTGTTGGGTACCAGGTAACAGTGTCCTGTGACTGTGTGGAGAGTGGAGTATGTCACATGATTGCACTTTACCCAAAGAATTTCACCTTGCTGATAGCCAATAATACATGCGAACAGAAAGTAACCGGAAATCTCTCTGCATCAGCCTGAATTCTTAGTTGATTTTGAGAATATAACCGGTTGCATTCGAAAGCAAGAGTTTCATATACAAGCAACCTGGTGTAATCTCAATTGTATTCAACCCAGTTGATGTTTGTAGTTTGAACCCATTGATTGTCGACTCACTTGCTAATAGCAGACGGAACGATGAAATTCGAGACGCGGAGCGGAAGACGGAAGTCCAGTTTTCCATCCGAACTACTATCCGCACCCTGAAACGCGTTCAAATGTTTCGGGCAAATACCAGCAAAGTGTTATTATCCTACAGCAGCGAGCCCATTATTCGGTTCAAATACAATTGAAACACAAAAGAGGTTTCAATCTGATAAGACTGCGCAATATAGAAACGCTCACTATTCCATCACTCAAATGTTGCAGTGATGTATTAACCCTTCTCCCAACAACAATAAACAATCGTATCAATAAAAACATTTCCGAAGAGTTTCCCTTCTTGTGACCGTGGATAATTGATTTCTTGAGACCAACTTAGGAGCCAAAAACGTGTGCAAGACCACTTCAATGTTGCAGTGATGTATTAAAAGCCTTTCCTGGCCATGGCAATTAATCGTTTCTAGATCCCGAGTTGTGATAAAAAGAATGTAAATAACTAACCTCCGCAAAATAGGTGAGACAACCGCGCACAAATTGCGGTGAAGTGAAGGAGGAAACCGAAAAAACGAGGGTGGAAGACTGGGAACAACCGGGTTCCAGCGGAGACGAGAGGAGGGGGGAGGAGGCCTGGAATGGGGGGGGGGTATTATTATTATAACTATTATTATAAATATTATTGTTATTATTATTACTGTTGTTGATGTTGCTGCTGAGTAGAGAAAGAAGAGAAAGAGAGAAACGACAGACACAGAGAGGATTATAGAAAAAGAGAAAGAGATTCTCACCTGACCGTCTTTCTTCAACTGCGCGTTAAGTGTGTCCACACATGATATTTCGATGGTCTTCAATACCCTTTCTCCCACATTCTTCAATATAACAGATACCGTAATCTGGCTGGGAGACTCGGGCGAAACGACTGTCTCGTACTCCTAAAAACTGGTAGATGAGCAGCCAGTATGTATTGAAATTATCTACTTCAGTGAAATTCATACGAAAAGGGGTTGTCGATGAGAGTGCACAGATAAGAGAGACGCGGTGAATTTCTTCCCGAACCGACTCTTCCCGAACCAAAATCGAACCGATTCTTCCCGAACCAGGTGGTTCGTTCAAAACCAAACCAAATTAAGGCTGACAAAGTTGAAACCAAACCAATTCAACTGATACATGCTAAATTGGTCGACTACGTAATGTTTGTTAGGGTTTGGTTCGGTTTTCTGTCGGTGTGTGCCCAAGTGGTTCGGGTTTTGACCGAACCGACTGGTTCGGGAAGAATCGGTTCGATTTTGGTTCGGGAAGAATCGGTTAGATTTTGGTTCGGGAAGAATCGGTTAGATTTTGGTTCGGGAAGAATCGGTTCGATTTTGGTTCGGGAAGAGTCGGTTCGGGAAGAAATTTGCCGAGAGACGCAGACTGAGACAGTCTGCGTATCTCCAATCTGTGCTCTCGTATTCATGTACTGTCACCTTTCCAATCGCAGAAAGTTTCGTAAATGTTTCTGGGTGGAACACTACTACAGTATTCAGTATACTCTTCTAGCCTACAACCACTACAATTTGTTTGCATCTTGTCTTGCTGAAATATAAAATCTTCCTGTTTCCTATGAATGTATTTCACATGCAAATAAAGCAACTAACCGCAAACACATCCTGATTAGCAAGCCGCTTTTAAAGCAACCTCGCCGAGAGAGTGAACAGATTAGAGAGACGCAGACTTCAAAGGAATAACTCATGTTTCCGAGAACTAACCGCGAATACGTCCTGATTAGCCGCCAGTTGGGTGCAGCCGGGTGCCGTTGTTGTCGAGGTTTTCACCTGAGATGAGGCGGCTTCCGGGTTGGTGGGGGTACACACTCCGGACGCTTCCTAGAAGAGGAAACTTGGATACTTATCTAACATTACATTTGTCAATCTCAATGGTAGACCACTACGCTATTGTAGATTCTGTAATACACCCCCGACGCTCGCTGAACCCTAATACACCCACAACTGTAATACATGCCGTGAACGAAGATCCTTTATCATAAAACTCCGCCCACCTCATAAGTGTCTCTGACTGGCGCCAGTGTTTTCTTCTTTTTCTTCGTCCTCTTCTCCGCACCCTGAATAGATGAATGTCGTATGAAACATAGAAATGAGCACTTTCTTCCCGGACCAAGTGGTTCGGTTTTCGGTAAGAAGCCGAACCGAAGCAACACAACGTAATCGCTTAAATTCAAGTCAGTACTGCTCCAATTGGCTCGATCCAACCTTTACAGCTTTCAATCATGGAAAAAATCCACCCGAACAATGAACAAATTTAGAAACTTCAAAAAATCCTATTCAGATACGCAGAATACAATGAATAAGCATATATATATATATATATATATATATATATATATATATATATATATATATATATATATATATATATATATATATATATATATATATATATATATATATATATATATATATATATAACTTGTAACTACCCGAACCCGAGCAACTAACACCCGTACTCTCTCATACTACCTGTTAAACAACTTGTAAAACTATTAGTAAAACTACCAGTGAATCTACCCATAAAAGTACTTGTAAATCTACCTGTGAAACCACCTGCATATCTCACTTGTAAAACTACCCGCTATCCGTCAAACTACCTCAAAAACATACCCGTTAATCAATTACCCCTAACTCTGCCCACCTCAACCGCGTTGTCTACCATAGTAGAAGGCGAATCGAGCCATAGATTCATGTCAGCCGGTTCCGGGACATCTTTCGACTTCGCAGCCAACTTCTTCTTTTTCTTCAACTTCTTATCCTTTTCCGATCTGGAAACAAATAGAAATAGCGAAATCGGTTTCACTCTACAACACTACAATCAATTTCAAGACGAAAAAGATCAAGTATTCGTTGGTTAGATATAAAAAAGCTACAAACACTTTGAACAGCTTTGCAAAGACAATGCTTTTGGGATGTGTATCCATTAGGACTGTTAACCAAGTTCATTATTTCGAATTTCGAGTCAAGCCGAGTTTCGAGTTCCACTTAAAGATGTATTGCAGTCTAAAGGACTGAAGCGTTGAGATCGGAGCACATAATCGTCATTCTTTGAACAAGCCTAGTATCCCCCCTAAACTCAACGACGACCCACCCATCGCCTGTTTTCTTTGCCTTAGTCTTGATAGTCTTCGTCTTTCCAATGTCGAGGGGTGTGGAGCGACTGTCAATTGTGGGAGAACGGGGGACCAGGGGACCCTGAGAACACGTTGCTATCATTATTAGCAACAGTTTTCAACAGTAGTTTCCGTACAACGTTATCGTAAACAAGACGTATTTGCATATGAAACACTAACTGAAAGTTCAAATGCTTTGTTAGGATTTCAAGTCAATTAACAAACGGACCATTGTCGAACTAACCGAACCAAATGTGAGCTCTTTCTGAAGGCCTGATTTCTAATGTTGCTCCCAGAAACGGATACGGAATTTTTTTAGCTTGTATAGTCGCCATTTTCCGCATAAAGACAGCAGAGGGTTCAATTGATTGAGCTATGCGAGACGAGCGGTCGTTGATTATCTGCCACCAGTTGAGAGAGTGTGTAGATCAATGATACGCAGACGAACTGGACGCTCGCCAAACGCCGTCCCATACAAAATCGATGGTACGGTGTCCACAACGGTTTGAACAATCCTATACTGCCTCGTAACTCACCCTATTGGTTGCCTGTACCCTAGTGTATGTCTGTGGTCCCCGGACCACCTCTTCTGGCCGCAACGGTTCGTCCAAATTGATATCCAGGGCCCGGAACTCGTCTGAGGCACCTACTACCTGCAATTTACATAAAATTAATAAATAATAATAAATATGGACCATAACAATAAACAGCTACTACCTGCAAGTCAAAGACTAGTTAGTTTAGAGTCGTTACAACTACATATTTGAAACTCCTTTGTTAACCACCTGGTAACCGCGTGTCCCAAAAGGTGTTGTAAAAGCTGGTTACAAAGTGGTTACTAAAGAAATGATCATGGTTAACTGGATAACTGATTAACTCATGGAGTTGATGAAAAACTAGTTTTTTTTTGTAAAATTGACCTCGACCAAGGAGCCCCATTGGCAGATTGTCAAAATCAACGCTGATAAGCACCAGTTTTCTGCGATGAGCAAACTACAAAAGCAAGAGAGCATAAGTCAATGAGGCCGCCAACAGGCTGAGAAAGTCTGCGTCTCTTTGATCTGCACACTCTCTCGTCGAGGCCGCTATAAACGTGGCTGGCTAATTGGTTGGGAATTGTTTGAGAAGTATGTATAGTAGAATGACACTACTTGAACTGAGGCTTCCGTTTTCATTCTTCTGCATTCACTTGTGTTCGAGTTCCCGCGTCTTTCTACAGTTATGTGGCTCTTTGTATAGTCTTTTCTTTTTCATTCCTACTGAGACTCCTACAGAAGGATTTCGAGACTTCCCAACCGTTTTGCTCATTCACTTTTGATCGGAGAATGTTTGTAGCTCATTCTCCTTCTCAGGTAGAGTAAATATACGAGAGCATTTTCCATCAACTTTATTTTCAGCTTCACAACAGCCTTCGGAGAATTGGTAAGGTGACTATAGGAGTCTCAGTAGGAATGGTGTGAACTATATAAATGCGTTTTATGCTAAAGGTTTTCGAATAGTAATCGGTTACGTGTTCCTCAGCCTAAGTACAGTACGTGCAACACTGGACCACGCTAAACTGGTCGTTTCACCGGATATTTTATATTCCGGTACATTTCGGTTATTTTCTCACTTTAAAAAGCATGAAATACAGAGAAAAAATTGTATTCACTTTGCCAAATTTTCTCTGGTCGCGGAAAAGCCAAGCGAATGGCAAAGATAGATACAAAAATAAGGCCAATTCTACAACTAACCGGGTTTTTAGGTAACCTAACCCTTTTTTGCTAACCTTTTTTTCAGGTTACCTAGGTAGGTAACCTGGAAGTAACCGGAAACATAAATCCGGTTACCGTTCAAGCTAACGGTAAAAACCACAATTTGCGTTAGAAAAACAGGTAACCGGTTTTTCATTTGAGGTTACCAACCGGTTACCTACCGAGGTAACCTGAAGAATAGGTTACCAAAAAAGGGTCAGGTTACCTAAAAACCCGGTTAGATATATAATTCACCCAAAAATAAACGATAATGAGAATAACTGACCCCGTACTCGTTCTCATCATCCGTCGATTTGGCTCCCTCGGGCATTTCACCACCCGCCCTATTCACCTGCAAATGTAAATGAATAAAAATAAATAAACAAATAAAAAGAAGTAAACAAGTAAACAAATCAAAGCGTACCATCGGGTGATTAATCATATTTCATCAACTTGTCCAATAACTTCAAGAAAAGTCCTCCAAAAGTCTTTCAAAATAGACAAAACTCATCACAGTGTTGCACTTTTTTTTCGCGGGGCATCTTTAACTAATTGAACTATCTTATCAACATTAGCATCTATTTTTCCATGTAAACTTTTAAACAATCGAGAAACCAAAAAAAAGAACAAAAACAAAACAACTACCTTGTGTACAACAGCCACTTCCTCTTCACTGGAAGTGCTGGCGCTTCTTCTCTTTTTTCCTTTTCCCTTTGTTCTTTTCTTCTTTTTCGTCTTCTCCTCTTTTGCCTTTTTCCACGTGAGAGTCGAGTCCTGCTGCTCCATGTACCGAGATAGGCCAACCACTCCTACAAAAACAATGTTATTATCATTATAAAAAACTCGTTATTGTTAAAAACAACCAAACGTACCCAAGACCGTTACGAACACAACAACACCAACTTTGATTGGTGAATTCTATATGTAACCGGGTTTTTTGGTAACCTAACCGGTTTTGGTAACCCTTTTTCATGTTACCTCAAAAACTAACCGGTCGGTAACCGAAAACGAAAAACAGGTTACCTGTTTTTTCCAACGCAGAATGTGGTTTTTACCGTATTGGGGAGTTACAAAGGGCAAAAGTTTGATTGAATAACCCATTTCAAATTTTTTTTTATAAAATGGGAAATTGTCTACTTCATTTTGCGCGAATTCCTTCATTTCACGTTTTCGGCGTCAATGGCTTGAAGTTACCAACACAGTGCCTTTAACTGTAATTTAAGCAGATCTACGGAACATCAAACCATAAATCAGTTATAAAACCAACCGGGAATTTCCAGCGGACTCTGAATGTCGCATTTTTCAGCCGGTTCCTGGTTATCTAATGAAACGAAACGGGTCGGTCTTTTCGGGACACTCGCCGCGCCCTGAAGACAAATTATAAAAAAGAACGAAACAAATTAATAGAAAACCAAAGGAATACAGCGAAAAATAGAGAGAATCTAGGCAGGAAGTTCGACTGAGCGACGAAAAGTAGACCGTTTTTTGATGTAAACATGTGAAAATTTGTGATTTTCCATCCAAATTAGACCGATATTCTTCTTTTTGGCTGAAAAGTAGTCCGTTTTTCGAATTTTCATGACTATTCGGACAGCTTTACTGGTGTATGAATCTAGGATTATTGGAGACTAACTGTTCAACTTATTTTCAGCTGTGTTGTATTTGTTTCATGGTTTCTGTTGACAATGATTGAACATTCTATTGATTTCGGTTGAGGTTTGGTTCAATGTTTCACAAGCATTACTTCAGTGTTCATTGTTTATTTTATTAAATGTACGCTTCCAACGTTTTCCACAAAATAAAAGAATAGAATGTATAATCTACGAGAAGAGAGTGTAACGGTCTAAAAACCAGAAACAATAATACTCTAAAGTTGTCCGAAAAATCAGAAAATTCGAAAAACTGAATACTTGAAACGAAACGAGAAAGTTTGTCTAATTTTGTTGCAAAATCTTAATTTTTTTCACGTGTTTATATCTAGAGACGGACTACTTTTTGTAGACTAGTCGGTCTTGCTGGTGTATGCCAGAAACACAAAACAAGTAACTCCCCCCTACCTTGACATAGTACGGGTTGTTCTCGATCTCCACCTCTCGCTGCTTCTTTCGTTCTTCTTTTTGAGCTGAAGTCAACTCTGGCACCACCTAAATAACAGTAGCTCGATAGAAATATAGTCTTTTCCATTCCTACTGAGACCCCTACAGTGGGATTTCGAAACTTCCAGGCCGTTTAGCTCACTCACTTTTGATCGGAGAAGTTGAGGATTTTTGTACCTCATTCTTCTTCTCAGGTAGCGTGAGTACACGAGAGCATTTTCCATGAACTACACTTTTAGCTTTACAACAGCCTTTGAAAAGTTTGTAAGGTTACTGTAGGAGTCTCAGTAGGAATGGTGTTCACTATACTTCATGTTTCAATTTATCGACTTTCCTTAGGCATAAGTACTTGGCTCGTGACGCATTACATGTTAAGGACTTAAGGAGTTATCTCGGAAATCTATGAAAAAAGTCCAGGCACGTTACCCATCCGTTTGTACTGATAGATAGGTGGACACAAAAGTATAGAGTTAACAGTACCAAACACTCGAAACTATTCGTCCCCTGGACATTTGACCTACGCAGGCTCAAACTCAGGTGTACAAAGTACAATGTTTTCTGAAATTCAACGTTACGAGGTGATTGTATAATAAAGACGGCCACGGCTCTAAGTATGCAGTCCAACAATTTCAAACAAAGTTCGGTGGGACAAACGTACCGGCTATCTATAACAGAACTAACTATCTTTCGAGAAATACGAAAACAACAAATATTCTATTATACTATAATAATATTTTTGATTCCAACCAACCCCCGTTTTTTCCCTCTTCTCTTTCTTCTTCTTTGAACCATCCTCCCCCGCACTTTCGTAGGTTGGCACTCCGCCAAAACTGGCGAATTCACTGCGCACGCGGGGAGCCGGCTGCGAATACAATGTTTATTCAATTATATTTATAATTGTAAACAGTTCAATTACACAAAAAGTAATGATGCAAGGATTTACGCTAAGCATCGCTGAACTATGTTAAACATCGTCCACCGAAAAGAGTTTCCCAATTCTGTTGAAACCAGGCAAACATATCATGATTTTTTTCTCGCTATTTAGATAAACTAACAATTCATTAAATCATTTTTGTTATTATTACAATTTAAAGAAGCGAACAGACGACGTGGGCCAAAACTATACTCATTGTTTAAATGCTGGCTGGCATTACAATAGACTGAAAAGCGGTACATAATATGAACACTCTTATAGACGCAGTGAAACATTGCGGCGCGCCAATTTCTCTTAGCAGCTTGAAGCTTACTAAAACAGTAAAAACTCTACTTTATTCACATACATACCTTCTAACGATAGCTGTAACTATCGTATACGGTAACTAAGCTAGTGTTTTTGATTTATTTTGTTGTTAAAACATCTTATTTATACTCAATACTCATCCAAAAAACAGGAAACTTATTCAAATTCACCTGTCCAAATGCCATGTCCACATCGCTTTCTTCACTCGATTCCGGCGTTTCTTCCCACGGGTCACCGATCCACGCATCCAGATCCAGTCTGAAACATTGGGATGAATTAACGGATATGATTGAGATCAAACATGAACGTTCGTTTCCGGATTCGATTGCATGAAAAACTTAACAAGTCTCCATCCAAAATAGGCAATCTGTTGCGATTTTGATGAAAAGAGAGCAAGTTTAGCGCATTTTTGTGTTTGTTCGGGAACATACACCAGTATAGTCCGACTATTCGAGAAAACTTATTTAGTTTTCACATTGAAACACGTGCAAATTAATGATGTTGCATCAGAAATAGACAAATCTTCTGAAAAAGTAACTTTTTTTTGTCAAATTATTGTGGCTTTTTGTCGGAAGACTTCATTGGTGTTAACTGTTTAATTGTAACCAGACTAATTACAAATTAACTGGTGACTGGTGTGGTAAAGCAAATAACCCGTTTCAATTAGAAATAAGAAATTAATTCATTTTGGCATTAAATAGAGGGAAAATAGGAAACCGACCCTTCGGGAACGGGGACTTTTCGCTGTGCCTTCGCGGCCACCGGATTCAATTCTCCCTCGTACAGGGCGGCTACCTGCAATATAAATTCACTTGTTCTGCACATTTGAGCCTTTTTTTAGAGGAAACCTTTAGGTCAGTCAGAAAAATTCGAAAAACGGACTACTTTTTAGCCGAAAATATGAAAATCTGTCTACTTTTGATGGAAAATCCTGAATTTTCACTTGTTCACATCTGAAAACGGACCAGTTTTTGTCGCTTAGTCAGACCTTACTGGTGTATGCCCAAAAATGAATAGAAGCGCGCATTAGCCGACCAAAGACAAATCACACACAGCTCTTCGCGCGATTCATTTCAACTATTTCCAACTTAGTTAACGCCAGCGTTAAAAGTGAAGAAAACATGCGTATCGAGCCTTTACTCGTTACACCCTATATGGGAAGTTACCATGAATTATTCACAACCTCTGCTCAACGATACTTATGAACCAGCTGAAACATTTGTGTAGTTTTTTAAACACAACACTCTGATTTCCTATCAAAAAGGGTGTTCCAAAAAATTTAGAGAAAAATTCAAGTTCGAATTAGAAAGTAGAAAGGTAAGTTATATATGAACTATGATAAGCAACTATTTCTTATATCATCATAGAACAATCAAAATTATTACCACTGAAGGATACTTATCAACCAGCTGAAACATTTGAGTGGTTCAAGTTGTGAAACACCCCATTATGAATGAGAATAACACTTCAGCGGTATAGTCTTTTTCATTCTAACTGAAAATTCTGCAGTATGAATACAAAACTTTAAGAATGCTTGAACTACGTAATATGAAGTATGAATACAAAACTTTAAGAATGCTTGAACTACGTAATAAACATGCCCGAGAGGGAAACTATTTTTCGCATTCGATTTCCTATCAAAAAGGGTGTTCTAAAAAGTTTAGAGAAAAATTGAAGTTGAAGATGGTAATGGAAAGTTTCTATTGTAAGAGTTTCAGTAGTAACTATATGAACTATAATAAGCAATTATTTTTTCATAGAAGCTGTCCGTATCACAATGTACAAGGCTCATCACCATGTTCACACTCAACGATATTTACCAACCAGCTGAAACATTTGGGTGGTTCAAGTTGACAAATGCCTCATTCTAAATAGCAAAACACTATAGTCTTTTCATTCTAACTGAGATTTCCGCACTGAATACAAATCTTTCCGACCACTTGAACTACGTAATTATTTTTGCTTTCGATTTGCTAGTTGCTACCAAAAAGGGTGTTTCAAAATATTTGAAGCAAAATTGAAGCTCGAATTAGAAAGTAGAATGAAAATGTTCTATGTTCACTGTAAGAGTTTCAGTTGAAATGATATGGACTACAATTCTATAAAGAGAACAATATTTTGCAATGTAGTCAGTTAGTTACCACAGTGAATCAAATAAAACTTCCACTCAACCATACAGCGCCAAGGTCTCTTATAAGATGGAGGGTCGCGAACAATTTTCTTAAAAAAAAGTAGGGGTCGCGAGTGGAAAAACAGCGGAATTCATACAAAACTACTGAAAATTGAACCATAAATTGATGAAAATCGCAGTTTTGAACAATTTCGGAGAGGTCGCGACACAAAAAAGGAGGGGGTATCGCGAGATTTCAGGAAAAATGTAAGACCCTTGGCGGCGTATGCTGACTCAACGATACTTCTCAACCGATTTTTGTGTTGTTTTACTTGTCGAGTGAACCATTACAACCTAACCAAAACATCCATCAAATGTTATTTCAGCTAAGGCTACGTTCATACTTTTTTACGCTGCACTGCAACTGCAAAAAGTATGAACGAAGCCTAAACTAGACAAAACAAGCAGTGCTTTATGTTTCAAAGCCAACTTTATCGGGCGATGAAATACACTCGAATAGCTCAGTGTTGGCAGAGTCAGAAATCAAAAGTCAAAAGTCGTCTTGTCACATCTTGTTAATTTGATAATAAGGCCCAGTTTTGAGTGCCGATGTTACGAATTTTTTGAACCAATTTTTCGAAAAAAAAATCGGTGAATTCTATATCTAACCCGCTTTTTAGGTAACCTAACCTTTTTTGGTAACTCTTTTTAGGTTACTTCGGTGGTAACCTGAAAGTAACCTAAAACCAAAAACAGGTTACCCTCAAATTTGGCTTTTGGTTTAAGGTTACTTAGAGGTTACTAACTCAAGTAACCTGAAAAAAAGGTTACCAAAAAGTGTTAGGTTACCTAAATACCGGGTTGGTTGGAGAATTGGCCGAAAAAGTCGACTCGTGTAAGATGGGTGTAAATATCACGATCTATGATTTATGATCTCAACCTTCTAACAAAAAATTTTTTTCCGACCTCGTGTGCAATTTTCTCGCGTCTCTGATGAATTGACTCCAACAGCCGCACCAAACACATCAATGTACACGCCTGAAATTACGTGAAAATCCATGTCAAACGTTAACAAAGCAGAATCCGTCCAATTTTTCATATTTCCAAAAATATCTCCACCTCTACAAAGAATCTAGGAATAGGAACGCGAACTTGGAAAATAGATAATAAAAACATATATTCCAAACGGCGCTATACTGAAACATCGTTAAACCCCAAGGAAACAGTAGCTTTCTTAACCAAACTTTTGGCGAGTTCATTATCACTCTCTTTTATAATACAAATAATAACAATAATAACAAATAAATGTAAACCACAACACCAACCCTCTCCTGAGCCTCCAAATGATCGGCCAATTCGAATTCCGGCAACTTTGAGAGCATCAGGTTGTTCAAAGAGTCTATCTTATCCCAGTCATCGTCCTGTAAAACATACTATATAACAATACACGTATACAATATAATATACAATGAAACACATACATATTTTTCATTCCTACCAAGCATACGCCGCCAAGGGTCTTACATTTTTGCTGAAATCTCGCGATACCCCCTTCTTTTTGAGTCGCGACCTCTCCAAAATTGTTAAAAACTGCGATTTTCATCCATCCTTTTTCACTTCAAATTTCAGTAGTTTCGTATGAATTTCGCTGTTTTTCAACTTGTAACCCCTACTTTTCATTAGAATTAGTTGGCAACCCTCCATCTTATAAGAGATATTGGCGGTGTATGCTACTAAGACCTCTACAGTACGTCCTATCATCGTTTTGACATCAAAATACACTCTTTTGGCCAATTACAAAAGCATATTCCAGTAAAGTTGTCCGAATAGCCACAAAAAAATCGGAAACGGGCTACTTTTCTGCCGAAAACGATAAAATCTGTCTATTTTCGACTGAAAAACATCAATTTTTCATGTTTGCATCTAAAAACTGCTTTCTGCCAATTGTCGGTATTAAACAATATTATTATACTAACTCAATTTATTTATTATCTCATAAAAGGTTTAATATACCAACTTGTGAATTTAAACTTTTAACTACTCCAGAGATCTGATCGAAATCAAAGAGAAACCCCATAGTTAATGACCGCGTAAAACATTCAGCCGATGTAAGTTGGATATAGAAACAGTGGAGTTGTAATGAAAAAAGAAAACACCATACACCACTTTAAAAGTAACACCACCCTGGGATCAAAATACACTCTTTTGGTAAAGTTGTCCGAATTTTCTCAAAAGTATTCCAAAAGTGGGCTAGTTTTGATCAATATAGGAAAAAGTGGCCAATTTTTGGAGCAAACTCATAAACTTTCACGGATATGCAGCGCGAAGCGCTGTGCGTGATTTGTCTTTGGTCAGGCTAATGCGCGATTTTAATTTTTCATTTTCCCCCTAAAAAGGCTGAAATACGCAAAACAAAACGTTTTATTGTTTGTGAACCTGCAACAGCGTAATTGAAAGTTGTGGTCGAAATTTGAACGAAATCGAACAAGAATTAGTAAAAAGTGGGGGAACCAACAAATGTGTGAGTTGTGTTTGGTTCGACCTCGATATCAGCAAAAAGTGAACGATACGAATTGCTGTGATACTGTAGCAGAAGTATTCTGCAAAAATAGAACAATACAAATGTTGCACAATGGTTCACGAAGCCCGCATGATATTTCAGAAATTGCCGAAGGGTATTCATGTGTGCTTTGACGACATGCGTGCGTTGTGAACCATTGTGCAACATTTGTATTGTTCTATTTTTGCAGAATACTTCTGCTACAGTATCACAGCAATTCGTATCGTTCACTTTTTGCTGATATCGAGGTCGAACCAAACACAACTCACACATTTGTTGGTTCCCCCACTTTTTACTAATTGTCCTTTTTTTGCTAGTTGTACTCCTACAACTTCATATGTTGCCTATTCACAGAGTGAATCTTGTGAACTCATTATATTATTATGGAAATCTCAGTTTTGTGTGTGCACGAAGCCGAATGCAGACCATAAAATTGCTGATGTTGTAATATAACGCAGGTTACTGGCTCTGTGACTATCAACAACTGAACAAAAACGCTAAACGTTCCGATTGACATGTACACCGCTTTTAGCGGCGATAAGCGATGGGGATTGGCGCCACACCAACTCACTTACAATATAGCCATTATTTCTAATACCACATCAAAAACCTTCGTTGAAACTTTTTTCATTCCTGCGTCAATTGACACACGCGTCTGGCGCCAGAACGAAACGAAATTTTCTAGGTTTTTGAGCTACCAGTACACACTACATGTGTCAATTACTGATTGGAGCAATATTCAAACTATTCAATTGTCAGTTTCGTGTGTTTTTGTTTTGGCGCCATTTGGCGTCTGTTCCGAGCCAGACGATAAAATTCGATTTTGAATTTGTGGATCTTTATTTCACATCGGAATATTCAATATCTGTTAACTAGAAACAGTTTGATTGACGATAACTGATATTTTTCCAACTTTGGCGCCAATTGGCGCCAGCGCACAATGCCAACAGAACTTTTTTTTGATTTTCAGATTGAGCATCTTACTTCCCATGTGATAGTTATTTAGTGTACCGAATTTCAGACGATTCCATTGACGCTGTCGTGAGTTTGGGTTTTGGCGCCATCTGGCGCCTGGTTCGAGCGCCAGAAGGAAAATTTCAGTTTTGGAAAAAGATTTTCACACTTTCCACCAAATTATTCAATTTCTATTAGTGTTCAACATTTTAGTTGATGATAAATAGTGTTTTGCCGTTTTTGGCGCCTATTGGCGCCAGCGCCGGGCGCCAATGGTAATGTATTCATCTCATATTTGGCGCGACGGGCTAACTTTTGCATTATAACTCATGTTTCAAATTTCAGCTAAATCGGTTCGGTAGTTTTTCCAATAGTGGTTTTTGGCGCCTATTGGCGCCCGCGCCCGGCGCCAATGAGGAGCTATACATCTCTTATTTGGCGCGTCATGCTAAATTTTGCATTAGAACTCATGTTTCAAATTTCAGCTAAATCGGTTCGATAGTTTTTCCAATAGTCGTTTTTGGCGCCTATTGGCGCCCGCGCCCGGAGCCAGAGATTAGATATAAATTTCATACTTGGCGCGACGAGCTAACTTTCGCCATAGAATAGATGTTTCAAATTTCAGCCAAATTGGTTCAGTAGTTTTTCCACTACGATGCGGACAGAATTCCGTGAGGGACGAGGGAGGAGGGAGGAGGGACGAGGGACGAATTACGGCGGAACTTTTCAACAACGACACGAAACCATAACTCAGGCGAAAATGATCCGATTTGGCTGAAATTTTCACACAATGTTCAATTCGTGATTCTCTAACGTTCTCTCCTTTTAGTTTTCGAAAAAAGGATATGTTTGAAGATTTTTGTTAATTAAAAGGAAAAAACGAGTCCGCAATGGCCAAACCAAAGACAACTCACGCAGAGCGCTTCGCGCTCCGCGCGATGAGCCAAGTTATGACCCCATGCGCTTCATCAAGAGCGCCAACTTCCGTCGTGTGTGGGTGGGTGGGTTGTGACAAGAAAAATAAACTTAGTTTAAGGGTTTCTACTCAACCGATTTTGTTGAAAATTGTGGAAGACATGTGATACCTACTCAAACCCTGGCGGAGCGAAAAAAATTTATGAAAAACTTGTTTTTGTCAAAGTTATATTTTTTTTCCAAAAAATGTCTGCGTCTCTCCATTTAGCATGCTCTCTCACCCTCTCTGACAAGTCGGTGGATCGAAAGTGCAAAGTTGACGTCGAATATTTCTTCAAATGGTAATAATAGTTTGGCAACTGAGTTATTAACGGTAAAACTTCATCATAAAAGGACGTATTCTGGAATTCTGAAGGCCCTATGACGTCAAATTTCAAAAGTGTGAAGTTGACGTCAAATATTTCTTCAAAGGATAATAATAGTTGGCCAGTGTGTCATTAGCGATGAAACTTCATCTAAACATGATGTGTTCTGGGATTATGCTGGTCGACTGATGTCATTATTGAGATATGCAGAGGTAACGTCAAACATGCTTCCATCAATTTTTAGTTGCGCATGTCCAAATTTTAAGAGCAAATGTAGTTAGTTCTTTTGGGTTTCAATTGCAAATTAAGACATGCCTCCGGAATGTCTACAAAAAGTGTAAAATTCATCAAAAAGTGGGGAACCAACAATTGTGTGATTTGTACGAGCTACTCAAGGACGGCATAACTTCTAGGGACACTGCAACAAAAAGGGAAAAATATAGAGAGTGATTATTTTAAAGTGATGATGCCATAAAAAGTGAAAAATATTTTGCTAACTAGTTCCCGGTAGATCACAAGTCACAGCTTTTCGATTGAGATACGGAACTTGAACTTGAAAACAATGAGCGAGATCACTGTTGTTGATACAATTAATCAGCTGTGACTTAACATCTACCGTGAACTAGTTAGCAAAATATTTTTCACCTTTTGTGGCATCATCACTTCAAAATAACCACTCTCTATATTTTTCCCTTTTTGTTGCAGTGTCCCTAGAAGTTATGCCGTCCTTGAGTAGCTCGTACAAATCACACAATTGTTGGATCCCCACTTTTTTATGAATTAATCTTCACTTTTGGCAAAATAATCACACCTTGTTGGTATAATAATAAGATTTTCTCTTTTTCAGTTCTACTAAGATTTCAACAGTACGAATACAAAATGTCCTGGCTGTGTAAACTACGTAAACATCAAATATGTTCACATTCTCTTTCCAGAAAACTTCGAATATATGTAGCAGTTTGGACATTCCAACATTAACAATTTTTTTTAGTTATCACGACAATTGCGGAAAATTAAACCCAATGTGAAACGGTATATACTTAATGACAGCGTAAAACATTCGGCCGATGTAAATTAGACTATCGACCTAAAGCCATGTAAAGCACTCGAGTTGCATTGAAGACGGTCGAACACCACTTGAACCAACAGTAGTCGATTTTTTTAAACACTTGAAACATTCAGCCACACTAAAAGTCTGATAACTGAACTAGACAAAAAATATCAAGCCAGTTGGTCTTTTTTGGTGCAAAATCAGAAATTCACGTATTAAAATCCAAAAACGAGAACATTTTAGTGGAATAGTCACACCTAACTAGTATCTGTACCCGTGTGTGTGTTATTTTGTAGATTATTATTATTATTATTATTGATTCTCACCTTTTCAGCCTGTGTGAGCAGCGCGCTGTACAGTTTTCCGATATTCTGTACGTAGACGGATAGAATGTGACCGGGTACCGCAGATGGTTTTGCACGCAACATCGACTGAAGCACCGCCGGAATGTCACGCACGTGTCTGCAAGTGAAATTACCGGTTACGCGCGTGTCTGCAAGTGAAATTACCGGTTACGCACGTGTCTGCAAGTGAAATTACCGGTTACGCACGGCCAATTACACAATATGTAAACGAAACCATTGGTTGCATTTCCAATGCAACCAAAATCACTTTACATAACCAAAAAGGTGAATTTGGTTGCATTTGAAAAGCGACCCGATTGCATTTGGAAGCAACCAATAGTTTTCACCACATGCAACCTGGTTGCATTTTGGTTACATTAAACCCGGTCGCAAGTGTAAACCGTCATAACGCACGTGTCTGCATATGAAATTACCAGTAACCGTCCAAAAGGGAGAACTGAGAATAGGTTCCAACACAGCCAAGGACATCTCATTTCCTCGAAATTCTCGCTGCTTTCGTATAAAATTCGCTAGTTCACACAATACGTTCTAACTTATAAAATAAGAAAGATCTAAACTAAAAACTAACTGGCTATACTCCCCACATATCCAGGCCGCCGCGAGTAGAACCTCGCAGATGTTACTCCGCTGCTGGGCACTGCCGGCCAGTAGAATATGCGCATTTTCTACCTGAATTAAGTAGAAAACACGATGATCTAAACAACTGTGTGTAACTCTTAGTGGTATGTTCATACTTTTGCAACCTTGACCGTAAAGTAAAGAAAGGCATATAGGTTTGAAAAAAAATCTGTTTTTCGTCGAGCTTGAGCGCGTTGAGTTTTTTCATTGCTAGTTCAGTCATGTTGTTGTATATGGTAACTAAACAAAGAGTATAATTTCTCTCATATCACATTTTCGCTGACTTCGGAACAACAATCCAAACATTGGACGAGAACAAGACGTTCCACGAACCACGAAGCTTGGAAACCCCAATAACTGTCATGGTTGATCAAAATGATGTCGCTGTTTCAGATAGAATATAAAAAACCCATAATTAAAATGAAACATGAGAACTAACCAAAAGTGCCATCTGAGAGACGGCGAAATGACGTATTGACTCCACGCGAACCGCCACGTCTTGGATCTGAAAGCACACGCATTGGTTGTTGTTGTTTTTGTAAACAAAAAAACAACAACAACTTTTTCAAAACGCGTTTATTAATAAATCAAGTATGTAACCCCGTCTTACACACAGAACATTAACTATCTGTGTTTAGTGTAATCCCAAAAAAATACACATACTATTGTCTTTACTAGCCGGCCACAAAAACAGTAAACAAATTATAATGATAGGTTCAGGTTCGGGAATAAATCTCTCGCTTTCTGTTGTATTTATAGGTTGATCGCAGACTACAAAGTACAAACTACAATCAGTCAACCAACTACAAATAAATTATTTCGTCACCAAAACCAATATTCGCTAATAAGATATAAGACTAATGAGAGGACTGTTGAAATTAAATGACCTGCTCAGCTATTTTGGCGCCGTGTTTCGTCCCCTCCACTTTTGTCAATTCGACCAGCACCGAAATGTACCTGGAAAACATACAATACATGTTCGGATATTGGATTGTGTTTAGTTATTACCGTCGTTGCAATAATGTAGTACGTAATGTCGTCACAGTCAACGCCTGGTGCAATATCACGGCTGAGGCAATTTAGACAGGCGATCTGTAGTTTTAAGTTACTTCTTGTCTCTTGGTGTTTGTTTTCTAGTTTCGGGTGGGGTTTTTCCGTGTCTCCTTCATAGTATTTTTGTATTCTGTTTCTATATAAAGTAAAGTCACATTCTTTTGTTCTGTCCATAGTGGTTTTCTACCACATTATTACCTTTGTTTTTGCCTTTTGACTATTTACACGAACTTCCGTTCGTAACTTGGGGGCCGAACCGCTCATTAGGCAAAAATATCTGGTTCATTTTCTCTGGTGCGGGTAAAACTGATCAGAGAAAATCGTCGTCACTGGTGTGGGTAAAACCGACCAAAGAAATTCTTCGTCACTGGTGTGGGTAAAACTGACCAGAGAAATTCGTCGTTACTGGTGTGGGTAAAACTGACCAGCAACAATATCATCTTCTGGTGTGGGTAAAACCGATCAGATCAAAAAGTTTGTTGTGAAATACTAGGTAGAGAGTCTACCGTAAGTATTGTCGCCGATCCCCGCGTAATAGCGCCCAGTTGAATTTCTGGTAATACCTTTTCCTTAGGGGAAGTGCTGCCCAAATTTTCAATTTGGTGATATTGCGTGCGGCTCGGAGACAACATTCACAAATAATTTGAAGAAGTTATTCGTGGACGACAGAAATCAATGGGTACAGTGAACAACAGCACAAGCATGAGTGGACAAGGAAACAAGAACGAAATACACACTGCAATGGAGAATGGGAACAGTGTGTTAGGATTGTCA
Organism: Litoditis marina; assembly: GCA_964036275.1. NCBI lineage: Eukaryota > Metazoa > Nematoda > Chromadorea > Rhabditida > Rhabditidae > Litoditis > Litoditis marina. Next base: position 8,202,479 of record OZ038436.1, read on the forward strand.
GGAAGAAGTGGAACAGTGGAAAGAGGTGCGCCTAGGGAGCCCAGAGAGGCAGACAGTGTACATGAGACTGAGGTTCAAGCAAAGGGAATAGAAGCAGTGATTTGGAAGTCAATGAATCGAATTGTGATGTATGCTGAGAAGGAGATAAGCAAGCATACAAGATTGGGAAAACAAAGGGAGGATGCAATGGTGGATATTCGCAGGGAAGCAGCAGGATTAGAGAAGTTGGTCAACATGGTGGTTGGAACCAAGTACAATGAGACACGAGAGGTTGACGAAGAATTTCAGAATACTTTGAAACGTGCAAACATCACAACAGCAGAAGACGTCAAGGACCTGGTGGCTTTGGCAACTGATAGTGGAGCAATTGTACAAGAAATTTGCCACGTGTTGGGATGTAGTGAAGCGGATGTGGTTGATACAGTGAGTGTCAAGGAAGCTGTGTTGAATAGTGTGTGTTCTACTTTGGACTGTGATCAAAGTGTGGTTGTTGAGAAGTGTGTCAACAGAGTTATGAGATGTGAAGAGCTTGAGAAGAAGCAATTGGAAAGCATGGAAAAGAACTCATCTGTTAATGTGACAAGTGGGGATGGCGAGAAGTCAAGTGTGAAGGATGAAGATTTTGATAAGCTTATGGAGCGATTCAATAGGGTGAAGCAAGGAAGATCGATAGATGGCTATGGGAGGTCTAGCAACGGGAGTACAGTGGGATCAGTGTTGATAACAGGGTCCGTTGTACAAGGAAGCAGAGATAAAGTGAACAACTGGAAGGATAATCAAATGAGAGAAAGGGATAGTGGTGGCGACTGTATTCTATCACAACATGATTTGGATTGGTTCGGTGATCAGAGAAGCAACCATGGCAGAACATATGTCGGACAGGGTGATCAACCTCTGGGGCGTGATCTTTTGCAGACACGCGAGGGAAATTCGCAGAAGTCGATGATGTATGAGTTCATGAGATCGCAAGCTGCACCGCCCATTGGTAATTTCAGTGGGGATGGCTATCAGCCATGGTCAGCATATGTGAAATCTTTTCTGATCAGGTATCCTAAGGAAGTGTGGAGAGACGATCATCTGAGAGATATGTTAGTGGAAAAACTGACTGGATCGGCAAGAGATCATTTCAAGATTCTGAAGAGGGAAGACCGAGAAGGATCGTTTGACCGGCTAGTGTGGGCCATGAAGTTGAGAATGAACGAGGCAGGAAGAATTGAGACGTTGAAGGCAATAGCAAGTGTGAGAAGTCTGTGCAAGTCAAGGAATGAGTCTGTGGCAAAATTTTGTGTGAGACTGGAATTGCTCACTGGAAAGGCTTACCCACAGCTGTCAGATAGGGCTCTTTCAATGACGCGAGCTGATATACTGTACCAGCAACTACGACATTGGCAGGAAGCTGTACATTTGGTGAACGCGTTGGAGGATTCGGAGGAAAGTCAAACGTATGAAGAAGTGAAGCGACTCGCATTACGTATGGATAGGAATCGGAGTTCATTGCCGGACAAAAGGTTCTACCGCAATGACATGTCTACCGACAAGATAGTTGGTACGCCTTTCAAAGCGAGTGATGATGTGAGATCAACACAGAAGGAGGAGAGAAGATGTTTCAAGTGCAATGGCCTTGGACACATTGCTCAGTATTGCAGGGCTGGAGAAGTCCCGAAACCTGTTCCGCCTGGAGTGTATGTTCGAAGTTCGGACGTCGTGAGAGAAGAGCCGAAAAAGGAAAGTTTTGCATCGAGAGTTGTCCGAGAGTTCAAAGAAGACCAGAGGAAAGAAGATCCTGACAATGGGGTGACGTTCAGATCCCAGTCGGCGAGAATTATCCAGAAGAAGAATCCCGTGCAAGAATACCATCCGCGAAGAATGACATTTTGGAATATGAAGAGAAGATATTGATACTCATGTGCATTTCATCGTTTTCTATCATGTTCTTGCTTACTTATGCCTGTGGGACCAGGCATCCGGGCCCCCGGGGATGTTCGGATATTGGATTGTGTTTAGTTATTACCGTCGTTGCAATAATGTAGTACGTAATGTCGTCACAGTCAACGCCTGGTGCAATATCACGGCTGAGGCAATTTAGACAGGCGATCTGTAGTTTTAAGTTACTTCTTGTCTCTTGGTGTTTGTTTTCTAGTTTCGGGTGGGGTTTTTCCGTGTCTCCTTCATAGTATTTTTGTATTCTGTTTCTATATAAAGTAAAGTCACATTCTTTTGTTCTGTCCATAGTGGTTTTCTACCACATTATTACCTTTGTTTTTGCCTTTTGACTATTTACACGAACTTCCGTTCGTAACCTACAATTACAAAAATAAAAACTTATACAGCAATAGGTGCATTTCGATTATACAGCAACAAAAGTAAACATATTTTTACAGATCAAAGTACGACGAAGTTCATGACCGACTATGTCTTTCTATTGAAAGACATGAACTATATACCAGCGAAAGTGTAAAAAAAATATTCAAACCAAAACTGACCATTCGAAATTGGATATGTACTGGTAGTTGTTGTAGCTGCAGATTCCGATTATGCGACTGAGCAGCTCGTCCCTGAAACACACAACTGCTTTAATGATTATTGATGGAATTAAAGTGACCGTGACATCAGGGTTACCCGATTAGGTACTCTGAAAGTAACCTAAAACCTAAAACCCGAATCGACAAGTGAGCTACTCAGATAACCTGGAAAATCGTTACAAAAAACATGGTGAGATATAGAATTCATCGCACAACAACAAAGAGATGAAAATTGTCTGCGTCTCACCGATCTACATACTCTCTCTTATTTTGTTATTCACAATAAGTAGCCGAAACAAAACCCAAGACCAACCTATAATAGGATCCCTCAGCGGTTTCCACATGTTCCATCAGTTTCCGCACAATTTCCATGATATTCTTCTTGGAGACCATTCCGTAGAGAAGGTCCAGGGAACTGAAAAAAGACCGTAAAATGGTTTCGGTTCGATTTGTAGCGTTAAAGAAGGACGATTATGTATGTGGACCAAAAAAACTGCAATCGAAAAATGTATTGCATTTTGAAGGACTGAACCGCTGGGATTGGACCACGTAATCGTCCTTCTCTAATAAGCCTTCTTCGGATGCAAAATAATATCGAAAGTGGCCGGTCCGTCTAATTGTTCGTCAAACCAAAAGGTTCCATCTGAACTACCCTAAGTTCGTTCCACTAACGTGAAAAACCTCCATTTCATAGTCAAGTCATACAAAAAAAAACACGTGGACAAGTATAAACTGCCACCAACGTGCCCTTTTAAGCTTTTAACATACCGTCATACTCATACGTCTGTAAGGTCCGACTATTCAACAAATTGGAGCTCGTTTTTTTAGATTGAAACATGGGTGAAATTTCTCGTTTTGACGAAAAAGTAGCCCCTTTTTTTTCATTTTTCGTGGCTATTTGGACACTTTTACCAATAATCACCTACCGTAGTCGTATACTTTCGTCCTTATCGTCCAGACATCTCAGCACAATGTCCTTGTGTGCCTGAACTGCCTTCGGGTGCGTTTCGAGTATTCGTCCCATCGCCAGAAGACCCAAATACTTCAGATTCTGATCCGAGTCCTCGATCAACACACCCAGCTTCTGCACGCAGAGCTGAAAAACCAAAAAAATGCTTGATATATAGCAACCGTGAAACATTTGCACAGTTCAGCAGACCCGGCGGATAGCTACCCTAACTATATCTAGTCATTATTGTAGAGAATGAAACCATACACCAATTAGGTCCGACTATTCGACGGGAAGTGGTTCGTTGTCAGAATGAAACACGTGAACATTACTCATGTTGCATGGAAAAAGACGAATCTTATTATTTTCGACGTGAACTTAAACCGTTTCTTGATTTTTTCTGGCCATTTGGACAACTTCGCTGAGGTGTGGTGAAGTTGTCCGCATAGCCGGAAATAATCAAAAAATAAACGCTATTTTCACAGTCGGGTAAATCTAGATTTTGTTTATGTTATACAAGGAAGGTGCCGCCGGCTAAAGCCGGCTCCCCCTCCCTTGATGATTCTAGGCAGTAGATAGCTTGCAGCTCTCTCTTTTTCCTGCTGCTCTTTACTTTTTTGTTGTTTTAATATTCATCAAGTTTCACGGCGAGTGCCAGACTTTCCTCTTATCATACAGCGCTAAAGTTCTCCTCAGTCGGATGATTATGTGAACCAATCCCGGCGCATCGATCCTTTAAACTGCAAAAATGTATCGCATTTTTAAGGACTGAAGCGTTGACATTGGTCCACATAATCGTCCTTCTTCAACACAGAGCGCGAGACTTCTCCACAACCCAGAGTGCAAAACTTCTCTCAAAAACATAGAGCGCGATTGTTCCCCTCAACATAGAGCGCGAGAGTTTTCTCTAGCATGGAGCGTGAGACTTATCTCTAGCATAGAGCTCGAGACTTTTTCTTAACACAGAGCGCGATTGTTTTCCCTAAAATAGAAAGCGATAGTTTTTCTGAACAAAAGATTTGAAGTTTTCAAAAGAACGATTTGCTTCGCACAGACAGATACACCCAGCAACGCAACTATAGGAGTAGATACCAAATGTTTGCCTATTTACAATGAAAAACCACTTTATTTTAGCGCACAGACGAGCCAAGTCAGCCAGTTTTGCAGATAAATGACCGATTTGTACTGTACAATATTCAGTACATACAACCGAATCGACGTACCCCGTGAGAGTTCAAAAATGAGATAAGCATAGAAGAATAGAAATACATACCTGAATACTTGCTGTGTGATCACTTCCGGTCGATGTAGAAATGCTGATGAGCACTGCAAGAAAAAAAGTTAGAAACAAAAACAAAAACCAACCAAACTTTTCAGTACCGCTCAAGCAAGCAGAATAGAAGAGTAACAGTATCACAGTCTCAGTTTACTGTTTTTTGAACTGAGCAAGGATGAAATAATGAAACATGAATCAAAAACTATGCAAAACATTTGATAGAATCAACAAACACGCACCTGCTATGACAGTATTGATGCACTCGTATAACAGCGACATTGCAGAAGTGCTGTAATGGATTAAATCAAAGAAAAATAGAATAAAATGAAAACTAATACTATACAAAAATCAATCAATCTCAAATTTTCGCAAGCAAAGAAGTGAAACATGTCTTACTGACTTGAAACACTTCGCTAAACAGCATGTCATCCTTCGCTAGAGTTTCCCAAATAGGAATTAGTCAGAACAATTAAAAAAGGCACATTTCATATTTCAACCAAACACCAGTAAGGTCTGACTAAGCGACCGGAGGTAGTCCGTTTTCAGATGTGAACACGTGGAAATTTATGATTTTTCCATCAAAAGTAGACCGATTTTCATCCTTTCGACTAAAATGTAGTCCGTTTTTCGAAGTTTTCTGACTATTCGGACAACCTTGCTGGTGTATGATTTCAACAGAAAGAAATTCTTGACCAATTCTACAACTAACCGGGTTTTCAGGTAACCTAACCCTTTTTTGGTAACCCTTTTTCAGGTTACCTTAGTAGGTAACTAACCTGGAAGTAACCTGAAACTGAAATCCGGTTACCGGTAAAACCAACGGTAAAAACCACATTTTGCGTTAGAAAAACAGGTAACCGGTTTTTCATTTTAGGTTACCATCCGGTTACCTACTGGGGTAACCTAAAAAAATAGGTTACCAAAAAAGGGTTAGGTTACCTAAAAACCCGGTTACATATAGAATTCACCGAATATCTTCGTTGAATAGTCACACCTTACTTACTGGCGTGTGTCCATAACCATAGGTGGGATAGTGTCGGTTCAGCGACTTGAACAGTTAAACATCCCCTCCACAGATAAATGAAAGGTTATAGGTCACCCCTAGGTAATTACCCGATAAACCCAACATTATCACAATAGTTATTGGTCCCTCCTAGCCCAGTTAAAGGAAAAGTTACGGATCCCTCAGTTATCTAACCGGGGTAACGCACCTATGCCCATAACTATACCTGTTGATGAGATTGGTGAGTGGCTCCAACAACTTTTTGCCCAGGCGAGGTTCAAGGGGAACTAGGGCTCCGAACTGAAAAACAGGAAATTTTCGTGTAAAGTTGTCTTACATCATATAGAATATCTTTTTTCATCACAAACACAAAGTTTTGAGTATTTAAATCTATATAACGGTTCGTTTTTGAATAGTCAGAACAGACATGAACAAGCTATCGAAAATAGTACCTTTCTTGATCGTATGATCACGAAACGAATCATATTCACTGTTAATGTTCCATAACAGTGTCTACCCTACACTAGTGATAGAAATGACACACCACAATTCTACAATTAGAAGATTATAATTACAAATGCACTAGAATACTATCAATACACTGAATATCAAACACAACCCTCGCTCAACAATACTTATAAGCTACCTGAAACACTTGTGTGAATACGACCCCCCAACACTCATTTCACCAAAATCGGAAGAATTGTATTATTTTCATGACAAAATCATAAATTCGGTCGAATAGTTCATCTTACTGCTTACTGGTGTTGACTAAAAATGAAAAACCGGCTAATTTTCTGCCGAAAACGGAAGAATTTGCCTATTTGTGATGCAAAATCATTAATTTTCACGTGTTTAAATCTTAAAACGGACTACTTTTTGTCGAATAATTGGACCTTACTGGTGTATGCATATATGAGAACGTTCTGCCAATCAACTCAAATAGAACCTAAACCTATTTCACATACACCAGTAACCGGTACGGTCCGATTATTCGACAAAAACCCGTTTCTACATCGTTTCTAGATCGAAAACACTTGAAAATGAACATTTCTGGATCAAAAATAGACAAATTTCCTCGTTTTCGGCTTGAGAATAGGTAGTTTTTCCATCCTTTTTTGGCTATTCGGACCACTACGGTTCGAGAAAGTCAAATAGAAACTAACCAATTTGATGATTTTGATGAGCATCCAATTGTTGCTCGACGTGGTCATTAGTTTGAAGAAAACCGGTGCCAGTGTCAAATAGTTCTTCGGATTTTTTCGAGCCAATTCACAAATCACGTTTACAGCCGCACTTTGTACGCCTGAAGAAACTACTGTTACAAACATGGGGTGATTTTTGGTGACGATTCATTGAATCACACACGATTTTGAACTACCCTTATCTTTGCACGCCTGAACACGAATCTTTTTAAGTCGATATCCCTCCAAACATGTTCAAAACTGCAATATCCATCAATTTTTGGTTTGATTTTCACTAGTTTTGTGTATCTCATAAGAGGTCTTGGCGGTGTACGGTTCCAAATGGTGAAAAACAAACCCTATTCAATTCCTCACTGCAAACTGGGATAATCTCTCAGAGCCCCCATAAAATGAACGATTAACTACGGAGAAAAATTAAAAACATACACCGCCGAGGCCTATTATAGAATAAAAGATCCCAGACAAATCCATGGAAAAAAATAGGGGTCTCGAGTTGAAAACTGACGAATTTCATACATATTGGTGGTGAATAAGCAGAATACACGCAAAAATCGCAGCTTTGGAAAGGTCGCAAGACGTCAAGAATAATATAGTCTATTTCACGCAACAATAGCCCTCTACAGAAAGATTGTAAATCTTCCAAGTAAATTTTTCATATCTTTTAGGTAATGTAAATAGTTTGAATTTTGTGATTCCGTTTTCGACATTGGTTACCACAAGTATAGAAAACAGTGAATCTGAAAGTCTGCTAGTTGGTTAGATAAACGTCCTTGAATAATCGAAAGGTTACTGTAGGAAGTTATCGATTGGTGGAGCAGACTATACGAGCCCCTTGGCGGTGTATGAAAATAAGGTGACCTACCCGGATCAGGATCCTCCAGTTTTTCCTTGAGACGTGGAAATGTGGGTCGCAACGCCTCCGGGTATTTGAGGAATATTTTGTACAGCAGCAGAACGGCCCTCTTTCTCGTATAACAGCGGGATGAGGATAACTGGAAGAGAAATTACATCAAAAACTAAATTATTGGTTTCGATTTTGACTGATAAGAGTACCATACGTAAAATACCTTCACATCAGGTTAAGAAAAGTGAGCATGAGCAACATCAAAAAGTGAGTCAGTGTAACTAAAACTGCCGCATTTTGGTCAACATTCATAGTATCTCAGACGTATGTGGTCCCAAAAGTGACCATGTGTCGATTAAAATCGGGCAAAAGTGAGCATCATTCAGTATCAAAAGTGGGAGGTATTTTACATATGAAGAGTACGTTATTCTACAAAGCACCCCCGTGGAGTATCCTTTCAGAATGTGCTCACCACTAATCTCATCTAGAAGAATCTCAATAGGTTGGCTCGTATAGCAAAAGATATTGTGCTCAAACTGGAAGATCCATTAATGAAAACTTAACAAACTGAACCAACCAGGTTGACAATATCCGCGGCTAGATCTCTAGCCAAATCCGGGGTCACAAAACAGGCCAGACCTCCAAGAGCCACACCCGAGTCGTACATATTAGAACTGGAAAACAGGGGAATAAAATATAAGTAGAATATTGAGTGAATGCTATTTGGAAAAAATGATGGCGACAAAGCCACCAAGCAAGAAGGATGAACTCGTAAAAGGTCAAAGCCAATAGCGAAAGTGATACACTTGTGACCAAGTCGAGATTCTAGAATTTGAAATAACTTTGTTGGATGTTTCATTAAATGACTATTCACTCACTCTTCTTCAAAATTAACCTTTCCGAAATCCCTAATTTTACTGGTGAAAACTTAAGCTTCAAAAACTCGTCCTTTTGCTATACTGGATCACACGATTCAATAATAATCCTTGGAAATTTTTTTCGAAAAGCCCACCTATTGAGATCCTTCCTGATGAGATTGGTGGTGAGCATGAGCACATCGGTGGTGTCGTGGAAACTTTGGGCGGCTGCCAAGTATCCGATTCTTTTCTCTGTGTATTTCGTGGAGGCCATCACTTCTATGATGTTGAACGAGGCCCACGAAATATCGTAGCCCAGCATTTGTAGCTGAAAAAAAAACATTATTTATGTTTACAAGTTATATTTATGAGATTTGACCCATAGATTCTTATTTTAAATGGGTGAGAAACTCATGTTATTTCTTGTTGTATAGTGGCCAGACCATATTACGAAATGTCGTAGCCGAGCATTTGTAGCTGGAAAACTGATTTAATTAAGATGTTCTTTTTTTTAAATAAAGTTTTTTGTTTACAAAGTATACCGATAAATATTGAAATGACATGTATATCACGATTTAGTCGAGTTTTTGTTAGTTTGAACAAGAAAATGTGTTAGAATCTTAGAATAACACGTTTTCTATTTCTTTTTTCATGGATTACTGTTATTCCCTATTGTATAGTTGGTAAAATCGGCCAGATCATAAATGTCATGAAATATGCCCAACATTTGTAGCTAAAAAGTAAATATTTATATTAAGTCAGTTTTGCATAATGTTTTTTGTTTCTCATCTTTTTAATTTTCTATTTGTTCATTTGGCTGTACATCACTATATTGAAACTAGTAGTCGAGAAACCATCTAAGTATAATCGGTGCTACATTCAACCACGCTAAAGCATTCGTAGCTGGGAACGAAAATATCTTATTTATGATACTATTATTGATGATGATGACCATATATCCATCCGAAAAATGTTAATCGTTGAAGCCAACTAAATACAATCGCCGCTACATTCAACTACGCGAAAGTAATGTAGCATTTACGGAGTGCATGTGGTAATTTGAAGGTAATTCGTGTTTATTGACAGACTTTGAATCTGGAGAAAAATTCAACGAAAAATTCAAGCTAATCTGTGGTTAACCTAGACAAACTAGAACTATTAATCTAAATTTCACAAATATGCATATGACGTAATGTTGAAAAGGAAGAACAACTGCTTCTAGCTTGCCCTTCCCAACTTTATACAAACGGCGCTACATTCAACCGCGTTAAGGCCCTAACATACTACGGGCGGCTGCGGGCGTCTGCGGCTGCGTGCGTCTGCGGCTGAGTGATGGTTTTGACGCGCCGCCCCGCAGACGCACGCAGACGCCCGCAAACGCACTCTGAATGAAGTATGTACGCGCGTTTGCGTCTGGCTGCGGCGGACAGCGGCGCGGCTAACTTTCAGCTGATTTTGGAGACTCAGACTGATAATTAATAGTAAGAAGTGTTTCATTATGCTCTCTGAAAAAACCTGTTTGATTGTGGTTGTCAAGCTCCCTTCTCTCTTCAACCATTAAGAATGGATAGATCAGAATTATCATGACTGCTCTTTCAAATGTTTTTCTTTTTCCTTACCGCACCTTTTCTTCGATTGGGAAAGAGATGAAACGTTTAAATCAAAATAAAAAATATGGGAAAACGGAAAAACTTAATGAAAAACATGTAAATGATGAAGGATTACTTTTATTAATTATTAGGAAGGTAACTGATAAAACTTAAATTATGTTTTTTCAAATGTGATTGGGTTTAAACACGATTGATCCTTACAGCCGCAGAGAGCCGCCGCGGCACTATTGAATCAATCCATTATTGCCGCAAAGCCTGTTTGCGGCCCCGTGCGGCGCCGCCCGCAGACGCCCGCAGCCGCTTTTGCCCGCAGAAGTATGAATGCCCGCCAAAACGCCGAGAGCCGCAGCCAGCCGCACATTGGATCAATAATCAGAGGGAGCTATACTTATATCATATGCCGCCCGCAGACGCCCGCAGCCGCTCGTAGTATGTTAGGGCCTTTAGAGATTCCCGAGACAACTTCGAAGCGTGTACTATGCAGGTTCTAATAATTCATTTTCAAAGAAAGAAAACCCTATAACCAATTGACAATAGCCAATTGCTCGTCAAATAGGAAATAAAGTCTACACACATTTGAACCAAAACCCGGGCGAATTTGTTTTTATACCCCGAAACTATAAAACTTGAAGTATTGATAATATAATATCAATATTATTGAGAACCTGGTTTATCTTTGAAGGAAAATTACACCTTACACGTCTGTGAATACAAACTGAAACATGTTACACAGCAAAACTCAGAAACGTACAGTTGCAAAGTGCACGATTCCCCATTAGAATGCTAAGTTTACGTGACTATTCGATTTGCTTCTAGTATATTGAAAGAAGAAAGAAATACTCACGTAAGCCAACTTTTCGACAGCATTTGTCTTCACGTACGTGGGATCTTGGCGCAGCTCCAACTTGATCTCCTCGATACAAGATGCAATGTATTGCGCCTGGAAAAAAGCCGTCTAGCTAGAACCATAAGATAATATACTTCTTTATAACTCTTTTTTGTTTGAGCACCTTTGAAACTTCATCGAAGTTTAAATAGGTTTCAACATATTACATTTCAGTAATCAGACCCGGAGGGGTGACCACATTGGGTTGCACGCCGTGCAACTTTCTCTCACGAAGAATTTTGGGGAACATTTGCATACCCCAGTAAGGTCTGACTAAGCTACAAAAAGTAGGGCGTTTTCGGATGTAAACACGTAAAAATTAACACTTTTTCATCAAAAGTAGACCGATTGTGTTCTTTTCGGCTAAAAAGTAGTCCGTTTTTCGAATTTTTCTGACTATTCGGACAACTTTACTGTTGTATGAACATTTGGGGGTTACCAAGTGGTTAAGAGAAGGGATTAACCAAGTTAACGGTTAGCTGCCAGGGTTAACGAACTGGAATATTTTTCAGGAAATCAGAAACCCACCTCATTGTCCTTATTGTTCCGAATTCCTCTGATCAGGTCAGTTAGACTTTTGTCGAAAAGTCTGTCCAAATTACTCCGAACCTTTCGGAGAGCCATGGCCTCGAACCTACAAAAGAAAACGTATAGAATTCACCCGTTAAACGGGTGAATTCTATATGTAACCGGGTTTTTAGGTAACCTAACCCTTTTTTGGTAACCTATTTTTCAGGTTACCTCAGTAGGTAACCGGATGGTAACCTAAAATGAAAAACCGGTTACCTGTTTTTCTAACGCAAAATATGGTTTTTACCGCTAGTTTTACCGGTAACTGGATTTCAGTTTTAGGTTACTTCCAGGTTACCTACTAAGGTAACCTGAAAAAAGGTTACCGAAAAAGGGTTAGGTTACCTAAAAACCCGGTTAGTTGTAGAATTGGCCAAGGAGGTGAAGGAAACGTAAACTTGTGGTGAATTCTACATGTATGTAACCGGGTTTTTTGGTAACCGTTTTCCGGTTACTTCGATAGGTAACCGGTCGGTAACCGAAAATGAAAACCCGGTTAAAACTTGTTTGTTGTACAGCAATTCTATATACGACCAGGTTTTTCGATAACCTAACCGGTTTTTCGTAACCCATTTTCAGGTTACCCCCCGGTTACCTGTCTGAGTTAACAAAAAATGTTTGGCTTACCAAAAAAAACGGTTAAATATATAGAACTTATCGTAGACTACAAATTATAACAAAAACACATTAAGTGTGAAGCGCAAATGAACCTTAATCCATAAACAAAACCAACTAAGACTGTGTAACAGATTTTCAAAACATTGTCTTTTCAAATAAATGTACAGTTTTGGGAGAATACGAAATCATGTTGGCGAGGCTCAAATACAGCATGAGAATCGAATTAAACATTGAAAACACGTTAATGAATATATTCAAACTTATAAAATAATAAAAACAAAGAAGCGCAATAATAGAGGGTAGGGGCAGATATAATCTCATCCCCTCCACACACTTGAGATATCGACATTGCACCGCGTTTACGCTATCGATGGGGCGCCTGGCGCGTATTGAGTGTTGACGTAAAATCTGTTCGCCAAAAGCTGAGAGAACGGAAATTTAAGAAAATTCATGAAAAAGTGGGGGCCCAACGACTGTGAGATTTGTCTTCTGCTGTGCGCCCCTTAGACAACTACTCTCAAATGGAGCAGCTACTGCTACAAAAACCGAAAAATACTCATGTATAACTGTTAATTACAAACATACAAAAGCCGTAAAATATTTTTTCAAACCTGTAAACTAGAATCTGTAAATAACCGAAAAATACTAATATACTCAAGTATAACTGTTTATTACAAACATACAAAAGTCGTAAAATATTTTCTCAAACCTGTAAACTAGAATCTACAAGTCACAGCTGCGAAAGAGAGAACAACTGTTGAATAATATGCCAAACGTTATAGCACCTAGAATTGAAGTAATGACCAAAAACACCAACCATTGTGCACAAAACCAGGAACTCTATAATTGACTACATTGAGTTAACATCTGTGATTTGTAGATTCTAGTTTACAGGTTTGAGAAAATATTTTACGACTTTTGTATGTTTGTAATAAACAGTTATACTTGAGTATATTAGTATTTTTCGGTTATTTACAGATTCTAGTTTACAGGTTTGAAAAAATATTTTACGGCTTTTGTATGTTTGTAATTAACAGTTATACATGAGTATTTTTCGGTTTTTGTAGCAGTAGCTGCTCCATTTGAGAGTAGTTGTCTAAGGGGCGCACAGCAGAAGACAAATCTCACAGTCGTTGGGCCCCCACTTTTTCATGAATTTTTCTCTTTTTGTATACATGCCGTAGGTATGTGGTTTGATCTGTACGGTGCAGATAAAAAAAATTTTCTTAATGAACCACTTGCCAAGTATTACTATCATTTGAGAAAAGTATGACGTCAACATTGCAGTTCTAAAAACTTACTTTCTGCCCTCTGCTTTTCAGAATTCCAGAATACGTCATGTTTGAATGAAGTTTCATCGTGAATTGACCATTTCTAAGAAACTTTCAGCATTCGAAAACATATTTCACGTCAATTTTTTGAAAGTTGACGCCATCTGGCCTTCTGATTTCCAGAATAAGTCATATTTAGATGAAGTTTCGTCGTTAATGTACCATTTTTAAGATATTTTCAGCATTTGAAAATATATGTGACGTCAACTTTGCACTTTTCAGAATCAACGTAATCTGGTCTCCAGAATCCCAGAATACATCACTCTCAGACTGAGTTTCACCGTTAATTGACCCTTCCTAAGATATTACCATCGTTTAAAAAATATGTGACGTCAACTTTGCACTTTTCAAAATCGACGTCATCTGGTCTCCAGAATCCCAGAATACATCACTCTCAGATTGAGTTTTATCGTTAATTGACCCTTTCTAAGATATTACCATCGTTTAAAGATATATGTGACGTCAACTTTGCACTTTTCAAAATCGACGTCACCTGGTTTCCAGAATCCCAGAATACATCACTCTCAGATTGAGTTTCACCGTTAATTGACCCTTTCTAAGATATTACCATCGTTTAAAGATATATGTGACGTCAACTTTGCACTTTACAAAATCGACGTCATCTGGTCTCCAGAATCCCAGAATACATCACTCTCAGATTGAGTTTCACCGTTAATTGACCCTTTCTAAGATATTACCATCGTTTAAAGATATATGTGACGTCAACTTTGCACTTTTCAAAAATGACGTCATCTGGTCTCCAGAATCTCAGAATACGTCACTCTTAGATTGAGTTTCTCCGTTAATTGACCCTTTCTAAGATATTACCATCGTTTAAAAATATATGTGACGTCAACTTTGCACTTTTCAAAAATGACGTCATCTGGTCTCCAGAATCTCAGAATACGTTACTCTTAAATTGAGTTTCTCCGCTAATTGACCCTTTCTAAGATATTACCATCATTTGAAAATATATGTGACGTCAACTTTGCACTTTTCAAAAATGACGTCATCCGGTCTCCAGAATTCTGAAGGACGTCAGGAATAGAATACTTCATATTCAAATAAAAGTCACGATGGCATCATATTTCAATTTTCGAGCAAATCGGTAATTGTTACTCTAAGTTACAATACAAATTGAGTTGTCGACCGGACAGAGAGAGTGAGAGAGCGTGCTAAATGGAGAGACGCAGACACTTTTCGAAAAATGTCTATAACTTTGACAAAAACAATTTTTTCTTGATTTTTTTTTGCTCCGCGAGGGTTTGAGTAGGTATCATATGTCTTCCACAATTTTCAACGAAATCGGTTAAGTAGAAACCCTCAAACTGGGTTTACTTTTCTTGTCACAACCCACACACACACACGACGGAAGTTGGCGCTCTTGATGAAGCGCATGAGGTCATAACTTGGCTCAAACTTGACCGATTTCGCTCAAATTTGAAACACGGTTAGGGAATTAGCTATAGAAAACAAGTACATCAATAAAAACTTTGTTTTGCAAATTTCAGCCTTTTTGAGGAAAAACTAAAAAAACGGAAGCACGCATTAGCCGGACCAAAGACAAATCTCGCACAGCGCTTCGCGCTGCGCGCGATTAATGAATTTTGAAGCTAAAAATTAATTGTGAACGCTCAGAACCAATTATTTAACGAGAAAGCAGAAGATGTCATGTAATAGAATAGCTTTCAGCACACTTATTGAAATTACACAGAAATAAACTTAGTTTACCGTATACCCTATCTTCATTAACACTTTGAATAGCGTTACTATAGATTGTTTATTATTGTACTCACTGAGTGAATCCTAGTTCGACGGAATGGAAAATGGAATTGGGTGTTGTTGGGTTGTCACGCCACATCATCTACGTATCTATATAGAAAATCGTTGTAGTTTGATCTCCAGACCGATACACGGGCCAATTTAAATTTTTTTGACCAGTAACGGAATGGATCAAACTATAAACACAGCGGGATAGAATAAAATACACCTATGGAAAAGAAAAAAGCCTAAAATACTAGTCAGGCATACACTGTTACAGAAGTAGTAGTAGGTTGGCAGCGAATAATCTATTTATCATCAAGTTTCACTCCGTAGTTTAAACTTTGACCGGTAACGGGATCAAACTACAAACAATGCAATGAAATACACCGTTTAGACATGCTTTTTAAAAAAGCAAACCTTTAATTTGCTAGTCAGGCATACCTTGGTTTGGCAGCGAATCCACTATTCACCAGAAAGTTTTTGTTACCTTTTTATCAACTTTGTTGAGGTGTTTTAAGGTTTACAGAACACTTGGACGAAGTTCACAATAGAACGTACTGAATAGGAAAGTTGCAAACAATGTCATCGAAACTAATTTAATCAATATGTAATATTATAAGTTGTTTGTAACATGAGAAACATGAATAACTTTCAAACAAAAACATAGGTGTGGTGGTGAGGTATCATCGTAATTATTGATTTGTTTCGCTTAGTTGACCACAACTGAGTGATAAGAGGGTGCACTTTGAGACGACACAGTCCTTTTTTTAACGAAAATGAATAGAGGGAAGCTCTCAGGAGAGCACTGGCTGTAGCTGTAATCTCTCTTTCTCTTCCCCCCCCCCCCCTCTCTCGTTTTGTTCTCTCTCTCCCTTCTGTCTCTCTATCTCTATCGCTCTCTCTCTCTCTCTCTTACTCTTTCTCTTCTTCTCTCACTATCTTTCTCGCTCTCATCTTTCTGTCCCTTCTCTCCTTCTTTTTGGTTTCAACGTCTTAGTAAAATCACCTCTGTACTACTACCCCCATGAACAAACTGCATCAATAGAATGCGTGAAACATTGATGCGCATGCCAGGATACTGCTGGTGAAGAACGAGGTATTCTATAGCAGATAGAATTTTTAAGTAGTTATCAATTCCTTCAATGTTTCACTCTGGTTATCTACAAATTGCTCACCTTATACAGTCGACTTTTTAAAATTCTTTTAAAATATTGTTACTACCGCTCCTTGAATGAACTACTCAAATAGAAGGAGTGAAACAGTGATTCGCGATATCATACTGTAACTGTATTGATATCAATATCATGATATATGAATATGATGCAACAACTAGAAAAAATGGAATTTTGATTGGCTAAGGTTGCAACATTGCAGGAAGATATATACTCTGTTTCATAAGTCGATGTCTTTTTACAGTAATCCGTCGAATATTTAAAAGGCGTTTTCCAGCGAAGGAATTGTTCTTTTGATTTCAAACTTTTCGAGTTTGTAGTAAACATGCAGAACAAACACATTGCCAAAACTTTGAGAAAATCCAGAAAAAAAAACATGCCAAATTAGCTAGTTTTGACCTGGAAGTTTGAGCATATATATTACTACATATGAATGGGTGGAACTAACTAGAATACTCCCACAGTTGGTAAGAAATAATATTGAGAGAAATATCCAGTTTTTCTCCTTGCGCATGGTGTACGCCTACTTTTTGAAAATGATTGAAGATGATGATATAATAACTGTTATTACTTTTGTGCAAGCTTTGAAAAAAAATCACAGTTTGGAAGTTTTCTTCTCTAGCACTAACAGCCTAAACAAGCTGGGGAAGTAGGATCGGTAACACTGCCCTGTGAAGGAACGGCTCTAATATACTGCGTGAAACATTGATGCGCGTGTCAGGATGGGGCTAGTCAAGAACGAAGTATCTATATCAGATAAATCTTCCCTCACAACTGGTAAAAAGAGAGTGTATGACTATCAATTCCTTCAATGTTTCACTCTTGCTATATATGCTACGTATATATAGTGCGCACAGTTAATCGCTAAACTTCCAAACTCAAAGACAGTTTAAACTATTGTAGACGAGACATTTGCAGACTCTTGGTATTGAAACTGTACAGGTCGTCTTCTTTTGCTGTGTTTGTAGTTTGTATCCTGAATATGCTATTTTTTGCTGCCGATTCGAGAATAAATATAGGTACACAGATCAATATACAACTTAAATTACAACTATTTTTACAGAATTTTCTAACTTTGTACTTCGACACTTCAACTTCATCTTGATTTTCAGTTTCTAAAAGTATCGCGAGAAATATCGAAAGTTCATTAGTGATATTTAGTAATTCTGCTGGACTGTCCCGACATCGTGATCCGACTATGCGTCGCTCGCTTAGCGCACTATTTCGCGAGATTGGTATAGTTTGTTCCACTCTATTACAACAATATACAGTAATATGCTGAAACTTCCAGGTCAAACTTTGGTGTTTTGACGTTCCTGGATTTTCTCCAAATTTCGATAGTGTCTTCTGCACCTTTACTACTACGAACTTTGAAAATTTCAAACTAACATAATAAACTACTCATTGGAAGAATCTCCTCAATATTAGTCGGAATACTGTAGAAAAACATCAACTGGGGAAACAGAGTATATTTCGATCGTATGTGAGAGCGAAAATATAGTGAGTGTTTTAGGAAACGCAGGGTTTCTGTCAGGGTACTTCTCAGTTACAAATAGTTCCGATTATGCAAACGTGTGCACAGTAGGAACGATGAATAACCTTAGCCAAGAAGTTAAAGAACCAAATTCTGACCAAAACAAGTGACGTCACGGTGAAATTGAACTATTTGTATGTCTGGTAATTAGGAAAATGACCGATTGGTTAACAACTGAACAGTGCGCATCAAATGAAGAAAATCTCAAAAAAGTAGTACAAACAAGAAGAACTAGACAGAGTAAGATAATCAGTAAGTTGAACGTTTTGCCTCTACGCAAAATGTTTTTTTGTCTACTGGAATAGATCCAGTTGAAATGTATTGCTCCTTGAGCGCATATAGTCTGTTTACGTTTCGAAATAAGGAATAAAGTCTGTGTCGAACTGTGAATAGTAGAGGCTCTATATAATGACAGTGAAACCTAGAGCCAAGTGAAAACTTTTCAAACTATAGAGTAGAATCGAGTAATGTTTTTACTGTTTACGTAGGATTTTAAAATAAACTTTCAACTAGAGAACTTTTTATAACATTTAATGTCAACCTCATTCTGCAGTGTAAATGAAGCGGTTGATGAGCAGCTTAGTTAGAACCCAGTAACTCTACTTTATATGACAATCGATATAACACTTTCAAGGGATACAATTTTTTCATAATGTTAAATTCAACTTACAAACAAGGTTGATAAAAAGGCACTGATTGGGTATGGCAAGCAATCCCTTCAATGGAGTGCGTGAAACATTTAGGCGCGCTACTACCAAGTGATATGGAATTGTCGCTATTCCTATTTAGCTAATCATCTTCTAATAGTGAATATGATACTGTATAGGCATTTAGAAACATCAATTTATGACCGGTTCAATAAGAAAGCAAACAATAAAATGAACAAAATTTTTGTTCGAAACAGAATTTTATCGATTTATATAGTGGTTTCGTGGCATTTTTCGACACTTCGAAAGATATTGTATATGTTCAAACGAGCGAACACTTTTTCAGTCACAAAATAAATATATGAATGAGCAATTATCATTGTGATTATTGTACGAACGTTTTTCGCTATCTTTTTGCTATGTTTTCCGCTATGATTCAAGTGTTCACTACTAAGAAAAAGGGTCGAGTTTTAGAAAATAAAAACATGCTAATTTTTCAATGTTTCATCTCCAGTCTTCTTTGAAGAAGGACAATTACGTGTTCCAATCCTGACGCTTCGGTCCTTCAAACTGCAGTACTTTTCTCAATTATAGGACCGATGACGCGGGATTGGTCCACATAATCGTCCTGCTTCAAGGAGCAATATAACATTACTGGTGTTATCTTGTCTATGTTATCAGTCGCGCTTTGAATATGCGTCGAATACTGCTATTCTCTGCCCTAGTAACTGTTTCATTTGCACATATCATCGATTTAGAGGTCTTTTACAAGGAAAGAGGTAGGTTTTCCTGAGAAAAGATTTTATTTGCTGAGTTTACGTATAGTTCGTTGTTGCTAATGTGCTTTTCAGTTCCAAGTTCAATCAATATTTCTGAGACTGGAATAAAAGTTTCTGAAATAGTTTGAACGGCTGTTTCACTGATTTCATATATTTGTTGTCTGCATGAAATTGTCGATGGATATACTGAACACTCGACAACGCATGTACAATTGTACCAATGTCTTATGAAAAGTAGGACGATTATGTGCTCCAATCTCGGCGCGTCAGTCCTTTAAACTGCAATTGAAGAATGTATTGCAGTTTAAAGGACTGAAGCGTTGAGATTGGAGCACATAATCGTCATTCTTCAATTCCGTGTTTTGCATTGTTACAAACTGTGTTCGTGTCACACTTCACTGTTCACAAAAGTTTTTGTGGCCAGAAAATAGAGTAAAAAGAGAGTTTTATATGTACATACAAATTTCAGACATGCGAAAAATAACTAAACCGAGAATAAACTGAATATAATATTTATTGAACTTAATACATACGATATTTGTCTCATGGACTTATTATAGTTAAAAAGAAAATTATTGGTTGAAACAAAGTCAATATCGCAAACAAATTGAAAAATAGCTGACTTTGAATAAATTAATATTCATTTTCAGATGATGTCCTTCTTCAAAAGGTTTCGCGCGTCGCAAAAAGAATAAATGCAGCAAATCAGTTCATCGAAGCGAAGTTCGATGAAATCAACTGCGCAGAAGTGGAAATTTCCGACAACGACAACAAAATCCGGGAAATTTGCGACGAATTGCATGATTCTGTGGCTATCGTCGTCCGAGAGTGGGTTCCAAATATGGAAATGAGAAAATTCACCGAAATGTGTGGTTCGAAGTATAGAAAACATTGTTTTAATTAAAAAGAAACCAACAAAGAACTCTTTAGAATATCCTGAAACATTTATTGAATGCGGTATTTAATTCGAAACACAGGTTTTGATTCTCTAAATGTTTCATTTCACAGTCTAGTTATTCAAAAAAATCGGTGTTTTTCTCTATTACATACTTTACAAACTTAATTATGAGGTATTTGAATCGTGAAAAATTACATATGCAAATAACAAACTTAGAACGATTTAAAAAACTGTGAAATGAATGAAAATAGGGAAAACCGTTTTGAAAACTAAGCTCGCGAGTTTATTACAGTTGCGCGTTTCACGAAGCCTTAAAGGGACCGTACCCCTATAATCTGCTGTAGGTAATTTTGGAAAAAAAAGTCATTAATTCTGTTTTGAGATGAAAGATCATACCTTACGTACAGAAAGTTCAAAAAACCACATTAGTACGGAGCAAAATAGAAGCCAACAGGATTTGGGTTACTGTAATACAGCAATCTTCAATCTATCACTGCTTAGTGGTTTTCATGATATTCAGAAATTTTTTGTCACAGATTTCATATTGGTAATTTTGGCCACGTTTTGAATTTGGTTTCGTAATTTTATGGACATTTTGAAAAATTTGTACGTAGGTGAACTCGGCGGTGTATGTACGTGCGCGTGGTCGCGCCGCATTTTCGAGAACACGGAGCAAGACAGGAAGTTGACACATATATGAAAGCTTTCGGTTTTTCAATGTGAACAGTATCGACTAATCAGCTTAAACCTCCAAATTAAAGAGGAACGGTCCCTTTAATAGGTTGACATCAGGAATCGAAATCGTTACATCGCTTGTATCTGCCCATACTTCATAATGTAAATATATATAACAAGTTGTGTTGACCACGCGAGCCTTTATTTCAACCGTATGTTTCGTGATTCACTTCGATTTAGAGAAAACTTACTGAACTTCACGTTTGTCAAATACATTCAAAGAAAATTCTGGTGAAATGGAAAACTTGGCCTGATCGACTCAAAACTTCTACTACGTGTATTACTTCAAAATCTAAGAGGGTCTTTTTAAGGAATTTTCCTGATATTGATTTATCGATTTTTTATGAGGACTCGAAATCAGACATGATATTTTACGCCTCAACGTCCCGCGACAACCCCTACCTCTATTGTCTTGAAACTCAACATACATATACAGGACTCAAAATAATTATGACTTTCAATTATGAAAAATCGATAATATCGATTTATTGAACAAGTTGTGTTGACCACGCGAGCCTTTATTTCAACCATATGTTTCGTGGTTCACTTCGATTCAGAGAAAACTTACTGAACTTCACGTTTGTCAAATACATTCAAAGACAATCCTGGTGAAACTTTAATAATACTAAATTTGCTATTATTCGCTTTAACACATTCACGTGTTTCACGAAACCTATTTGAGTTTTTTCCAGCCGAGATTTCCCAAATGCCAAGGTGGTGCGAGTTATTTCTGCCTCGGACTACAAAGACGTTACACAACTAACCGTAAAGTGAGTTGAACATTTGGTTAGGTGCTAAGGTGCATACGATCACATATACTTTGACAGTGTTGACCGTTCCAATCAAATTTCAGATTCAAATTGTTCAATAAACAGAGCATATGTGTTTTCATAAGTGCACTTTTCAATAGAAAACGGTTTTTTGGTGAAGGAATGAACGTATATCAGAATCATGTGAAGTTTCATTCAACTACGTGTTCCAGGTTAGTAGCAGAGTTTTCTTTCTCAATGTTCAACGCAAGAGCAGAAGAACACGATAGTGAGTTTTATGTCGAACACAGCAGAAACTTTGTAAAAGATACAAAAATTTAGTTTCCACGCGCAAAAAATGATAGAAGTGTCGTTCCACTTTTTCTGATTCCTTCAATTTGTATTTTTGGAAAGATGCAACCATTGTAATGTCACCGAAAGTTCGTTCAGTTATAAGTCACTCATGCGTTCCATCGTGAATGTATAGCATCTGTTCGGTTTTGGACGTTAGTTCGTTCAACATTAATAGACCAAATTTCGTTTGAAATTAAGTACACATCATTCATACCGAGACCCCTGCAGTACACATTTGAACTTTCTGCAATCACTTACTAATTATGAACTTACTAATCATGGAAACTTTACCAGTGTCAATTTTTTTAACACCTTGCAATAGGGAATCGGAATTGAATGCAACATCTCAAACTTCCCGACTTCATTTACAGTATTGAACTAGACGAAAGGTGTTTTAATCTTACTGTAGGAATCTCTGTGAGAAAGAGTCCAGTTTTAAGTCAGTCGTGCGTTTCATCATGAATGTATAGCAGGCTTTTCGATTCTAATTTAGTCTGTCTTGCAGATTCGAATCACACAAACTTTCCGATGTCAGTTACATTATTCAACTGGAGGGGAAATTCCTTTCTTTTTCTTACTGTACTTTTCGAGAGAATGAAAACAACTATAATCACATTACAGCACATTCTTGGTGGTCTTTTCTAAGCGAAACACTCAAAAACCAAAAACAGGAAAAATTGTTGCAAACACAATCGGAATTGGACGAATTTCTCGGGGAAGAATCTGAAAAACAGAATTTTGTACTCTTTTACAAACCAGGTGATTAGTTTGAATTTTACTCTTTAAACATAAATATTATGTAATAAGGTCACGTTGAACATGTGAATACACACGTGTGACGAGTGAAAATGTGAGTTATTGTAACATCATTTGTACTTCATCTACATCATGTTAGAAACAAATCTACTATACAGAACGTGTAAGCAAGTGAGTCTTTGGATGAAAATAATGATAATATCACGAAATAACTTTATTTTGATGTTACTTTACGTAAACGACTAGTACACAACACACAAAGAAGATGGTGCGAAATTGATATGAGAATTTCGAATACATTCATTTATTACGCAAGTGAAGCTATTATACATTACAATAAAAAAAACTACAGTTCATTACGAAATTAGAGTCTGTTCAACCTGTCGTCGTCGCATCGTTAAATACAGATATATCGTTATGTAAACTATTTGTGAAACATTTGTCTCACTTTTCGGTCTGATGAAATAAAGATGTTTCAGACTCTTTCTCCAATTTCGCGGCCCTGGTCTATTCTCTCGAAGCATCTGGAGCTGCTTCGACAAGGGTAGGTCAAAACCCTTATAAATGACTGCTATATCACAAACCTGCGTCTCCTCAAACGTACGCTATTTCTCTTCTCTCCTATCCTGTCGGGACACAGGTCTCGCGAAATAGTGGGAAAGACGAGAGACGCAGAGTTTGATCAAGTTGCCAGAATTGTCAAGCACATGAACGCTGTTTTGATTTCAAACTTCAAGAAGAATATAATGAAGTTTCACTTTGGAACCGTACTCTGAGTATGGTTTAGTTCATGTTTTCACGCCCACTTTTCATCAGTGTGTCTCTCTGTCCTTCTTGCTCTCATTTCTTTTTTTCTCCTTTTCATCCCATTCTTTCTCACTCTAATTCATTCTTCTTTCTCTACCTCTGTTACTCTCTGTTTCTCTGTTTTCTCTCTCCATCTTTCTGTCTTTCTCAGTTTCTCTTAATCCATATCTCTCTGGCTCACTCGCCCTCTCTATAATTCCTTCGGCTCCGCTTATTTCATGTGAGTGTTTTACATGAGTGTTATATATTATTGCTACGATTCTGTCCAATGTATCTCTTGTATAGGAGTGCTTCTCAAAGTTTTCGACCATTTTCAGTCGCGTCTAGTGGACTGCAGTATGACCGAACATATTTGTGATTCCATTGATGAATTTCCTGCGCTTTATTCGTTTTTGGATAACAATAAATATAGTTTATTCGAGGGACATTATTCAGTTGAAGAAATCAGGGACTGGATGAAAAAGTTTGTCATTTTGTCTGTATTTTAAAACGTTTACATTACATCTTTATAATTTTCACTTAATATTTATGTTAATCTATCGTTGAATTTATCTTGGACATCTTTTTACTTGTTAATTCATTTTATACTTTATATTTTCGTTGACATGATTTCGGTTATCCGATTTTCAACAAATACTGCTACGGGTGTTCTTAGTGCAGATGCACACGAAAAACAGATAATAAATCAAACAATGATCAAGTGGTTTTTTTAAATTTTTTCCTTATAATACAACCCCTGTCCTAGACTAACATGCAGCTTATATAACTTCGCACGTGGCAAACTCACGTGAAGTTAATGTGAGAGTGATATAGACCATCTAATTTAAAGTAGGACGATTATATGGTCTATTCGCGATTCAGTCCTTCAAACTGCAATACATTTTTCAATTGCAGTTTAAAGGACCGTTGACACGGGATTGGTCCACATTATCGTCCTTCTTTAAGCAAATGTTTCAGACTCCTGCGTCCGGCAATGCTTCTACTAACAGAGGACGTGGTTCCGAAATACCGAAGTGGAATTGTACCAGGTTATCCTTTCTCTATTGAACTCCTGTTTTTGTGATGATGTTCATGTATTTTATTCTCTGTGCTAGTTTAAATAAAAGTAAAGGAAAACATTGAGAGAATGAAAAAAACATTTGATTTTGTGCTTCATATTGTTGACCTATTTCAGTTTTGTGATTTTGCACATGTTTAGTTTGTATTCTATTTAACTGGACTATAAACCAACATTTCGAATCAAAACGTTTCAGGTTTCGATGAAATTCAAAATACTGTCACTATGCTCTTTGTCCCTACGAAAAAGTCCCCAGTCTACAAGTATTATAAGAAATTCGCAATGGAAAGCCATGGAAAATACCATTTGACAGTTTTCGTTGATAAAGGAATTGAGAAGTGGTGAGTATACTGTTTGTAAATTGCACGTGAAACATGTTAACCACAGTAGAACTCACATACGTGCATTTATCTCAGTCCCAACGTTGTGAGAGCGGTTGTCGTCTGATATACATCTCGTGAAACATCAAGGCACACATACATAATAAACATTCTGAAATGAGAAAAACATGTGTATTCTTCCTCCTCATTTCGACAGTTCTATGTCAAAGTATAAATAAATGCAACGAGGATCACATTATAACGTATAAATATACAATAATAAAGGCTAGTTTCTGATAAAAACCTACACATACCTCACGTATCCGATTGCCTCTGTTCAAGGTATGAATGTTTCAAACGTTTCTTTCTTTTTCGCAACCCACGTAAATGAACCAATACTAGACACTTCTAGATTAGTTGTGTGTTTCACTTGTCTTACTTCACAAATGGCATATGGATATAGCAGTCTTCCACCGAATTCCACTTAAAAAATCATAAATATGTGTCTGTTAAGGACGTAAACTCAATTTTTGGAATCAACATTACTTTATTACTGTTCAATACTTTCCATTAACTTATACGTTTTTTCAGGGCAAATCAGCCAGCGTTCATTACAATGAAACCTCGGGAGAAAATTCAACAAGCGTTTGTTCTTTACAAAGACCTGAACAGAGAGAAAATGATAGATTTCATTGAGGGTGGAATACAACCATCTATCGTGAGTTTTCATTTGTTTATGAGAAATTCGTATTAAACTGTCGAGTTTGAGACTGTAATTGAATACGATCGAAGAAAAGTTCAAATCGCATAAATCTATGAGATTTGTGTTAACAAATGAACTCTCATTCGCGAGAGAAACGTTCAGATTCATTGTAATGTTCTGTAACGTCTTGTATTATCTAAGTCAAAAAACTTTTCTTTTCGCAACAGTAAACGTCTAGCCTAAATGTGTTGATAGAGGACCTAATGAGTTTTTCGCTCTGTTTTTCACAACCAATGGTGTTTTGTAAAAAAAAATAAAGTGAAAATGTTTTTAAATTGCCATAGTTGAAGCTGATAGATCTGAATTATACAGCATGCGTAACAATGACATTAACAGTTAACCAAAAAAGTGTTTCTTATTGTGCTAGGAAGCAGTGAAATTCGGTCATGGTTTTGAATCCTCTCCAAGGCAGATATCTTTCATTTATCGAATGCAGACCAAAACGATGTATTTTTGAACTTAATCAAAAATTTAACTCTCATGGATTGTACATATCATGCTTAGTTCCTTTTGGAACTACTCTAGTTAACTCTATTTCATTTAAACTACTTGTGTTTATATAATTCAGCTATATTTTCCATTTCAGCACCATTTGTCGGACGCTCGTTCTACCCTGGTTTCTCTCAATCCGAAACTGCCACTTTTCATCTTTTTCGACCCAGAAAACGTGAAAAACTCGAGCGATTTTGAAAAATTGGCTTCCGAACACGAAATTCGCACGACAGTGTCCGCATTCGCTATGGTTAAAGGGTCGGTTTTACAAGATTCGAAAATAATATTACGTTTAAGTTCTATAACTAGTTGTTACGGGTTAAACTCTCTGTTATGAAAGGAATTTCTTTTTTATTTGCAGGACTTCTCAAACTTCAAATACTCCATAAATAATCAAAAAAGTGAATTTACTATACAGAAAAAAGTCTTGATTTGAAAAGTTATATATTAAACTATGAGTTTTTTCATTTTGCCTATTCAGAAAAAAAAAACATAATAAAGACCAATGCAGGTAAATTATAGTAAAAGTTGGTTTCTAACCAACTCTGTTGAATGTTTCAGTGCTACAATAAATCTGGAGGTGACATGAAGTATTTGATCGTTGTAGCCTTCTTCACGTCACAAAAGTCGAGGAACAATCTCTGATACTTCCAGATTGAATTTGTTTGGCCTTTTTCTACACAATTTGCTGGGAGAAACGGACCTTCGACCTTCTTACATTCTGATTGACGCCGAAAAAGTAAGAACAGTTGATACATTCACATGTGGACATTAGCCAGTGGTATGCGTGAAACATCTAGGAAATATTGGCGCCAGTTTTTTGCGATTATCAGGCTACAAAAGCGAGAGAGCATGAAAGTAAAGAGGCCGCAGACAGGCGGAGACTGTCTGCGCCTCTCTGACCTGCACACTCTCTCGTCGATGCCGCTACAAAAGTGGCTTGCTAATTGGTAAGAATTGTCTGGGATCTAAAAAGGATATGAAAACGAATATATTCTAGCAACGGCCGCACATATGGCCAAATGGAAGTGATTTCATTTGTTTTTCGATAACAATTAAGTTTGCATTCAATATGTTACAATCGCTTCTTGGAATATTTGCTGTTTGATTGACATTCATAGTCAACAATCAGTATAAAGCTTTAGAACGCGCAAATATAGTTGTAATCGAACGTATGTGCCACGTTTTAATTGAAGAGTGACTCACTGTTTCACCACCTCCATATAAGACGCTGCAATCTAAATAAATCTCAGAATCTATTTTTTCTCGAGAAAGAAATATTTTCTGGGAAAGAAAATATTTCACTTTTTGATGCAAACTTTATCCACGATTGCTTCAAAAGATTAATTTTTCATGTCCCAAGATTTCAATCATTGAAAAGATGGGATCCCACTTTATCAATCATTGAAAAAATGGGATCCCACTTTATCAATCATTGATAAATTGGGATCCCACTTTATCAATCATTGATAAATTGGGAAAGCTTATCTATAGTTGCTGAGTACATCTTTCAAAATCAGCTTACACTTCTCGCGCGAATGAATACTCATTCAGTAAAGCACGTTCTCGGCTGCGCCGTATCTAGTATGCGTGGTTTTTCAGACGATAACTGTCTCTGCATCTCTGTCTCTGCGTCTCGTGTTCTCGCGGGAGCTGTAACTAAGCATTAGTACACGGAAAAATGAGAGGCGCAGAGAAAGGGGCGCCGAGACAAATACGCTAAAATAATACCAATACCAAATACGGCGCAGCCAGGTACGCGCCTCGTGTTGCGTTTATATCCGCGCGAGGGCTTTCAAAGCACCACTTGAAGTGGAATTCATAGAAATGTATCCCAAAATATCAATCATTGAAAAAATGGGATCCCAAAATATCAATCATTGAAAAAATGGGATCCCAAAATATCAATCATTGAAAAAATGGGATCCCACTTTATCAATCATTGAAAAAGTGGGAAATATTATTTTCATGTTGATATGCCTCCCAAAACCAACTTTTTTCCTCAAAGGTTCGAAAACTGGGAATTCAAAAAGTTCGGTTCCCAAATAATCAACGAATTTCTAACGTTTTCGACTTTCGAGAAAAATTTAGATTGCAGAGTATATTATACTGAGTGGCCACTTTCTGAGGCAGTGTATGAAGTAGTGTTGATGCTCAAAAGCGAATTTGATTTCCGAATGAGTTTGACTAACCACATGCAAAGCCATGGAAGAAAATCACAAAAGTTCAGTTGATTTACTTTTTTTCGTGATTTTCAGGGTTGTTTGAGTAGAAAACTAATTTCCGCTGAGAACAAAGACGAACTTCTCCATTGGATCAAATCACAGAAAGAGGAAACATGCGACAAAGGTATTTAACCGATTCAGTCTAAATCTTGAATATTGTTATTCCTAGTTATTCCTATTAATACTATTGAATAACAATTCAGTTCATAATATTAAATGTGAAAACAATTCCGAAGTCCCACTGAATAAAATAACGCATCCTCGGTTTATAAAACGTGTGTGAAAGACTGAAACGCGGCAGAAATTGGCCGAAAACAGTATTTGTGAGCAAACTGCGACAGAAATATAGTTGGAAGTGAATGTTATATCTTGAGAACAATTGATTCGTTTTATTTAGAAAATAGCAACAATGAATATTCCATACATAAAAAGCATGCTATGGGAATTATTATTACATCCAGCGGGGTTGCAGTCACATTGACAAAATTCTCGCAACCTGTGCCTATAAAAGACGTTTGAAACACTGAAACGCGGTTACATCTGGCCAACAGAAAAGTTGGCGATAAAATCTTTTGAAAAGTCAATGAAATGCAATTGAACATATTTAACACTGTAACTGTTGTATATACACTCAATACATTGTAAGTAACGAAATGTATTACCTTTTCTCTATTTTCACCGAATTCGCATGTTTTCAGAATTGAAACTGGACAGTGATGTTCTACAACGCCTTGACCATTGGGATCAACGAACTCTTCTGAAAAAGCATTTATTGGAAAAGTCGGAAACACAAATTCATGATGAGTTGTAAAACACAGAATAAATGTTTTACCAATCTGTTTTGTAGAATCAGAAATAGCCACTAGCGGAGTAGACTTCAACTGCGTATTATTCACTTTCCGATAACAAAAACTACTAGACTTTGATAGTTGCCTATAAGTTATTAATCATCAAACATCAAACGAACAAATATTAGTAGCTCTAACTACATGATCACAAATTGCCATCTCTCGAAGTCTATTCGGGAGTGTTTAGTTTCGAAATCCTCACCTACTTACAAGGGAGCATCGAAATAGACTACAAAGTACAAAACAGGTTCTAGACCAGCATATTTCCGCCACAAATAAAAGTAAAAGAGAGACATTTGGTTTTTAGTTGTTAACTCAGAACTTGTCATTCTCAAGCTTTTTATTACAAGACAACAATGCTGCAAAGTGTACGTTTCAGAGTTTTCATTGAAGAGCTGGGGTCAGATATGTTCTGTAGAAAACGTATAAGCGACACCAAATGAATCTAATTGTATTGAACATTTGAATATGCCAGTTACTTGGGAACAAGAGATACACTTATCTCAAAACGGTTTTCAATATTTATACAATAATTAAACATAATTATTATTCCGTGATACAATAAACAATTATTTTTTAGGTTACTCCTATGAATATCTTTCCCTGTACATTACCTCGTTCAGTGTTCAGTGTTAAGGGAAAACTTATCATTAACAAAGTGATCCAGATTATAGCCGTTGTTTCCTTAACGCAGTTGTGTGTCGCAGTTTTTGCGTCAAGCATCTGGTTTTCGAAAAGCGGTTGATTCATCCACACTTTACACGCCGGCAAGCAATGTATATTTATCAAAAGTGGGAGACTAACAATGGAGTGATTTGTGAAAGCTAATAAAGAACAGTAAAACAACTAGGAAGACCGTGAGAGAAGAAAATGTTGAGAGATGAGTTTTGAAGTAATGACTCAGGAAAAATGAACCATACTTTCTGGTAGATTGCAAGTGTTTTTAACAGACCGTTTGAGTTACATAATAAGTTATTATAATAGGTTGACCGTACACGCACTGGAGCTTGGCGCAACCTGTGCATATATAGAACGAATGAAAAACTCAAGCGCGGTTGAAGTTTGCCTAAGAAAAATTGGTGACATAAACACTCAACGTATCGAGGATATACACTAACTGTTAGTGTTAATTAATGTTTATATTTCTTATTACATCCATCACATAATAAACTCTTCCGTTTTGTTCTTTCTCATTAAACTTGAATCGAATCATGCTTTGTTCATTGGAGTTGACGAACCCTTACGAAGCACCAATTATTAGAACAGTTGAAAACTGAAGTTTAACATGAAATTAAACCAACATTTTTATTTTTCGGGTATTGACCTATGGAACACAACATGTGGTTGTGTAAACTGTAACTTCTCACCGAAACTCAGAAATAAAGTCTGCTTTTGTGATGAAAAATACAGAAATTAGTATAAAAAACGAGTGTAAAGAAAGTAAAGATTAGTTTTGGATAAATATGTACAAGAAATATAAAAGAAGTCCAATAAAAATATTTTGAGGAAAACTCTAATCTCGCTCGGTTTAGAATTTCAAAAAAAGGATACCGAGTTTTTGGTTGTCGGAAGAAAACTTCTGACTGCGACTCACAATAATCTAGCTTATACTCCGTTGTTTTCAAGAGAAGCGAGATTAGCATTTTCCTCAAAATATTTTTATTGGACTTCTTTTATATTTCTTGTACATATTTATCCAAAACTAATCTTTACTTTCTTTACACTCGTTTTTTATACTAATTGAACTCTTTTTCTATGGGTACGAAGTAACGGTCATTTTTGATAAAAAATAATATTTTTGAACAATAAGCTAAACAAGGAAAGTTATGTTTTTCTATTGGAGTTTTAAACCGTGCCGTAGTGCAGAACGTATGGTGTAGTTGTAACCTCGTTCAAGTGATAGCAAATTCTCCACTCTAGACTCCAGGCAGGAATCGAACCTTCGTTCGCCGTGCGTGAATAGAGCGTTTATCCAATCCGCCAATGAGACATGTGAATAGGAGTGAAAACCAAGCAGTACCCGCCTGGCATGAGTTCGTCATTGGAAAACGTCTTCCTACTACACGTTAAACTGTTCTTTCATTTTTATTTTCACGAAACCGGTCTATCCATGATTTTTTGCGAGACCATTTTTGGCTCTCTCACACGTAATATTCAAATTTCAGACATACCTGAAAAATATGTATACCTCAACTTTTTTGGAGCTTTTCAAAAATGTATGTATTTTTTGAATAAGTTAATTTTGTGCGAAACTATGCCGAGATTTGAGGAGGCGGACACTTTTGTCGCCGGCGCCGCAGCCGCCGCCGCCGCCGCCGCCCCGCACGGAAGCCATTTTTGCGAGACGTTGGGCCCTCTAACTCCTCTGAATAAATTCTACTTGGAACGTGAACTTAGTATCTTGTAGACGTGTTGCCCTTCAGTGATTCATGCAAAAATCTAAGAAAATGGTCGACGTACTTTGAAGAAAATTGTAATAATCTGTTTTGTATTGTCTGCAGACCTTTGAACAAAAACTAATCTGCGCAGCGCTCCGCGCTGCGCACGATGAAGTTGATATTTGAACGAATTTGTGTTTTTCGCTGTTCGGTACTTGGTGAAACTCTGTTGATGTTGTTTACTGTTGAATTAAAGTTTATTTTCATCCAAAGTTTTATAAGGTTGATCGTTCCGTACAACTGTATGAGGAAAGAGACTACAAAATTCGTTTGACGACAGTGAAAAACTACTACATTAAATGTTCGATGTATCAAATTAAACTCAATGGACCTTTACTATACAATTTAAACATTTCTAGGAATAATAACTTGAACAATCATAGTTATATGGGAAGGAGTAAAACTATTACTTTACTTGAACACAATGTTTCAGTTGAAAAAGAAATACAAGCGTAAGACAGCACCGTGTTTTCTAGTTAACATTTCTCGTATGGAATCTTAATACAAGGCGGAAAACTTTTTCGATTATAGAAACCTTGGAGAAATTCAAATACAAACTAACAAACGAAACGATTCCTAGTAGAAAATAATCATTGTAAACACAAACACACAGAAATAAAGTTAAAACACACAAAGAACATACAACTGTAGTAACTAAATCTTGTGGTTTACTTTCCTAACTGTTCTCGATCCTAGGACACTTTCGAACTATTTCTCAACATGGTGCTCGTGACTTTTCAGTCTCTTTTTCACAGAACGTGTGAACACATTCGAAATACACGTACATCTTTTCTCCCGTACACGTGTTCTTACGTTTCAATGGATATTCACGTGATATTCACGTTACTTTTACGTGATATGCACGTGATATTCACGTTACTCTCATGTGACATTCACGTGACTTCCACGTGACTTTCCTTTCAGGCGACAGGAATGGCCAAATTCCCATTGATATCGTTCATTTCCAGCTGGGGGCTCGGGAGTTGCTGGGTTTCGTTTTTGCTCGAATTTCGCATCGAGAGACCCAAATGCAGTTTTCGGCGGAATTTCGGGGCTTTTGCTGGAAAAGGAGGTGTTTAAAAAATTTATAGTTTTTTTAATGTTTTTCTATCAAGTTTCAAGACTCATTTTGGACGCGTGAAACATTTCAAAAACATTGGCGTCTATTTTCTGCGATTGACAAGCTAAAAGAGCGAGAGAGCACACGAACGTTTGAATGAACGAGATGAGAATACGAAAACGATTTGGTCATAAATATAATAGTTTTTCTCTTATAAATAGTGTTTTTTTTGCTAGGGAGAAGGTTTCGATAAGAAAAGGGAGATATTTGTAGCGACGACCGCAATTGTAGTCAGATTTGAGTGATTCGCATTTTTTTGCAGTGTAAATATAGTTCGCATCCAATACTGTTTCAATAGTGTTTCGGAAATTTGGTTTTTTGTGACTTTATCAGTCAAAAGTAATAAAAAATACTTGAAGACTCGCAACCTGTGCCTATAAAAGACGTATGAAACACTGAAACGCGGTTACATCTGGCCAACAGAAAAGTTGGCGATAAAATCTTTTGAAAAGTCAATGAAATGCAATTGAACGTATTTAACACAGTATATGTTGTATATACACTCAATACATTGTAAGTAACGAAATGACCTTTTCTTTATTTTCACCGAATTCGCATGTTTTCAGAATTGAAACCGGTCAATGATGTTCTACAACGCCTTGACCATTGGGATCAACGAACTATTCTCAAAAAACATTTATTGGAAAAGTCGGAAACAAAAATTCATGATGAGTTGTAAAGTACAGAATGAACAATGTGTTTTCCTAGTCTATTTTGTAGCGAAGTGTATAACTACGTGCTTGATATTTACATTACAAAAACAATAGCGCAAATGAATTCAACATTTTGCTAAAGTTTCGTTCGGAAACAAACCGGTCTCATCAAATCCACGTGAATTGAGAGAGAGTGGAAAAATGAACAGTTCTGGTATAGTATCTAAATAAAACAAAGACTAAAAAAGTACACAGTATTCTATTAGGTGAATCAAAGTGAAATGAAACCGGTCACAGCAGTTTGTCTTAGGTTAGGTAGCCCTTTAGTATCGAATTCTTTTTCTGTACCCTTCAAACGCGTTCGCACTTTCTTCAGTATAGTTGAATGTTTCACGGATATATTAAACAGTAAGGTAACCAAGCGGCTCTGATTGTTCGTCTTTCTGTGTTCTATGAAAATCAATGAACCATTTCTGCAGTCCTCGCACATATTGAATTTGTTCGGTCTGTTGTCACACAACTAAAAGAAGTATACTTCTGACCTTCTCATATCCTGACCTTATCCCCCCCCCAAAAAGAGATCATTTGATGAACGAATTCACCTGGTTCGGGACCGCTAATTGTTTAGCTATCAGCACGCCATCAGCCGTAGCAGGGTGCAGGTAGCCAGCAAGTAGCCGCTGTTAACAATGCGAACAATGTGATACACAGACAAACTGTACGATGGAGGTATGTTTTATAGTCAACTTCTTCTCCATGTCCACTCCTACAGTGTATGTGCAGACCGTTTCGGTTAAAGAAGAACTATTATGTGATACAATCCCTACGCTTCAGTCCTTTGAACCGCATACATTTTTCAATTGCAGTATGCATGTCCAAACATACTCAGAGCATCTCGCATTCAAATTAGCTCAAAATTTGTAGGTTGAAAGGTGAGATTTTCATCGTAAAAAGTTGAAGTCAACTCCGGAAAACATAGAAAAAGGGAATGCGATTCGCAAAGAATCGGTTTCATTAGGGCAAGTGGAAGAAATGGCTAGTTCTGGTACCTCTTAATACCTCAATGAAACACAGAATAGCCTATGTGCACTGCTATTAAGGTGAATCAATTTACATTGAAACATGTTAGATCAGTTTGTCCTAGGAAGTAATAACTTTTCTCTCTGTTTCTGTCAAACGTGTTTACAAGCTACATTGGCGTCGTTGAATGTTTCACTGATATATTAAAAAAAGAGGTGACAGAGCATATTTGATTTGTCTGAAAAAAATGTGAAAGACAACTTCGATGTACCAAACTAAACTGCCAATGGTCAAACTAAACTGCCAATGGTCATAAACTAAACTGCCAATGGTCAAATTGGAATTAAATATATCAAACCATTTTAGAATCAATAACGGGCACAATCATAATTATATGGGGAGGTGGTCAAAACGACCATTTTACTTGCATAAAATATTTCAGTTGAAAACTACAAGGGTGAGACAACATTCGCTTTTCCAGTAAGCATTTTTTGTAACTCTGTTTTTTTTAGAGTTGGCAAAAGTCATTGGAATCGCAACGTTATGTTTAGGTACCCGGGGTACCTGAATTAGCTTTCCATTCTGCCCCCCCCCCCCCCCCCCCCCTTTAAATGATAGAAGTATCACAAAATCAGTGAGTATCAAAAATCTATACTTGACACTAGGAGAATCGACACTAGAAGTGGCATTCATTTCTCCGACAAACGAGATTTTATGTCTCTTTCCAAAATGGAGGCAGGGTTGATTCTGCTAAATTTCAAGAGAAACTGACTATATCAATTGGTGAACTTTTGTATGCGAGTACATCAGATGCGTGATTGTTCCGGGTAACATGCGACACAGCTGAATAATAATAATAATAATTCATTATCCATGTAGAAAGACATCAACAACACTTAAATCAAAATTACGTACGTGATGAATGGATTTTAACAAAAAATACATGAAAAACCTATTCTTAAAATGGAACGATTGATTATGAGCACCTAGGTCGTATTATTGTAGTGGGAAATGTGGGGTTAAACATGGTAACGGAAACCGTAAACATCAAAGTACGACTGAGATATGGCTTCAGCAATGGTTGGTCAGTTGAACACACAGAGCGGAAATATTCATACCTATCTCTAATAGAGACACCATTCTCATACATCTCATTTAAAGCAACCACAGTATCCGGAATTTTCCGGTTAAACACAAAGTCAGCTGGGACAATGAAACCGGCAGGTAGTTTTTAGCCACCAGGGAAAACAATTTCAGACTGAGAGGGTACAGATGAATCAATTGTAGAGGAAGAAGGCACGGGCAAATCAGCAGGAGCAACCAAGTTAGGAGTTTCAAACGGAACGGTTTCAACAGGTTTCACGGTTGGAGATAACAAAGCAAATGACTCGGAAAATTCAAGAAGTGGAGACACATTAATAATTGGAGAAACGGGAACAATATTTCTAGGTTGTTCAAATACCTCCATTTCGGTTTGTAGGTTGGCATCAGCGGGAATGGGAATTGTAGTTTGGTCGGTGACCTGGAACTTAAAAGAATTGAAAACCAATTCCAAAAAATTAATTGAACTGGTTTTCTGGTAGCCAGAATGAAAGTAGAATAGAAGTGAACTGGTTTTTTAATAATTGGCAAACCCCATTGGAGTTGGTCTGGAATTGGTTTGGAATCGAAACTTTCAAATTATTAAAATTGTCAATGTTTTGTTATGTCCCAACTTGTTCCAGTGTATTTGTTGTAGAGTTTTACTAACTTTTCGAACAGAACAAAATAAATCGGAATAGATTTGGTCCAGAATCGATCGGAAACGGTTTGAAATGGAATTGAATTGAATCGGGTTTTTAGAATTGGTCAACCACTCTGCACTACAGACAAGATAACCGCAATCGTGTGTTGCAGTCTCTCTTTATAGCAGCGTTGGTCCTGGTGATTCTGATAACTTTCTTTTGTAATGAGCACATTATGCAAAAACGTTGTATAGCCACAGTGAAAAAAATGATACTGACAAGGATTCCACTTTGAAATACTAGACTTTAATTGTTACCTATAAGTTAGTTTTGTGTTACAGCGTTGGTCACAAATTATAATGACTGCGAAATTACTATCATCAAGATGCTTTGTTCCGTGAAAGAAGCTTTGTTCTCACTTAAAAGAAAAAAGACTTAAACAAAAAAGGAGAAAGAACGAGTCTCGTTTTTTTACTTAAGTCGATTTTTTGAAAAATTCGAATACCCTACGCGGGCAATTGGACCTGCCGCGAACGCTCTGCGCATCAGGCTACCGTAATCTCCCTGCGTCCAATCTCGAGTCAACGAAATTTTTCGAAAAAAACTTCAGATGTTTCGTGAGCGCCGCTGGAGTCGGGCTCGTAGTTTTGGTTCTCATTTATTATTATTTAATTTTAGTTTTTGAGGGGTAATTCCTCAAAAAGGTTTTTCTTTACCGAGGTAGTATATACGTCGAGTAATAATTTAGAGGTGGTTAGACCTCTAATTTTACCAGAAGTGGTAACTGTGTTACTTTTGTCAGTTTGGTTGAAGCTGCAAATTTTATTCTCGTTCTAGGATGTCGGACTCAGACTCCTCGAATCGGGTCGACAGACGTTCGCGTTCTCCAGTGAACAGAAGAAGACGTTCGTATTCTCCTAGGGAGGATCGTCATAGAAGACACGCCAGCAGGGACAGACGCCGTTCTAGGTAGGCTTCCGGTATATTGTCGTTAAGAATAATTTGAATATTCTTTTTTATCTTTCGATATTTGCAATGGTGTGGTATTTATCGGTATGGGCAACTTTTGCGATTCCGGTTGGCAACCTAGGCTCAAAAGTATCTGAAAAGGGTTAGACTTGGATAAAGGTTGTCTGTTGTTTGTAGATCTAGGTCACGATCTTCGTCGCGTCGATCTTCCCGTCGCTCTTCTTCCTCTAGGGACCGATCTCGGTCTCGCTCAAGATCGCGGTCTCGCTCCAGGAGAAGAAGACGTCGGTTCCAGAGGGATCGTTCTCGATCGGCAGACGAGGTTCCACAGCCAGAGGGGGAAGAAGAAGAGATGGAAGAAGTTGAAGTTCCGAGGAGCCCCGGGTTGGACAACTACGTTATTCCAAAGAAGTCGGATTTCGCAGCAGGTGAGATTCGTTTACACTCGAGATTTGGGGCTCTTGGAATTAGCTTTTGGAATCAAAAAGATCCCGGAATATGACTAACGAAGGGAGTCATTGCTAACGATTGTTTCCTTCCCTCGCGCTCTGTTCTTTATACCGTCCCCTTAGTTGGGGTAGTTTATGTACAGATGATGTATTTATTCGTATCATTAATTACAGCGGTCGGAGCAGTTCCGGCTCCCCCCAAGTTAACCAAGAAGGAAGTCCGGTCCAGAGTTGAAGTGGACGAGGACGCCAAGAAGAGATTCCAAACCTGGGCAGGCGGGAAATTCATCCCGACCACGGATCGGAAGAAGATTCTAAAGGATCTACCACTGATAACGTGAGTTTCCTTGTTAGTTTGCCGACTCGGGGGTACATTATTATATTAAGGCGTCACGTAAAGATAGGTTTACCGTATCAGGCAGAGGGTACGGAAGGGCTACGAGTGGGTCTCATCAAAGCCAATCATATGATTGAGTGCTATATTAACTGGCGTTCATTTACAGATTGACGCTGGCACTGCCTCCTGTGCTGGATGAGGAATTGAAAGGACAGATCAAGAAGAATATCGACTTGGTCATGACGGAAGCTGAGTTCGACTCAATCTACGATGGCCTGCTGACGGCTCTCAACGTTCTGGAACTCGTGAGAAAGGTTAGGCATTGTGTGTTCTATCTCTTCTCTTTATTTTATTAAAGATATATATATATACATATATATATATATATATATGTAGAAAGGTTAGGCATTGTGGTCATTGCAGTTGGGATCAGATGATAAAGGAGCCCCGTTCGGCGAGGATGTCACTGGGTATTTCAATGTGCTTGGAGAGATCTTGTCAGCTTCTCTCAAGGATGCACTAGTCGCCAAACGGTGCCAAACACTCAAGTAAGTTTTCATGTTCAGCCAATACGTACGTTAGCAGAACGGAGCGGCTATTCAGGCATTGGGTTATGTCCTCCGGACGACTTAGACCGGGTTAGGACGAGGTCATGGCCGGTTATAAAGTGTAAGGATCCTCATTGTTAGCGTTTTCAAACGTGTCTCTTTGCAGGGCTCTCGGAGTAGCGCCACAGCAAGCCATGCCAGGCTATAAGAAGCTGGGGCTGGATGCTGACTCCTTCGTGGGAGGCGAGAGAGACGAGGAGATTCGTCCAGCGCTCTTTGGCAAGGCTCTGTTGGAACAGCTGGGGGCAGAGGATTCGGCAACCCGAAAGGCCCTGGCAAAGCTCCGGAAACCGGCCACATCGTTCCAGACTCCTCCAAAGTATAGGAGGCCGCCGCCTCCCAAGGCTCGAGCTTCCTATACCCCAAGAAGGTACGATGAAGTTTATGTTACTCCTTTGAAATGTTCGACTCGAATAGCAGGTCGCATTAGCGACTTTGCGGAAAGATGGGAGGCTCTGACCTCCGATCCTCTAATTTTAAAGTGGGTTAAAGGATACACTTTGGGATTCGTTGGGGAACCCCCTATATTACAAAGGGTAACAACATTATCTGACACCCCTCGCAACCTTTTTGAGGAGCTGGAAAAGTTAGTACTCAAAGGGGTGATCGAGCGAGTCCCTTCGGACTCCAAGGTGTTTCTAGCGACCCTTTTTGGAATTCCAAAGAAAGATGGATCCACTTGATTGATATTCAATCTGAAACCGCTAAACACCTATTTGGACATTGAACATTTTAAAATGGAAGGGTTGCACCTAGTGCCTGACCTGGTGTTCAAACAAGACTTTTGCTGTAAGCTAGACATGTCTGATGCGTATTTCGCAGTGAATATTGATTTATCAGATAGATCCTACCTTTCTTTTTCCTGGAAACAAGAAATCTATAGATTCACTTGCCTTCCGTTTGGGTTAGCTACAGCGCCGTTTGTTTACACAAAACTCCTGACAGTACTGGCGGAGTTTCTAAGGAGTAAGGGCATAAGGCTTATTCATTACCTGGATGATTGGGCGCTCTTTGCGACCACGCCAGAGATACTGAAGGAGCACATAGGTATGGCGCTCACTCTTTTTGCCGAGGTCGGACTACGCGTGAACATGGAAAAATCTGTCACGACACCTTCACAAGAAATGGAATTCTTGGGGCTAACATTGAACTCAGCCAAGGCTACTTTTGCAGTACCACACAAGAAGAAATTAGACATCAAGTCTCTAGCCACTACTCTACTAGCACAGAAAACGGTAGTAGCAAAGGACCTTGTCGCTTTTTTGGGCAAAACTAATTTCATTACCTTAGCGGTGCCGGAGGCACCGCTGAAACTTCGTTATCTTCAACGTGACTTGAACTTGGTAGTAGTACACGATATGCCAGATTCATACCAGCGTTGGTTGAGTCTAAGTGACGCAGCCAGAGCTGAGATGGAGTGGTGGCGCGTTAACATTGAGCGTCTAGGAGAAACTGAGTGGGCTCGCTTTTCTCCCGACGTCATAATTACTTCTGATGCTTCTAAGTTGGGTTGGGGAGCGGTCTGCTGTGGTAAGCGTATTGGTGGTCGCTGGACGTCAGCGGAATCAAGATTACATATCAACCTCTTAGAGTTGATGGCTTCGTTTTTCGCTCTAAAAATTTTTGCGAGCAACTGGAAAAATCTGAATGTGTTGTTAGAGCTAGATAATACTTCAGCGGTAGCTTATATTCGTAATATGGGAGGTACAAAATTGCCTTCCCTTTCGGATCTAGCGGCCGATCTTCATGACTGGGCAAGAGGGCGGTTCATCCGCGTGTTTGCTACTTATAGGCCGGGGGCCATCAACCAAATTGCAGATTGGGAATCGCGTAACACGATCAGGGAACGCGCTGAATTCAGTTTAGACACGGCCGTAGCAACCCGTACTTTTGATATTTTCGGTAAGCCGGAAGTGGACCTGTTTGCTACTAGGCTTAACTGTAAGATTGCTAAATTTATCTCGTTTTTCCCAGATCCCGACTCCTGGAGGGTCGACGCCTTCGCGCAAAATTGGTCGGGCCTCTACGGTTACGCATTTCCACCGTTCAATCAGATCACAAGAGTGATCCGAAAATCGGTGGAGGACGGGGCCACAGTGGTTCTAGTAACCCCAGCCTGGCCAACACAACCTTGGTTCCCTCTGGCTCTCCAATGGGCGGCCGAGCCTCCCAGAGTCCTGCCGCGGTTGAAGGACATGGTAGTGGATCCGGAAGGCGTGCCGCATCCACTTCTGGCCCAGATAAATTTTCGGCTAATAGTATGGAAAATCTCACCGACATCTGGGAGGCCCAGGGCCTGTCACGGGATTCCATCGACACGCTCATGGCTAGCTGGGCTCCGTCCACTGTGAAACAACACAATTCGGTATTGAGAGCTTGGACGGCATTTGCACGTTCTCAAAAATTACCGCAAATTCCATCTTCGGTGTCGTTATGCAATTTCCTATCTCATTTAGGCCGCAAAGGGTTGTCCTATTCCTCGGTGGCCTCTCACAGGGCAGCGCTAGTTACTTTTTTCGAACAGGTGAGGCACGGCAGCCTCGGTTCAGAGGTTTTTGTGACCCGATTCATGAAGGGTCAGTTTCGAAAGAATCCACCCAAACCAAAATATGCGGAAACATGGGATGTCAAAGTAGTTTTGGAGTACATTAAGGCGCAGGGTCAGAATAAGACCCTGTCCTTGCGTTCCCTGACACTCAAACTTGTTTTTCTACTAGCAATTTGCTCACCAAAAAGGGTTTCGGAATTGGCTGCACTGTCAATCAATCATTTGCAACGTTCCTCCGAGAAGTGGACCTTTTTTCTAAACTACAGGAACAAGAACCGGAGTGCAGGATCGGCACACACCGCGCAGTACGAGGCCTTCTTGGAAAACCCATTGCTATGTCCGGTTCTTACTCTTTCGGATTATCTGAAAGCTACAGAAAAATTCCGAAACGGACAAGAAAAACTGTTGTTATCGTTTGCTAGGTTCTCTCCAGTTCAAGCCAGCACGGTAGCTCGCTGGATTAAGGAGATTCTGTCTGCGTCGGGAGTTGATGGGCATTTTAAAGCGCACTCTACGAGGTCGGCGAGTACTTCGAAAGCACTGAATTCGGGTGCTGCCATTACGGACATTTTGAGTGCGGCTTGTTGGTCTGAAAAAAGTGATACCTTTTTCAGATTTTATAATAAGGAGGTGGCAAAGCCTTCTTTCCAAGCACACGTCCTATCAAGGTGATTTAAATTAGCATCTTGATGATAGTAATTTCGCAGTCATTATAATTGAATATTATGCAATATTTATTGACGTATAATATCTATTATAATGACTGCGAAATTACTATCATATCCCACCCGGACCCGCCTCTGTTTTTTCTGTCCTAGGAAAGATAGGCCTGGGTGTTCGCTCTTATTATTCTTGTTTTTTTCACACTGCACGTTTCAGTTCGGACTCTGGTCGGGACCCTCGTTCGCAGAATTCGTCTTCCCGTGGCGGTCGTGGAGGTCACCCTCGTGGTCGAGGTCGCGGTGGCCAAGCTCGTGGCACCGGCAGATAGATAGATCTTCAATCTCATGAAGGTTGTCGTTTCATTGCCCCGTTTTGGGCTCATTGTTGTTGTTTGTTGATTAATAAATTTTCTTTCTACGTTCTCTCCTGCCAGCATTGGCGCTGGCACTCAACATCTGAAGTTTTTTTTTCGAAAAATTTCGTTGACTCGAGATTGGACGCAGGGAGATTACGGTAGCCTGATGCGCAGGGCGTTCGCGGCAGGTCCAATTGCCCGCGTAGGGTATTCGAATTTTTCAAAAAATCGACTTAAGTAAAAAAACGAGACTCGTTCTTTCTCCTTTTTTGTTTAAGTCTTTTTTCTTTTAAGTGAGAACAAAGCTTCTTTCACGGAACAAAGCATCTTGATGATAGTAATTTCGCAGTCATTATAATAGATATTATACGTCAATAAATATTGCATAATATTCAATTGCCATGCAAAAGTGCACTGAAGAGGGTTTTGGGTCGAAATCATGGCCTACTTACAAGGTAGCATCGAAATAGACTACAAAGTACAAAACAGGTTCTAGACCAGCATGTTTCATTCACAAATAAAAATTAACGAGACACTTGGTTTTTAGTTGTTAACTCAGAACTTGTCATTTTCAGACAAAAGTGCTGCAAAGTGTACTTCTTTATTAACACAGCTGTAGGTTTCAGGGTTTTCATAAAACAGCTAGAGGCTGATATAGGTTGGTGCAAGCAGCATCAGAGAGTATTAGTAGAAAGTGGGGGAACCAACGAATGTGTGAGTTGTGTTTGGTTCGACCTCTATATCAGCAAAAAGTGAACAATACAAATTGATGTGATACTGTAGCGGAAGTATTTCGCAAAAATAGAACAATACAAATGTT
Source organism: Litoditis marina (assembly GCA_964036275.1). NCBI lineage: Eukaryota > Metazoa > Nematoda > Chromadorea > Rhabditida > Rhabditidae > Litoditis > Litoditis marina. The sequence goes on from OZ038436.1 coordinate 8,245,754, forward strand.
GCACAATGGTTTACAACGCACGCATGTCGTCAAAGTACACATGAAATACCCTTCAGCAATTTCCGAAATATCATGCGTGCGTTGTGAACCATTGTGCAACATTTGTATTGTTCTATTTTTGCAGAATACTACAGTATCACAGCAATTTGTATTGTTCACTTATTGCTGATATCGAGGTCGAACCAAACACAACTCACACATTTGTTGGTTCCCCCACTTTTTACTAATTGTCCTTTTTTTGCTAGTTGTACTCCTACAACTTCCTGTTTCACCTATTCACCGAGTGGATCTTGTGAACTCATGAATAGAAATCTCAGTTTTGTGTGTGCAAGAAGCCAAATGTAGACCTTAAAATTTAGGTTTTGGCGCAAATTGGAGCCCGCGCCTGGCGCCAACGCAAAATAATATTTTTTTACTCTCCAATTTACTCAACATGTGATAACCATTAACTGTACCAAATTTCGAACGATTACAGTGACGCTGTCGCGAGTTTAGGTTTTGGCGCCAATTGATGCCAATTGACCCCGCGCCCGACGCCAACGCAAAATAATCATTTTTTACTTATCAATTCACTCAAAATGTGATAAACATTAACTGTACCAAATTTTGAACGATTACAGTGACGCTGTCGCGAGTTTAGGTTTTGGCGCCAATTGATGCCAATTGGCGCCCGCGCCTGGCGCCAACGCAGAAGAGTCATTTTTCACTTATAGATTTACTCATCATGTAATAACCATAAACTGTACCAAATTTCGAACGATTCCAGTGACGCTGTCGCGAGTTTAGGTTTTGGCGCCAATTGGTGCAAATTAGCGCCCGCGCCCGGCGCCAACGCAAAAAAAACGTTTTTTACCTATAAATTTACTCAGCATGTGATAACAATTAACTGTACCAAATTTCGAACGATTCCAGTGACGCTGTCGCGAGTTTAGGTTTTGGCGCCAATTGGTGCAAATTGGCGCCCGCGCCCGGCGCCAACGCAAAAAAATCACTGTTCTATATATAAATTTACTCAGCATGTGATAACAGTTAACTGTACCAAATTTCAAACGATTCCAGTGACGCTGTCGCGAGTTTAGATTTTGTTCAGGGCGCCTATTGGCGGCCGCACCGGGCGCCAATGACAATATATGGTTTTCATATTTGGCGCGACGAGCTAACTTTTGCCATAGAATAGATGTTTCAAATTTCAGCCAAATTGATTAAGTAGTTTTTACACTACGATGCGGACAGAATTCCGTGAGGGAGGAGGGAGGAGGGACGAGGGACGAATTACGGCGGAACTTTTCAACAACGACACGAAATCATAACTCAGACGAAAATGGTCCGATTTGGTTGAAATTTTCACACAATGTTCAATTCGTGATTCTCTATAGTCGCCATTTTCTATTTGCCAGCGGTTGAGAGAGTGTGTAGGTCAATGGTACGCAGACTGGCTGGCCCCTCGCCAAACCTCGCCCCTTACAAAATCGATGGTACGGTGTCCACAACGGTTCGACAAATCCTATACCGTTCTCTCTTTTTAGTTTTCGAAAAAAAGGAAAAAAAAATTGGTAATTAAAAGAAAAAAACGAGTCCGCAATGGCCAAACCAAAGACAACTCACGCGCGATTATTGAACATTTGAATATATTCAGAGCAGTCACTCGAAAAAAAATTCACTCATCTCGAAAACTTATTTTCCAGAACTATTCATATATCAATTGTATGGGGGATACACACACTAACTTTCGTCATGTTGCTTTCATTAAACAACCTTTCTTAGGTTACTTTTGTATATACATTTAAATCTGTGTATAGAGTATTGGTAACTCAATCAATTTCCTTGAAGAAAATCTTATTATTTTCACCTTAACAAAGTTATTCGGATTATAGCCATTGTTTCTTTGATGCAGTTGTGTGTCGCAGTTTTAGATTAAAGCCGCTGGTTTTCGAAATGTGGTTGATTTGCTCTCATCTTTACGATCAGCGGTAATTAATGTATATTTATCGAAGTGGGAGACTAACAATGGATTGATTTGTGAAAGCTAATAAATAACAATAAGCCGCTAAATATACAGACGAAACTAGGTGGACTCTTACAGTACACCTTTCGAATTCCCCATGAAAAAATCCCTTTTTCTGGTTATGTTTCTAGTAGACAAATCCGATGACTTGAAAATACAGAAAACTAAATTCAAGTATACGGGAGGAGTCTACATTTGCAGATTGGACTAGTTTAGAATGAATGTACAAACCCGTTTTAGCTTCGAAGATAAACCACTGATTGTAGACGCTCGCTTTTCTGTCCTCATAAACGGTGTATAAAACACTCAACCGCGGTTGAATCTCGTCAAGCGCAAAGTTTGTCATATTAACACTTATTGAATAACACAGATATAACACCTATGCCATAAACACTGTTCTCACATATACACCAATCAAATAATCTAAAACATATGTTCTGTGAATATTTTGATTTTTTTCTCGAGTTCGGTAACTGGATAATGATGCTGCTCTACAACGCCTTAATCACTGGGACCAACGAAATCTTCCAAATAAACATATTAAAAGTTCAAAATTAATTGTGAAACTATAATTAAATATGTTAATACACTCGTTTATGCAAAAATCAAGTCAATAGTCTAGTAAAGTTCCAGAAGAAATCAGTTCGATCAGGACATGTATATTTGAACGAGGGAAAGAAGGAGTGCTATTTACGCCGTGGTAGCTAAATAAACCGTAGCTTGTTAAAACAGACTAAAACATGTGCACACATTATCATAAGATAGGCATAAATTGCAAATGGATTAGGATATATCATTTTGGCTTAGGCAGCTCTTCGATCTTAAAGGGGGGCAGCAAGGAATGTTGAAATAATCGGCCAAATTGAGACAATTCGTTCTATACCAATATCAGTTTCACATGTTAACTGTAAAGGCTCAATTTCCGAAATTATTTTTCATTTTGCCTAGGTCAGACACGCAGAGGGAGTTTTGGGGTGGCGCCAAAATAAGTGACGTTTGTAGTTTGGTTGTCACCAGCAAAGTCCAATCAAGATTTCATATAAGAATGTGATTATGATAGCGAAAATTATTCAACTTTCGAAAACAATATCCTTTGACATTTCATCATGTCTAAATCAACACAACTAAGATTATTGTATGTGAACGAGAAAAAACTACATATCAGCTTCGTTTCGGAATGAAGTTTCTGATTTTTACTTCACAGAAGCGTACAATTGTCATGTTTTGAATATATTCCCATAATAATATATACAATATTTACAACTACTCATGACAAAATTGCAAAAATAGGAACACAGAGATATGCATACAAACATGAATGTGTGGCCAGATTCGTAAATATACTTACAAACACATAAAACCACACCAGAAAATCCTAAAATGAAAACAAAACGTTCACAATGAGACTTATACTGACATCAATAACACTGAGTAACACATATAATACAAAGATCAAAGATAGATCAAATAAAAGGTAGAAGTTAGGGGATGAGTGAACTATCCATTGAATCAGATGGGAAAACCCTGGAATACAATATACAAACACTTGTCACTTATTATTGGTGTTCATTCTAAACGGCGTGCAGTAGTATCACGCCATGCAAAAGACTACATACCCAGCCTTTGACTGATGTCAAACAGTTGCACTTAGTTTATGAGAAACGGTAGTGAAAAAAACGAGAAGGGAAACAGGAGAAATTCAGCGTTTGCTCGTTTGGCAGGAAGGGAGCCCGTATTTTTGCTGACTATTTGGATCTGCAGTGAGGTGAACATTACAGTAAGGCGCGACTATTATACAGAAAAGAACACGTTTTCTTCCATAACGTGAAACTCCATACCTTTTATCCATTATTCAAGCGAACACGAAAAATAATGAGTAGTCTACTTCTATTGGAACTACAACATCACAGTGGGAAGGCATCTGACTTCAAACCTGAAATGAATTTCTGACTGTAAACATTTGACTACAAGACACACAAGGTGTAACTATTCTTCACGAACAAGCTAACCCGTTTTTTGACGTTGTGATTTTTTGTCAATAGTGGTAATCAGAAAGCAGGGAACTTAGGCGTATTCGGCGTTAGGACTGTTAGACTGTTAGGAGATTTTTATAAGGCGATCAAACTAGTCGGTAATACGTAATACATATACTACAAGATTCGATCTCTCACCGAAGCATAGATCAACAAAACCAGCCAAAGAAAATGATTTCACCCCATCCAGAGGGTGGTCAAACACCAATAAGCTTTGACTATTTCACGAAAAGTAACCCGATACCCGATATTCAATGGAAACGTGAACATTTCCAACTTTGCAACAGAAATGAGTGAAATGTAAATGCCCCAATATTGCTATGAAAGGCCTTTTTATTGTCTGGCTATTCTTTCAACATTACTGGATCGCTTTTCTTAGCCGCTTCGGAGAGATTTGGTGAGAGATCAGTTCTCAAATAAAAATACAAAACACACAATAACATACTAATTTCTATTTATCAACAAATGAATAAAATATAATATAGAAACTAACCTGTTTGCAACGAGGATAAACTGAGGTCCTCCGAACACCGGCCGACCTAGTTAGCAGAACAGCTGACAGAGCGATATACTATCATATGCATCCGATAAAAACAACCTGAAAAACACTTGAATCAGTAAGTTCATCAATAAAGTTACAGTCTACAAAATCACAACTCGTTGTTAACTTGATAAAGCGAAAGTGCGAAAGAGTATGCGTGAACTCTCGAGAAGATAGAGAACCGGTTGAACTCAAGTAATAATTACAAAACCGAACATATATCTACCAGTTAGGTTCAACTATCGTTTAGACGGAAAGCAGTTAGTGCATAATTTGGCATGAAAACAGAGGATTGCACAAAAAGCTGAGCAAGTTTGTGAAAGCGTGAAGACTATAATTGTGTTTTAGAGTATCCATTTGGGAGAAAAAGCACGTCACTGCGTGAGGTGAAACACATACCTTCATGTTTTCCGCCAGTCGACCAGAAGGGAAATTGCAGAATTACTGTGCAGAGATAAACAAACTTCAGCGATAAAAATAACGTCTGAAAAATATGGTATTACAACGAACAGTACTCCCAGTACGAGGATCGACAACGACCAATTCTTCATCACATAACGGGGTACTTGTGTACTTGACCGTTTTTTTTGATAACCTTAGCTTAGTTAGGGATTGGGTATCCCAAACTAAAACCGATTACCATTTGCCTACCACATACACATTGATAAATATATTACTTTCACGACTTTTTAACAGTAGCTGTCCGAAAATCCCAAAACTTCGATAAAAATGGGATACGTTCTGGCCAAAAACATGAACATTTGTGTATTCTTGATTAATTTTCACTATAAACGGACTCCTTGTTACAAAAGTCGGACCTTACCTGTGTATAGTACCGTCACACATCTGCTTATGGGAATATTCTCAAAAATGCATACAATTTTTCTGAACTCTATTTGAGCCATAGATATCTATTGTGAAGTATGAAATTGGGTAAAAATTACAGTTGTAAATTGACTTACTCTTTACACAATACCCTATTTCTTTTCTTCCCTTCGTTCAGTAGCAACGTCCGAACACAAAAAATTTAGATGGTGAAGGAATGTAACACCTGAATTGAGTAATAATTTGACATTCGTTACTGACAGATTCACCTACCACCACAGTTCCCAACTGAATAATGGTTCAGAAGTAAAAGAATAGTAATCAGCGCACTTCCCTAAGGTTTGATTATTGATTCGACCATTCTCCACAAAGAAACCAGTTTGAGCTGCTTGTTTTGTTTTTGTTTTGTACCTCCAGAAAACTCAGACAATGGGTGAGACTGGTGAGTTGTTTCTATTTCTTAAAAAATATAAAAGCGTATTCTACGGTCAGTGTATATGGTCAGTATGGATACTCTCTTGGAAAGGAAGGAGTAATGAAAAAGTCACATGTGAATTGAAAACTAACCTGAGCCAAAAAAGTGGAAGAAGAGTGGAGGTACGTGAATCAGGAAATCACAAGCCAATCCAGAAATTGATGATCTTCCATGAGCAGAGACCTGAAAATAGCGCTAGAATCATTATTTTCAACGCTAATTTTGAGAGTAATAGAACGCAGTGAATTAACAGACAAACGAAAAACAAGTTAATGAATAAAGAATGAGAGAAGAGGCTAATGAATATAAAATTGACTATATATACGAGATCTCGACACAGACCGGTCGGTAGTTCATCACAAAACAAACATCTTGATTTACAAAAACACATTCTGTCCAACTCAAGTAGGCCAATTTATTATACCAAACGGGGAAAATCAGAAAAAACTAGTTCGTAGAATTTCTTGGAACTTTTAAAAGTGAAAAATCAAAAATTCGACCGGTTTTCGTTTTAGACACCGGTTTTTCAATGTGCACAACAAGGACAGTAACTAAGTTCTTTCCAACGTAAGCTAGAAATACAAAAACATGAACGGAACAGTAAATAACAATGAAATAATATAAAAAGAGACGAAATTTAAACAATCGACGGAGATTTTCGAATTGCACACCGACTGCCAATATTATTGATTGCGCCGCAGCTCTGCCGCTTTTCGTCTGCTGCCTTTTAGTGGTCTGCATTGGAGCGCGTATTCTGTATTGAGCATTCAATGCAGCGCCCCTTTAAGTTTGCTATCTGTTGTCTTTAAACGCGTTTACAACCTACTTTAGCATATATGAATGTTCAATGATGTGATAAACAGGAAAGAGACCCAGTATCTTCGATACACTAAACATAACATGGCATAAAAATCAAAATGCAATCTCCACACTTTCTACAGATCGCATTTGTTTCAGTATGTTTCTGCACGATTCACTATGAAAACATACTCATGATAATTGCCAAAAACACAAGACAGTTGGTGGATATATTTTGAGTCAATGGAAAACTTCAAACATCTAAGTACGTATTCCGGCATTTTGAACCTGTTCTGCGTCTATCTTTTCGCACGCATCTCGCACGACTTGTATCTCGATGAGAGCAAAGAAGAATTCCAAACTGAAAGAAACACCGGTTCATAATCCAGATAACGAGCTATGATGAGTAAAATACACTTTTTATAATTCTCAACGTTTTAGCAGTAAATTGAGAAATGTGGCTGGAAGAATGAGTTTCACGTATGGTGGTCGGTTAGGCACGGCACTGATCTACTAAGAATGTAATGTTTTTTGTAGTTTGTAGCCACTGCTTTTCAGTTGCAACTAAATCAAAGTACAACTCAGAATGGGTCAGACAAATGAGAACGTATGATTTCCTATGACAAATTGAGGCGGGTAATGTTGAATGATGTGAGCAGATGATCTCTCGTTTCAATGAACTTTTCTCTTATATTCTACTTCAATTGCATTTGTTTCATGTTTCTTGTGGGTGAAAACCCTTTCATATAAGAACAAGGATGCACTTTTCCATTAGTTAAAGTGGCACACAGATAGATTGTGCGATAAAGGTATGTTTATAGTTGAATGTACTTTCATGTCGACTTCTACAATACACTCGCAGACTGTTGGGATTACACGCACGTTTAAAAAAACTCAGTGACTTTCGAATTCAAAATTTGTAAAAAAAAAAGTTGTAGTTAACTCCAGAAAACATGAAGAAAAATGCGAAAGTGAAATGTAACGTCAGTGGAAAATACATGCGCTGTACTTAGTCTATTTCCCTTCTATGTTGAGTCCCAGCACTTTGACATGACTGCTACGAATGTTGTTATAAGAGTTATAAGAGTTCAGAAACCTATGAGAAGTACCGAAGACTTTAATACACAGAAAAACAGATGATGTTTTACTGTAGAAATGTACATAGAAAGTGTAGAACTGCATTAATCTTTTTATTTCTGAAATAATAATAATAGCTGAACACACTAGCACCGCTTGCTTAAAATATATTATTTCGATGATGAAGAGTGAAGAAGACTGAAGAATGACGCAACCTGGGCTTATAAGAAAGGCATGAAAAACTGAAGCGCGGTTGAGAACACTGGTAAAGAATTGACATATCGATATAGTGCGACTCCACCTATAGGTGATATAGGTGTATTGGAAAGAGAGAAAATATATATTATAGTATATTGAAAAATAAATTTTAGTTTCAAATAATTAAAGTTTATTCTTTTACACAACGTTTAAAGTTTTTAGTGAAAAAATAAGTTTCAAATATTATAAAGGAATCAGTTTTTGGTTTTTATAAGTTGCATCGTTTTGTCTCTGAATCTCGACGATGTCTTATTCTAGTTAGAGGTTAAGACATCTTCAGGAGGTTCCTCTAACTAGAATTTAAAAAAAAACAACGAAAAAGTGAAACGAAGTAGTTTTTCCCTGTAATGTGACAGAATGGAACATACTATAGATTAGCAATAAGTGGTTGTGTGTATGTCAGTAGAGCCGTTGATAATCTGCGTCTCTCTGACCTGCACACTCTCTCGTCGATTCCGCCACCAAAGTGGCTCGCTGATTGGCAAGAGTTGTATGAGATCTGGCTACGTATGTTAAAGTATCTTGGACAGTTTGAGATATGAAAACGAAGATATACTAGAAGTAAATTAAATAGTCACGTGAAGTTAGCATTCTAATGAGGAATCGTGCACTCAGTAATTGCACGTTTCTGAGTTCTGCTGCGTTAAATAAGTTTCACGTGACTTTGCAAGTGTCTAACAGTATATTCTACCAACAGCCGTATGGCAAAATAGAAGGGATTTCCTTGGTTTTTTTCGATAAGAATTAATTTTATTGTCAATAGGTGACAATCACTTTCTGGAATATTTGTTATTTCGTTGACATTCACAGTCAATTATCAAAAACAAGCTTTAGAACGCGCAAAGAATGTTTAAATCGAACTATATACAATGCAATACAAGCTTTATTTTTCTCCCGTATCACTGTGTGTTGTGTGAAGGTGTTATTGGCGTCAAAAGGGCGCTGGGAGTTGGAGAAAAAGAGTCTTCTAGGAAGACAACGGCTACCCTCCAAGAGGCTGTCTGTTAGAACATAGCCTCTAACTTTTTTCCATTTCAAAATTGGTGTGATTTTTCATTTCAAAAGTAACTCACTTTCTGAGGCAGTGTATGAGGTAGAGTTGATATTCAAAAGCGAATTTGATTTCTGAATGATTTAACTTTGAGCCTCGAAAGAAGTTCACAAAATTTCAGTTGATTCCGAGCTATATTTCCGTTATTTTCAGGGCTGTTTGCGTAGAAAACTAATTTCTGCTGAAAATAAAAACGAACTTCTCTATTGGATCAAATCACAGAATAAAGAAACATGCGACAAAGGTGATTAATCAATGGAATTTAGCCGTTTTTCATGTTATTTTGCTCCATATTCTAGTTCAATTCCATCTTCAGACAGATAACTTCTCTCACTGCACAAAACAATCAATCCCGTGCTTATAAATCGTGTGTGAAATACTCGAACGCAGCAGAAATTTGCCGAAAACAGTATTTGTGAGCAAATCGCGGCAGAAATATAGTATGGAAGTGAATGTTATATATTGAGAACAGTTGATTCGTTATATTTAGAGAATATCATCAATGAATATTCCATACATAAAGAACATGCTATAGGAATGGCAAATTTCTTCCCGAACCGACTCTTCCCGAACCAAAACCGAACCGATTCTTCCCGAACAAGTTGGTTCGGTGAAAAACCGAACCGTTTGCGTAATCAAACGCACATGAAACCGAACCAAACCCTAATAAACGTTACGTAATCGCATTAATTACTTGAATTGGTTTGGTTCCACCTTTGTTGGCCTAAATTTGGTTCGGTTCTAAAACGAACCGAGTGGTTCGGAAAGAATCGGTTCGGTTTTGGTTCGGGAAGAGTCGGTTCGGGAAGAAGTTTACCTATAGGAATTAATATTATGTCCGGTTGTTGCAGTCGCACTAAGTAAATTCTCGCAACCTGTGCCTATAAAAGACGTGTGAAACACTGAAACGCGGTTACATCTGGCCAACAGAAACATTGGCAATAAAATCTTTCGAAAAGTCAATGAAATGCAATTGAACATATTTAACACTGTCACTGTTGTATATACACTCGATACATTGTAAATAACGAAATTTATTACCTTTTCTTTATTTTCACCGAATTCGCATGTTTTCAGAATTGAAACTACACAATGATGTTTTACAACGCCTTGATCATTGGAATCAACGATCTCTTCTCAAAAAACATTTATTGGAAAAGTCAGAAACTAAAATTCATGATGAGTTGTAAAACACAGAATAAATGTTTTATCAATCTGTTCTGTAGAATCAGAAATAGCCACTAGCGGAGTAGACTTCAACTGCGTACTATTCACTTTCCGATAACAAAAACTACTAGACTTTGATAGTTGCCTATAAGTTATTAATCATCAAACATCAAACGAACAAATATTAGTAGATCTAACTACATGATCACAAATTGCCATCTCTCGAAGTCTATTCGGGAGTGTTTAGTTTCGAAATCCTCACCTACTTACAAGGGAGCATCGAAATAGACTACGAAGTACAAAATAGGTTCTAGACCAGCATATCTCCGCCACAAATAAAAGTAAAAGAGAGACACTTGGTTTTTAGTTGTTAACTCAGAACGTGTCATTTTCAAGTTTTTTATTACAAGACAACAATGCTGCAAAGTGTACGTTTCAGAGTTTTCATTGAAGAGCTGGGGTCAGATATGTTCTGTAGAAAACGTATAAGCGACACCAAATGAATCTAATTGTATTGAACATTTGAATATGCCAGTTACTTGGGAACGAGAGATACACTTATCTCAAAACGGTTTTCATGATTTACACAAAAATTAAACATAATTATTATCCCGTGATACAATAAACAATTTTTTTTGGGTTACTCTTATGAATATCTTTCCCTGTACATTACCTCGTTCAGTGTTCAGTGTTAAGGGGAAACTTATCATTAACAAAGTGATCCAGATTATAGCCGTTGTTTCCTTAACGCAGTTGTGTGTCGCAGTTTTTGCGTCAAGCATCTGGTTTTCGAAAAGCGGTTGATTCATCCACACTTTACACGCCGGCAAACAATGTATATTCATCAAAAGTGGGAGACTAACAATGGAGTGATTTGTGAAAGCTAATAAAGAACAGTAAAACAGCTAGGAAGACCGTGAGAGAAGAAAATGTTGAGAGTATGAGTTTTGAAGTAATGACTCAGGAAAAATGAAACATACTTTCTGGTAGATTGCAAATGTTTTTAACAGATCGTTTTCATTACATAATAAGTTATTATATCAGTTTGAACGCCCACACTACTGTATAAGTGGTTTAACGTACGTACGTTGTGAACCGTTGTGCAATCCTTTGTATTGTTCTATTTTTGTGGCATACACCTTACCTCGTATTGTTCACTTTTTGCTGAAAACGGTGAAACCGAACAGAACTCACACACTTCCTGGTCCCCCACTTTTTACTAATAAGTTATTATAATAGGTTGACCGTACACGCACTGGAGATTGGCGCAACCTGTGCATATAAAGAACGAATGAAAAACTCAAGCGCGGTTGAAGTTTGCCTTAGAAAAGTTGGTGACATAAACACTCAACGTATCGAGGATATACATTAACTGTTAGTGTTAATCAATGTTTATATTTCTTATTACATCCATCACATAATAAACTCTTCCGTTTTGTTCTTTCTCATTAAACTTGAATCGAATCATGCTTTGTTCATTGGAGTTGACAAACTCTTATGTAGAAACAATTATTAGAAAAGTTGAAAACTGAAGTTTAACATAGAATTAAACCAACATTTGTATTCTTCGGGTATCAACCTATAGAACACAACATGTGGTTGTGTAAACTGTAACTGCTCACCGAAACTCAGAAATAAAGTCAACTTTTGTGATGAAAAATACAGAGATGAAGTTGATATTTGAACGAATTTGTGTTTTTCGCTGTTCGGTACTTGGTGAAACTCTGTTGATGTTGTTTACTGTTGAATTAAAGTTTATTTTCATCCAAAGTTTTTTGAGGTTGATCGTTCCGTACAACTGTATAAGGAAAGAGACTACAAAATTCGTTTGACGACAGTGAAAAACTACTACATTAAATGTTCGATGTATCAAATTAAACTCAATGGACCTTCATTATAATATTAAAACATTTCTAGGAATAATAACTTGAACAATCATAGTTATATAAGAAGGAGTCAAACTACCACTTTTATTGTTCAAAATGTTTCAGTGGAAAAATCAATACAAGCGTAAGACAGCATCGTCTTTTCTAGTTAGCATTACACGTATGGAATCTCACTCCTAGGTGGCTTTTCAATGTTCAGATTTTAGTAACCTTGGAGAAATTTTACTTCAAACTAACGAATGAAACAGTTCCTAGTAGATGAATAATCGTTGTAAACAGACACTTTGAACAAAAACACACAGAAATACAATTAAAACACGCACAGAAAAAAAATAACCGTACACAATACCTTTCTAGTTTACTTTACTGAGTTGTTTCTGGTACCTAGGACACTTTCGACTTATTTTCCATCATTGTGCTCATGATCTTTCAGTTTATTCTTCACAAAATATGGGAGCACATTCGAAATACACGTACATATTTTCTCCCGAACACGTGTTCTCACGTTTCACTGGACTTTCACGTGTATTTCACATCATTTTCACGTGACTTCCACGTGACTTCCCATTCAGGCGACAGGAGTGGCCGAATTCCCGTTGATATCGTTCATTTCCAGCTGGGGGCTCGGAAGTTGCTTGGTTTCGTTTTTGCTCGAATTTCGCATCGAGAGACCCAAATGCAGTTTTCGGCGGAATTTCGGAGCTTTTGCTGGAAATACAAACGTTTTTAGAACTTGTTGAAATGTTATTCGAAGCCGAAATAATGAATTATTCATTAGAAAAAGCCTATAGAATATTTGACGGATTACTGTGGAAGGACATCGGTCGGTGAAAATGACTATACCTGCATCGCTTTCTGAGACGGTGATTGGGTTTTCGCTCCTGCTTCTTATCAAATTCGCCAGCGTTTTCATCACGGTTCCATTTGTCGTCAGAAAAAGCACTGAAAAGTATGTGTATTCTTTGAAAGCGCGAAACATGGAAGTGACTTAAAATTTCCACTCTATTATACTACATCTCGAGTTTTTTCCACTTCTATTATACTACATCTCAAGAGGCAAATCGAACTGATTTGGCATAGCAGGCAATCCCTTCAATAGAGTGCGTGAAACATTTAGGCGCGCTTCAAGATATTACCAAGAACCAATGAATTCTCGATATCCTATTTAGCTAGTCATCTTTCCATTGGTGAATATGAAAATGTGCTAGAGATTGAGGAACAATGATCTATGTTTTATTTGGTTCACAATAACAACAACAATTTAGTAGAAAACAGAATATTATCGGTTTACATTGAAAAGTCGTCGCATTTTTTGACACCTCGGAAGATATTATATGTTCAAACGAGAGAAAAGTTTTCCAGTTACAAAAGGAACATATGAATGAGGGACTCCTGTTGTAATTGTTGTACGAACGTTTTTCGCTACCGTATGACATCATCTGAGTGTTCACTACTGAGAAAGACCGGTAGAGTTTTGGAAAATAAAAACCATAGCAAACACAATCACGCTCATTTTCCCTTATTTCATGTTCATCTCCGTTCTTCTCTAAAAATGGACGAATATGTGGTCCAATCCCAACGCTTCGGTCCTTGAAACTTCAATACATATTTCAATTGCTTTTTAAAGGACCGATGACGCGGGATTGGTTCACATAATCATCCGACTGAGGAGAACTTTAGCGCTGTATGATAAGAGGAAAGTCTGGCACTCGCCGTGAAACTTGATGAATATTAAAACAACAAAAAAGTAAAGAGCAGCAGGAAAAAGAGAGAGCTGCAAGCTATCTACTGCCTAGAATCATCAAGGGAGGGGGAGCCGGCTTTAGCCGGCGGCACCTTCCTTGTAGTCAACAATCAATATCAAGCTCTAGAACGCGCAAATATAGTTGTAATCGAACGTATGTGCCACGTTTTAATTGAAGAGTGACTCACTGTTTCACCATCTCCATATACAGAGTGGGCACTTTATGAGGCAGTGGAAGAAACAATTTCTTAGTCAATAGTGAGATTGATTTCTGAATTAGTTTGATTAACCTCATGAAAAGCCATGAGAGAATCACAAAAGTTCAGCTGATTTACTTTTTTTCGTGATTTTCAGGGTTGTTTGAGTAGAAAACTAATTTCCGCTGAGAACAAAGACGAACTTCTCCATTGGATCAAATCACAAAAAGAAGAAACATGCGACAAAGGTATTTAACCGATTCAGTCTAAATCTTGAATATTGTCATTCCTATTATTACTATTGAATAACAATTCAGTTCATAATATTAAATGTGAAAACAATTTTGAAGTCCCACTGAATAAAATAACGCATCCTCGGTTTATAAAACATGTGCGAAAGACTGAAACGCGGCAGAAATTTGCCGAAAACAGTATTTATGAACGAGCTGCGACAGAAGTATAGTATAATGAAATTAATTTATCTCTTGAGAACATTTCATACTAGTAGTAGTTAGACAACGTGCAATCGTCTAAGTGGCGGTCGGTAAAAACCGCAGTCAGATGATTACCTAAGCTGAATCGTGCGTAGATAAAAGCACGAACATAATATCACTGGTGAATTCTATATCTAACCCGCTTTTAGGTAACCTGACTCTTTTTTTGGTAACCTTTTTGAAGATTATTTTGGTGGTAACCGGAAAGTAACCCAAAACCAAGAACAGGTTACTCTCAAAGGCTTTAAAACTCGTTTTACTGTTATTCTTGAAAGTAACCCGATTTTGGTATAAGGTTACTTAGAGAATACTTACTCAAGTAACCTAAAAAACGGTTACCAAAAAAGGGTTAGGTTACCTGAAAACCCGGTTAGTTGTAGAATTGGCCCATAATTATTACGTTTTTAATACGTAGTAGGGTTGTTTGAATAGGAATTGAAAGAATTGCACACATCTTCCAAAAGAATTACAATACTTTTAAATGTCAAATAGTTTTGGAATTGCAATTACAATTTTTTTTCGATTCCAAAAAATATCTGGAATTGCAATTGCAATTCTTCCGTTTGGGAGAACAACTGGAATTGGAATTGTAATTGACTTGATTTCACCTCGGAATTTATTCAGATTCAATTTTCACCAAATTACTACTGTTTTTGATGTATCATGTTCAACGTAACAGAAAAGAACAGTTTTCGTTTGTTTCTCGGCGTTTTTTGAAAAAAAAAGACATGAAACTAACTAAATGACTTGGATTTGAAATTCAAAATTTGAGATTTTCTGGAATTGATTTGAATTGGAATTGGAGTTGACTAACTTTTGAAAATCTAGAAAGAGTTGAAATTTGAATTGAGCGGTTTTTGGAAAATCCGAAAAGAATTGAAATTGGGATTGAACTAATTTTCGGAATTGATTAACAACCCTATTTTCTAGTACTATTGAGGATATTTCTGCAAGCTGTGGTTATAAAACATGCATGAAAAACTAAAACGCGGTTACATCTGGCCAACAGAAAAGTTGGCGATAAAATCTTTCGAAAAGTCAATGAAATGCAATTGAACGTATTTAACACTGTAACTGTTGTATTTACAGTCAATGCATTGTAAGTAACAAAATTTATTACCCATTCTTTCTATTTTCACCGAACTGGTATGTTTTCAGAATTGAAACTGGACAGTGATGTTCTACAACGCCTTGACCTTTGGGATCAACGAACTCTTCTCCAGAAACATTTAGTGGAAAAGTCGGAAACAAAAATTCATGATGAGTTGTAAAGTACAGAATGAACATTATGTTTTCCTATTCGATTTTATAGATACAGAAATATCCACTAGCGAAGTGTATAACCCACGTGCTTGCTATTAACATTACAAAAACAATTGCAGAAAAGAATTCAGCATTTTTCTAAAGTAGTATTCGAAATAAAATGTATTTCATCAGGACTCGTGTATTGAGAGAAAGAAGACATGAAACATAAGTATGGTATCCCGTGATACATAAATAAAACACAGACTGAAACAGATGCATCGCATGCTATCAAGGTGAATCAATTCAAAATGAAACCGGTTAGATCAGTTTGTTTTGGATAGCGCTTTAATATTAACTTTTCTCTTTGTTTGTGTCAAACGCGTTTGCAAGCTACTTTAGCGTAGTTGAATGTTTTACCTGATCTATTGAACAGGGAGATGACAGAGCATCCTTGATTCTTTGAGCGCATTCAATTAAAATCTAGAATCAACTCTACTCAGCTTGCAGATAAAAGTTTTCTTTGATATGTTTCTACACAAATTACTGGGATAAACGTCTAATAGACTTGGAGAGCATCGGTTGAGATATGCAGTAAACATCAGTTGAGATATGCCAGTCGAGATAATCAGCTATAGTAGTAGAAAACCATTTTGTGTGATTCTCCACGTTTTAGCAGCCTGTTAAGAAGTGTGGCTGGAAAAATGGGTTTTCACGTACACTAGTCGTAAAATTGTACTGTGTTTATAGTTTGTACCCACTTCTTTTCAGTAGCGATTTGCAATTGTTTCTGTGTGCTCAGATCAAAGTGAAAGTAAGATTGAGGCAGACCTTGAATTGAATTATGTTCGCATAGATATGAACAAATCAATTATCATTTATGAAACCTGGGATTCTCCGTAAATATCGGCATGTTCGAATGTTCTGAACAGAGCATTTTGTCGCGTTAGTCGTGATAATTCAATGTGCGAATAGTTTAAATTAACCAACTGTTTTTAGGGGTTAGTTTATAAAAAAAATAATTTTCGATGAAAAACAAGGATTCGAAAGCTAGATTAGCTGTGTAGAAGTCCATATATGTTTTCCTGAATCTTTAGCAGCTAATCAACAATTGACCTCAGTTTTCTCCAATATGAGAGAAATAGACTGAATAACAGAACTCTATCGGATCTTTTGTCTCTTCGTACCTTCATAGAATGAGAAAGTTAGACCAAGTTCTCAGCTTATTTTTTTTATAAACTAACCCCTAAAAACAGTTGGTTAATTTAAACTATTCGCACATTGAATTATCACGACTAACGCGACAAAATGCTCTGTTCAGAACATTCGAACATGCCGATATTTACGGAGAATCCCAGGTTTCATAAATGATAATTGATTTGTTCATATCTATGCGAACATAATTCAATTCAAGGTCTGCCTCAATCTTACTTTCACTTTGATCTGAGCACACAGAAACAATTGCAAATCGCTACTGAAAAGAAGTGGGTACAAACTATAAACACAGTACAATTTTACGACTAGTGTACGTGAAAACCCATTTTTCCAGCCACACTTCTTAACAGGCTGCTAAAACGTGGAGAATCACACAAAATGGTTTTCTACTACTATAGCTGATTATCTCGACTGGCATATCTCAACTGATGTTTACTGCATATCTCAACCGATGCTCTCCAAGTCTATTAGACGTTTATCCCAGTAATTTGTGTAGAAACATATCAAAGAAAACTTTTATCTGCAAGCTGAGTAGAGTTGATTCTAGATTTTAATTGAATGCGCTCAAAGAATCAAGGATGCTCTGTCATCTCCCTGTTCAATAGATCAGGTAAAACATTCAACTACGCTAAAGTAGCTTGCAAACGCGTTTGACACAAACAAAGAGAAAAGTTAATATTAAAGCGCTATCCAAAACAAACTGATCTAACCGGTTTCATTTTGAATTGATTCACCTTGATAGCATGCGATGCATCTGTTTCAGTCTGTGTTTTATTTATGTATCACGGGATACCATACTTATGTTTCATGTCTTCTTTCTCTCAATACACGAGTCCTGATGAAATACATTTTATTTCGAATACTACTTTAGAAAAATGCTGAATTCTTTTCTGCAATTGTTTTTGTAATGTTAATAGCAAGCACGTGGGTTATACACTTCGCTAGTGGATATTTCTGTATCTATAAAATCGAATAGGAAAACATAATGTTCATTCTGTACTTTACAACTCATCATGAATTTTTGTTTCCGACTTTTCCACTAAATGTTTCTGGAGAAGAGTTCGTTGATCCCAAAGGTCAAGGCGTTGTAGAACATCACTGTCCAGTTTCAATTCTGAAAACATACCAGTTCGGTGAAAATAGAAAGAATGGGTAATAAATTTTGTTACTTACAATGCATTGACTGTAAATACAACAGTTACAGTGTTAAATACGTTCAATTGCATTTCATTGACTTTTCGAAAGATTTTATCGCCAACTTTTCTGTTGGCCAGATGTAACCGCGTTTTAGTTTTTCATGCATGTTTTATAACCACAGCTTGCAGAAATATCCTCAATAGTACTAGAAAATAGGGTTGTTAATCAATTCCGAAAATTAGTTCAATCCCAATTTCAATTCTTTTCGGATTTTCCAAAAACCGCTCAATTCAAATTTCAACTCTTTCTAGATTTTCAAAAGTTAGTCAACTCCAATTCCAATTCAAATCAATTCCAGAAAATCTCAAATTTTGAATTTCAAATCCAAGTCATTTAGTTAGTTTCATGTCTTTTTTTTTCAAAAAACGCCGAGAAACAAACGAAAACTGTTCTTTTCTGTTACGTTGAACATGATACATCAAAAACAGTAGTAATTTGGTGAAAATTGAATCTGAATAAATTCCGAGGTGAAATCAAGTCAATTACAATTCCAATTCCAGTTGTTCTCCCAAACGGAAGAATTGCAATTGCAATTCCAGATATTTTTTGGAATCGAAAAAAATTGTAATTGCAATTCCAAAACTATTTGACATTTAAAAGTATTGTAATTCTTTTGGAAGATGTGTGCAATTCTTTCAATTCCTATTCAAACAACCCTACTACGTATTAAAAACGTAATAATTATGGGCCAATTCTACAACTAACCGGGTTTTCAGGTAACCTAACCCTTTTTTGGTAACCGTTTTTTAGGTTACTTGAGTAAGTATTCTCTAAGTAACCTTATACCAAAATCGGGTTACTTTCAAGAATAACAGTAAAACGAGTTTTAAAGCCTTTGAGAGTAACCTGTTCTTGGTTTTGGGTTACTTTCCGGTTACCACCAAAATAATCTTCAAAAAGGTTACCAAAAAAAGAGTCAGGTTACCTAAAAGCGGGTTAGATATAGAATTCACCAGTGATATTATGTTCGTGCTTTTATCTACGCACGATTCAGCTTAGGTAATCATCTGACTGCGGTTTTTACCGACCGCCACTTAGACGATTGCACGTTGTCTAACTACTACTAGTATGAAATGTTCTCAAGAGATAAATTAATTTCATTATACTATACTTCTGTCGCAGCTCGTTCATAAATACTGTTTTCGGCAAATTTCTGCCGCGTTTCAGTCTTTCGCACATGTTTTATAAACCGAGGATGCGTTATTTTATTCAGTGGGACTTCAAAATTGTTTTCACATTTAATATTATGAACTGAATTGTTATTCAATAGTAATAATAGGAATGACAATATTCAAGATTTAGACTGAATCGGTTAAATACCTTTGTCGCATGTTTCTTCTTTTTGTGATTTGATCCAATGGAGAAGTTCGTCTTTGTTCTCAGCGGAAATTAGTTTTCTACTCAAACAACCCTGAAAATCACGAAAAAAAGTAAATCAGCTGAACTTTTGTGATTTAACTGGAAACACAGCAGAAAACTCCAGATATCATTATAGTGCGTGCTAAATGTACAAAATGTCCGGCTCGTGTGAGACTCGAACCCAAAAGTGTGGGAGCGTGATCGCTAACCACTCTGCCAAATGCGCCTACAGCAACCTTTTATCAATTGAACCTTCTCGACAATACGTATATATGTGTTCTCACACAGAATAAAGTGAGATATACAGTATACCGCGGCCTTTCTTCAAGCGACAGTTATTAGGCTGTTGCCTTTCTGAACAGGCTTGCGAAACGGTTATACACAAAAATGTACTTTACTCATCATAGCAGATTATCTTGACTTTCGTATCCCAACCTGTGTCTCTTCAAACACACACTATTTCTCTGCTCTATACAAGTTTCCGAGGTGCAAGTCTCGCGAGAGAGTGCGCAAAACGAGAGACGCAGAACGGCATACAGATACCGGGATACGTAATCAGATGTGCATCGTTTTGCAGTGACTAATATGTTCATTAAAAGATCTCACTTTGGGGGAATCCGGATGTATGACAGTCGAATATGTGTTTCTGTCAGTAAATTCGGACCTAACAAATTTATCCTGCGAAAATGTAGTTTTTTCTCGATTTCTGTAAAGAAAAAAGCTAAGGTAAACCGATCAAACATACCAGGTCACCTTCTTTGATGTATCAGTGAAACATTCAACAACGCTAAAATAAATTTCAAACGCGTTTAAAGACGACAGATAGCAACAGAATGATGGGTTAACTCTATGAGAATGAACGTTATATTATTTGTTTTTGTGTGTCCTGTTCAACTCGGAATGCTTATCTTATAACAACGTGTGCACATGTTTTAGTCTGTTTTAACAAGCTACGGTTCATTTAGCTACCACGGCGTAAATAGCACTCCTTCCTTCCCTCGATCAAATATACATGTCCTGATCGAACTGATTTCTTCTGGAACTTTACTAGACTATTGACTTGATTTTTTCTCTTTTTTTTTACTAAAGGTGAGCAGGGAGTGGGCGGTTCAGAGATGTATTTTCAGTCTACTGTTTCATCGGCGTTTCTGTGTCTCCCAAAAAATAAAGTAAACGAGTGGTTGAACATATTTAATCAAAGTTTCACAATTAATGATGAACTTTTGAATATGTTTCTTTGGAAGATTTCTTTGGTCCCAGTGATTATCCAGTTTCCAAACTCGAGAAAAAAACAAAATATTCACAGAATATATGTTTTTGATTATTTGATCGGTGTATATGTGAAAACAATGTTTACGATCGGTGTATATGTGAAAACAATTAAAACAATGATACATCAAAGAAGGTGACCTGGTATGTTTGATCGGTTTACCTTAGCTTTTTTCTTTACAGAAATCGAGAAAAAACTACATTTTCGCAGGATAAATTTGTTAGGTCCGAATTTACTGACAGAAACACATATTCGACTGTCATACATCCGGATTCCCCCAAAGTGAGATCTTTTAATGAACATATTAGTCACTGCAAAACGATGCACATCTGATTACGTATCCCGGTATCTGTATGCCGTTCTGCGTCTCTCGTTTTGCGCACTCTCTCGCGAGACTTGCACCTCGGAAACTTGTATAGAGCAGAGAAATAGTGTGTGTTTGAAGAGACACAGGTTGGGATACGAAAGTCAAGATAATCTGCTATGATGAGTAAAGTACATTTTTGTGTATAACCGTTTCGCAAGCCTGTTCAGAAAGGCAACAGCCTAATAACTGTCGCTTGAAGAAAGGCCGCGGTATACTGTATATCTCACTTTATTCTGTGTGAGAACACATATATACGTATTGTCGAGAAGGTTCAATTGATAAAAGGTTGCTGTAGGCGCATTTGGCAGAGTGGTTAGCGATCACGCTCCCACACTTTTGGGTTCGAGTCTCACACGAGCCGGACATTTTGTACATTTAGCACGCACTATAATGATATCTGGAGTTTTCTGCTGTGTTTCCAGTTAGTATCCAAAGCTTTTCAGTTGCTATTTGTAATTGGTTCTGTGTAATTAGATCAAAGTACAACCCACAATAGGTCAGACCCTGTAGAACGGGTGAACCTCCGTAAAATGCGTGTTTGTTAATGCTCCGCGTGAAAAGTCTTTTTTTTTGAGTAACAACATAACTATTGAGAACAAGGATAAAATTTTTCATCAGTTCAAGTGACACACAGACAAACTGTGTACTAGAGGTATGTTTTATAGTCGACTTTTTTTCATCTCGACTCCTACAGTACACCTGCAGATCGTTGTAATTACATACACGTTTCCAGAAAGGTCAGAGCATCTTGAAATTTGTAGGTTGAAAGGTGAGATTTTTATCAGACAAAAAAATCCAGAAAACATTATAAATTGCGAAAGTGTACTGTTGTCGCAGTGGAAAATATGTGCGCTGTATTTAGTCTATTTCTTTTCTATGTTGACTCCTACAGTATTTTCCAGCACATTGAGATAACTGTCGTGAGGGTTTCATAAAAGTACACAGACCAACAAGAAATACAGAAGACTTTAACATACAGAAAAACTATATTTCACTGTAGAAATTTGCATAGGAAGTGTAGAACTATATGAATCCATTTTTTACTTCTGAAATTAGAATAATTCCTGACACTCGCACTACGTGCTTAAAATATATTATTTCGATGATGAAGAGTGAATACTGAAGAGTGACGCAACCTGTAAATATAAGGAACGCATGAAAAACGAAGCGCGGTTGAAAACACTGGTGAATTCTGTTTTTTTGTTATTGGCAAAAGTGATCTTAACTGGTCTGGAAATGGTTTGGATTCGAAATTTTTCAAGTATTAAAATTGTCAATGTTTTCTTATGTCCCAACTTGTTCCAAAGTATTTGTTGTAGAGTTTTACTAACTTTTCGAACAGAACAAAATAAATCGGAATAGATTTGGTCCAGAATCGATCGGAAACGGTTTGAATTGGAATTGAATTGAATCGGGTTTTTAGAATTGGTCAACCACTCTGCACTACAGACAAGATAACCAAAATTGTGTGTTGCAGTCTCTCTTTATAGCAGCGTTGGTCCTGGTGATTCTGATAACTTCCTTTTGTAAAGAGCACATTATGCAAACACGTTGTATAGCCACAGTGAAAAAAGTAATACTGACAAGGATTCCACTTTGAAATACTAGACTTCAATTGTTACCTATAAGTTAGTTTTGTGTTACAGCGTTGGTCACAAATTGCCATGGAAGAGTGCACTGAAGACGGTTTTGGGTCGAAATCATGCCCTACTTACAAGGGATCATCAAAATAGACTACAAAGTACAAAACAGGTTCCAGACCAGCATGTATCAGACACAAAATGAAAGTAAACGAGACACCAGATCTTTTTCTCGGATTGAGTTGTTAACACAAAGCTCTTTATTACGAGACAAATAATATGCAAAGTTTACCGCTTTATTAATACACCTGTAAGTTTCAGAGTTTTCATAAAATAGTTTGGGTCAGAAATGATATGTTATGTTTACCAACGAAAAAAATTATAAGCGACACCAAATAAATTTAGTTGTATTGAACATTTGAATATAGTAATATTCAAACGTAATAAATCATCGTCATGTATGAGTCACAAATAAAAGTAAACGAGACACTTGGTTTTTAGTTGTTAACTCAGATATTGTCATTCTTAGGCTTCTCATTACACGACAAAAGTACTGCGAAGTGTACTTCTTTGTTAACACAGCTGTAGGTTTCAGGGTTTTCATAAAAAAGCAAGGGGCTGATATAGGTTGGTACAAGCAATATTAGATTGTATTAGTAAAAAGTGGGGGAACCAACAAATGTGTGAGTTGTGTTTGGTTCGACCTCGATATCAGCAAAAAGTAAACGATACGAATTGCTGTGATACTGTAGCAGAAGTATTCTGCAAAAATAGAACAATACAAATGTTGCACAATGGTTCACGAAGCCCGCATGATATTTCAGAAATTGCCGAAGGGTATTTCATGTGTGCTTTGACGACATGCGTGCGTTGTGAACCATTGTGCAACATTTGTATTGTTCTATTTTTGCAGAATACTTCTGCTACAGTATCACAGCAATTCGTATCGTTTACTTTTTGCTGATATCGAGGTCGAACCAAACACAACTCACACATTTGTTGGTTCCCCCACTTTTTACTAATTGTCCTTTTTTTGCTAGTTGTACTCCTACAACTTCATATGTTGCCTATTTACAGAGTGAATCTTGTGTTATTCATTATATTATTATGGAAATCTCAGTTTCGTGTGTGCACGAAGCCGAATGCAGACCATAAAATTGCTGATGTTGTAATATAACGCAGGTTACTGGCTCTGTGACTATCAACAACTGAACAAAAACGCTAAACGTTCCGATTGACATGTACACCGCTTTTAGCGGCGATAAGCGATGGGGATTGGCGCCATTGACAAATCTACAATTAGAGACACCAACTCACTTACAATATAGCCATTATTTCCAATACCACATCAAAAACCTTCGTTGATTTTTTTTTTCATTCCTGCGTCAATTGACACACGCGTCTGGCGCCAGAACGAAACGAAATTTTCTAGGTTTTTGAGCTACCAGTACACACTACATGTGTCAATTACTGATTGGAGCAATATTCAAACTATTCAATGTGTTTTTGTTTTGGCGCCATTTGGCGTCTGTTCCGAGCCAGACGATAAAATTCGATTTTGAATTTGTGGATCTTTATTTCACATTGGAATATTCATTATCTGTTAACTTGAAACAGTTTGATTGACGATAACTGATATTTTTCCAACTTTGGCGCCAATTGGCGTCAGCGCACAATGCCAACAGAACTTTTTTTGATTTTCAGATTGAGCATCTTACTTGCCATGTGATAGTTATTTAGTGTACCGAATTTCAGACGATTACATTGACGCTGTCGTGAGTTTGGGTTTTGGCGCCATCTGGCGCCTGGTTCGAGCGCCAGAAGAAAAATTTCAGTTTTGGTAAAAGACTTTCACACTTTCCAACAAATTATTCAATTTCTATCAGTGTTCAACATTTTAGTTGATAATAAATAGTGTTTTGCCGTTTTTGGCGCCTATTGGCGCCAGCGCCGGGCGCCAATGGTGATGTATTCATCTCAGATTTGGCGCGACGGGCTAACTTTTGCATTATAACTCATGTTTCAAATTTCAGCTAAATCGGTTCGATAGTTTTTCCAATAGTCGTTTTTGGCGCCTATTGGCGCCCGCGCCCGGCGCCAGAGATTACATATACATTTCATACTTGGCGCGACGAGCTAACTTTTGCCATAGAATAGATGTTTCAAATTTCAGCCAAATTGGTTCAGTAGTTTTTCCACTACGATGCGGACAGAATTCCGTGAGGGACGAGGGAGGAGGGACGAGGGACGAGGGACGAGGGACGAATTACGGCGGAACTTTTCAACAACGACACGAAACCATAACTCAGGCGAAAATAATCCGATTTGGCTGAAACGTGATGCTCTAACGTTCTCTCCTTTTAGTTTTCAAAAAAAGAATATGTTTGAAGATTTTTGTTAATTAAAAGGAAAAAATGAGTCCGCAATGGCCAAACCAAAGACAACCCACGCAGAGCGCTTCGCGCTCCGCGCGATTGATGAACATTTGAATATATTTAGAGCAGTCACTTGAAAAAATATTCACTCATCTCTAAAACTTATTTTCCAGAACTATTCATATATCAATTGCATGGGGGATACACACACTAACTTTCGTCATGTTGTTTTCATTTCACAACCTTTCTTAGGTTACTTTTGTATATATCTTTAAATCTGTGTATTGGTATTCAATCAATTTCCTTGAAGAAAATCTTATTATTTTCACCTTAACAAAGTTATTCGGATTATAGCCATTATTTCTTTAATGCAGTTTTGTGTCGCAGTTTTAGATTAAAGCCGCTGGTTTTCGAAATGGGTTGATTTGCTCTCAACTTTACGATAAGCGGTAATTAATGTATATTTATCAAAGTGGGAGACTAACAATGGATTGATTTGTGAAAGCTAATAAATAAGAATATGCCGCTGAAGATACAGACGAAACTAGGTGGTCTCTTACAGTATACACACCTTTCGAATTTCCGTTTCTCATGCAAAAATCCCTTTTTCTGGTTATGTTTCTAGTAGACAAATCCAATGACCTGAAAATACAGAAAACTGAATTCAAGTATACGGGAGGAGTCTACATTTGCTGATTGGACTAGTTTAGAATGTACAAACCCGTTTTAGCTTCGATGATAAAGCACTGATTGTAGACGCTTGCTTTTCTGTCCTCATAAACGGTGTATAAAACACTCAACCGCGGTTGAATCTCAAGCGCAAATTTTGTCATATTAACTCTTATTGAATAACGCAGATATAACACCTATGCCATAAACATTGTTTTCACATATACACGGATCAAATAATCTAAAACATATATTCTGTGAATATTTTGTTTTTTCTCGAGTTCGGGAACTGAATAATGATGCTCTACAACGCCTTAATCACTGGGACCAACGAAATCTTTCAAAGAAACGTTCGAAAGTTCAAAATTAATTGTGAAACTTTGATTAAATACGTTCAACCACTCGTTTACTGTTTTTTTTGGGACACACATAAACGCCGATGAATTAGTAGACTGAAAATACATCTCTGAACCGCCCACTCCCTGCTCACCTTTAGTAAAAAAAGAGCAAAAATCAAGTCAATAGTCTAGTAAAGTTCCAGAAGAAATCAGTTCGATCAGGACATGTATATTTGATCGAGGGAAGGAAGGAGTGCTATTTACGCCGTGGTAGCTAAATGAACCGTAGCTCGTTAAAACAGACTAAAACATGTGCACACATTATTAAGATAGGCATAAATTTCAAACGGATCAAGTTATATCATCTTGTTTTGGGCAGCCCTTTGTTCTCAACTTTCCTATCTATTGTCTTTAAACGCGTTTGCAACCTAGGTTAGCGTCGTTAAATGTTTCACTGATGTATTCTAAGTGAAAACATTTAATATGAGAACAAACATAAACTTTTTCATCAGTTCAACTGGCACACAGATAGATTGTGCGATAGAGGTTTGTTTTATTGTCGACTTTTTTTCCAATTCCCACTCCTACAGTACACCTGTAGACCGTTTTGGTTAAAAAAGAACTATTAGGTGGTCCAATCGCAACGTTTCAGTCCTTTATACCGCAAGATATTTTTCAATTGCAGTATGCATGTCCAAAAAACTGAGATAATCTCGCATTCGATTCCGTTTCAAATTTGTGAATGAAAAGTGAGATTTTTATCAGAAAAGTAACTACAGAAAACACTATAAAATGCGAAAGTGTACTGTAGTCTTGATGGAGAAGATGCACACTGTACTTATCTCTTTCTATTCTATGTTGACTCTTACAGTATCTCCCAGCATTTTGAGATGACTGATATAAATGTTGTCGTATTACAAAAACCCAGTACTTGAATTTAACATACAGGAAAATAAATGATATTTTACTGTAGAAATGTACATAGGAAGTGTAGAACTATATGAATCCATTTTATTTCTGAAATTAGAAGAATACTGATTGTGACGCAACCTGTGCTTATAAGAAACATTTGAAAAACTGAAGCGCGGTTGAGAACAGTGGTAAAGAATTGACATATCGATCGAGTGCGACTCCACCTATAAGTGACATAAGTATATTGGAAAGAGAGAAAATATAGATATAGATTAAAGTATATAGAAAAATGAATCGTAGGTTTAAATCAATAAAGTTTACACAAAGTTCAAAGTTCATAGTACAAAAAGATGTTTCAAATATAACAAAGAAAT
Organism: Litoditis marina; assembly: GCA_964036275.1. Classification (NCBI taxonomy): domain Eukaryota; kingdom Metazoa; phylum Nematoda; class Chromadorea; order Rhabditida; family Rhabditidae; genus Litoditis; species Litoditis marina. Next base: position 8,273,203 of record OZ038436.1, read on the forward strand.
AAGTTTTCGGTTTTTATAAGTTGCAGTTTTTTTTCACTGAATTTCGAGTGTTGATATGGCCAGTTTTCGAGATTGCAGTATAAAAAGTTCATTTTTCTCAACTACCTTCACTCCATTGTTTCAAAGGTTCATTATATATACGCGTTTTCCGAGTCCTCAATCTCTTCTTGTTAAACGTCGGCTTCCTATGAAATGAATAACCGTTTTGATGCTTACACTGACATCTTCTTTTCTATAACACAACTATCGTTGAAGAAATATTATGAAATGGAATCATGTTTATAAGAGACGTATATTACTTTGCCGATGAAGTGCTTGCTGAAGAGTGACGCAACCTGTGCTTATACAAAACGAATGAAAAACTGAATTTAAAGTTAGAAGAGCCCGGAACACAACAGGAGAAGAGGTTTTGCTTCGGGCTGTTTTCAACTGTATTGAGATCAGAGAGCACAAATGACTCGTATATTAGTTTGATCAGTCCACGTGACATTCACATGACCATGCCGGGCGACACGCAACGCGTCGAATCGAAAGTAGAGGGAAAGAATACATATCTTTACGAGAAACCATGTTGCTCTCCGGTCTCCTTTAAGCCAAAGGCAGAGTTGGTATAAACTCTTGATGAATCGAAGATACACAACAGCGAGCGTGTTATTCCATGTCTATATCTTCAACTACATCCGTTGTATCATAAAATTATAAACTATTTGGTTTATTTTTTGTACGTCACTCGAATGCTATAAAATATTGACAACTGGCCGATTCTTCCATTAGATTCAACTTTTGTGAAAAAAATTGCAGAAATTCTGTAAATATTTGACGGAAGTTCTGATTTCCGCGCTCTCATAGTTTTTGAACTTTTGTTGTTCATCCTGACCGTTCCGTATGGAAAACAGTTGTATAAAGAAAGAGAACCGAAAAATTCATTTGACGACGGTGAAAGACAACTACATTAATTATCATATTAACTTCAATGAAGTTTTATTACAATATTAAAACATTTTAGAATTAATAACTGGCACAATCATAATTAGGGGTAGGGGTCAAACTACCATTCTACTTGCAAAAGTATTTCAATTGGAAAATCACTACATGCGTAAGACAACATTGTCTTTTCTAGTTAGAATTTTACGCATGGAAGCTTTAAAAAAATTTTTTTTTCAATAATCTTGGTGAAATTCAACTTCAAACTGACAAACGAAACAGTTCCTAGTAGAAAATAATTGTTGCAAACAGACACTTTGAACAAAAACACACGGAAATACCATTAAAACACGCACAGAAAAATTAACCGTAGTACATACCTTTGGAGTTCACTTAACTAACTGCTCTCGATCCTAGGACAATTTCGACTTATTTTTCATCATTGTGATCGTGACTTTCCAGTCTCTTTTTCACAGAACATGTGAGCACATACATCTCATGACGTTTCAGTCTATTCTTTAAAATAAATGTGATTACGTACATCTTTTCTCCCCAAACACGTGTTCTCACGTTTCATTGGACTTTCACGTAACCATCACGTGACTTTCACGTGACCTCCGCCCTCAGGCGACAGGAGTGGCCAAATTCCCGTTGATATCGTTCATTTCCAGCTGGGGGCTCGGAAGTTGCTGGGTTTCGTTTTTACTCGAATTTCGCATGGACAGACCCAAATGCAGTTTTCGGCGGAACTTCGGAGCTTTTGCTGGAATAAGAGGTTTTTGAAAAAAACTTCTAGTTTTTCTTTTGTTTTTCTATCAAATTTCCAGACTCAATTTCAATAGTAGGTGGGGTTCTCTACTGGGTTTGTAGTTTGATCCCCCTGCTTCGCAGTTCCGTCGGAAATTGTGTTTTTAACTTCTAAAAACACTTTCTATTCATTTTCCTCAGATTTCAGACTCAGCCGATTGGCCAGCCACTTTCGTAGTGACCTCGGCGAGAGAGTGTTTAGGTCAGAGAGACGCAGGCTCCAGCCTCAATAAACTCTATGCTCTCTCGCTTATGTAGCTGGCCAATTGCAGAAAATTGACGGTAATGATTGTGAGGACTTCAGACTTAAACTTGGTAATGTCCTCTGCACCTTTACTATATCAAACTCTATGAGTTCGGAACCAAAACAATGAATTATTCATCTGAAAAAGCCTCTTGAATCTTTGACGGATTACTGTAGAAGGACATCGGTTGGTGAAGATGGCCATACCTGCATCGCTTTCTGAGACCGTAATTGGGTTTCCGCTTCTGCATCTTATCAAATTTGCTAGCGTCTTCATTACAGTTCGATTTGTCGTCAGAAAGAGCACTGAAAAGTATTTCTGTATCTTGATATCATGAAACATGGAAGTGACTTATGTTCACTTTAGTATACTACATCTCAAGTTTTCTAAAACGTAAAGAATCCATTATAGCTGCAGTTAGAAAGTCTACATGTTAGTTTCAACCTTTCCAATCAGTACCCTTTTACTTTCCGAGATAAGTCAAATACGTTGGTTTTTGGATAAATGACCAATTATCTCCCCGCAGCTAGCTTGTTCTATATACTCTGTACGAAACATGAAGATGTAGAAATGCCACTGAATGGCTCATCAATGGAAAAAAATTTTCCTATCTTATTAGTGTATTGTTTCAGTCTGCACTATTTCACGGAACATTATTCATAAATAATCTATAATTGAAATAAAATAAATACTTACTCGGATTGAGCATATTATTGAGTATAGAGGCAACCGAACGCGTTATGTTCAACACCCATCTGATCCAGGTTTTCGCGTCCAGAGCCGGAGCGATGTTGGCCAACATTCGAAACAACTGAAATGTTTCAGCTTGATTATATATAGAGGCGAAAACTAAAGAGGGTATTTTTACTGTACAGTTCCAATGAACACTCCGATTGACCTCAGACAACTCCTTGCCAATTAACCAATTAACCACTTTTGTAGCGGCCTCGGCGAGAGAGTGTGCAGGTCAGAGAGACGCAGGCTGTCTCACCCTGTCTGCCGCCTCATTGACCTGCGTACTCTCTTGCGTTTGTAGCTTGGAAAAGTGGCGCAATTGTTTTTAAGACCCATTGACAGTCATTGAGGCATTTTGCCATTATTCGAAACAACTGAGATGTTTCAGCAAAGTTACATATAGTTGAAACATATGCGTGGATAGTCATTCTTCGTATTCCTTTTCAACGTGATAGAATACAGTTAATGTGGTATGCTTAATTAAGTAGTATTTCTAATCATTCTCGCTGAGAATTTTGAAGCCATGTTGGGTAAGATGCAAAACAACTGAAATGTTTCAGCTAGGTTAGATAGGGTTGCGAAATAAGAACTGCATAGTGATCTTTTTGCGTCCAAGAGGAAAGTTATAATACAGGTTTCGTCGGATAATTCGTTTTGGTTAGTACCGTTTTTTTTCTGAAATTGAGCGCATCCCAGAGTGAAATGAAAAAGAAAATTAGTTTTGTTTGGTTCTGGAGTTCACGTTTCTTACCTAACCACTTTCTGGAGCATTTATTATTGATTAGCGTGTTGACTGGATTTTGTAGACTGGTTAAAACACGTGAATCTCGACTGTGAAGCACGTGACCCTTAATGGTGAAAGCACGTGATCCTACTATAATGTACGTGACCCATACTGTGAATCACGTGACCCTTTCCGTGAAAGCACGTGATTCCTACTGTAAACACGTGATCATTCTTCGTGAAAACACGTGACTTTACCCGTCAAGGCCTGTGACCCTTAACCTCGAAATCACCTGACCTCTCCCCGTAAAAGCACGTGAACTTACTGAAAAGCACGCGATCCTTGACCTTGGAAGCACGTAACCCTCAACCTTATAAGTACGTGACCCTTCTCCGTGGAAGAACGTGAACCCCACTGTACAGCACGTGACCCTAACTGTAAAGCACGTGACCCTAACTGTTGATTACGTGAACTGACCGCTAGTGAGAGTGCGATGAGCATTCCCTGTGTGAGTAGAATGTGTTCAGTGTTGTTCGAATCCACCGCACTACCAGATCGTTTGCTGCGGATTTTGATGTAAATCGTCACGTAGAACAACAGAACGACACCGGGCACAATGAAGTCAATCCACGTGACCGCCTGAAAAACACGTGTGAAACGTGAAAACGTGTCGCTCCAAGAACTGTATACACTACAAGTAAATTGAGTAGTCACGTGAAGTTGATCTTCTAATGAGAAATCGTACACATTTTTGTTTCACGTTTTTGAGCTCTGCTTTGTTTGACATGTTTCACGTGACTGTGCAACTGACTAACAGCATAACTTGCGTTCGACAATCACTATACGTTCAGCACTGTGTATAACTTTTGTTAGATTAAAGGTGATTCACTGAACTTAAATCCTCTCGATGTTTCGACGTTACTATATATCGGCAGCAAATTTTATCTATTGTTAGATGGTATATATGTTAAAGTTTGGAATATATATATTATAGTTAAACAACTTGATCAATTGCTATAATGTTACTTCGCTCATTTTCAACCAATTTTGTGTTTATATAGTTCTACTGACCGTATAAATGATGCTGTTCGTTGGGAAGAACAGATCCTTCAATTCCCATTCGTCTTTCGAAAACTTCTGCTCGGGACCAAAATTGACTTTCAGTCCGGTCAGAATAATAATCAATATCCATGTTACGCATATGGGATAGCGGATGTTCTCTCTGGAACGAATCGAAAACACTGCTCGAAAACCAGTTTTCCGTTTTCATTCGAATGAGGTACTACACTCTTCGGAACCTCTTGCCGTTCAATGTGAAAAGAACATTTTCCTCCATTCCACTTTTTTTACGAGTAAAGAAAATCTAGCAGTTTCTGGAATGACGGAAAGATCAGCAGATGACCAGCCTTAATTGATTATCATACCAATTTCTAGAAAGATGTATGATCTTTTCATCTTTTTAACTTCAAATTAGAACGTACAAGAACGTTTTACTTCAGAAACTGGCTATTATCCGTGTAACCGCAGTTAATTTCCCCCTGGGATAGGTTCAGACCTGTACGTAGGTGTAATTAAGACATGACTTTTGAAGAAGTTCGTCGATATTAAATTTAATCCAAAGTACGCACTGTCTGTCTTTTTTTAGTCGCCTATTTAGTAAGAAAAAGGTGTTGCAAGAGTTCAGAAAAAGTTCAAGTAATTTTTTTTTGGTTTTGAAGTTAGAGTTCATATAGGGTAGCATTTAGAGAGCATAAGCAAGCAATCAGCAGAAAATTCTTAAAATTTTTCTTAACCGCTTAGACAACATAACCCTTCACATTTTAAAGTGCTCAAGCGTTTCAGCCGGCAGTTGTTTAGTCAATGAACACTATGATCAAATTTCTTGATTTTCTTTCCACCAAGTAGTTTCTTTACATGCTAAAACAGGATAAACCCCTAAAAACTAGAAAAAAAACACACTCACTGATGTAAACCCACCGACCTGCTGAATGCACACAACATCTTCGGAAAAACAAAAACTCCAAATCTGTTGATCGCCATGAGGAAAATGAACAAAGTACATCCGGCGTCCGTGAACAAAATCAATTTTCGACCGACGCTGTACCTAAACTATGAATATTGTTAAAATGTAAGAAGTGTGTTCAACTTTGTGTGAATGAGCTCGGGAGTTACACTACAACATATATCGTTAGTCAATTGCACAGTCACGTGAAACATGTTAAACACAGCAGAACTCAGAAACGTGCAATGACAAAGTGCACGATTCCTCTTTAGAGGGCTAACTTCACGTGACTATTCAATTTACTCCTAGTGTACTAGTTATTGATGACCCTGGTTGTTACAATCATCCATTCAGTGGTACGCCTTGAGCAAATTCAGAAAGTTTCATTGAACAAATCGTGGTTGAAGGTAGAGATATTCAATTGAATCGAAAAATCTGCGTTTTTATAAATTCCCATATTCGTTTTTTCACTTATTGTGTCACAATGATGCTTTTCAGTTTTCGTAGGCTTGGTCTATAAACGTCCTCGATATATTGTGGAATCCCTGTTTACCAAGTAATTTTGTAAATTAAGAATTTTAGCAGCCCGACATTTTGTTTATCGAACCAAGTCCCATGACACTTCTAACGGTCATCCCTTCAGGTTAAACGAATCAAGCCGCCAATTATTTTTCCTACGAATAATCACAAGTTTGGACAGAAAAATTAATGACCGATTCGTAATTGGCTACAATTTAATGGACATTTAGAGAAGCATTTTCGATTCATACTTTCGAATCTGCAAACTCTGCTGGAAATAGAAGAGACGATTTTTCAGAATATCAGGTTTCTAGAAAGGAGACATTTTTGAAGTGTATGCTTTTACGTACTTACATTTCCCAGTATTATGTGCCAATTGTCAGGCGTAGTTTCGAAATGTGATATGTTAAAAATCATTTGAAATCTCAAAAGGTATATAGTTCCATACTCTCGTTACCGAAAACATCAAGACATAGGGCCTTAGGCCTTAGGCCAATTACGGGGCTAAATTGTGGCTACTACCGTTTTCTAGAAGAAACAGTTTTCTTTAAAAGCGGAAAATGTATGAGAGGGGGGGGGGGGGGGGTGAAACTTGCGGGTAAAAAGAAAGCTCACCCCTGAAAGTTGAACTGGAACGAAATATAAAGAATAAAGAGAAAGAATGAGTCTCACGTGTCGCCGCTACCCCATACGTTACTTCGAAATCGAAATATCTTCCCAACAACCAATTATCTCAACTCAAAATTCTATCTCGAAATGAAAAAGTCGGAAATTTAGGTTACCACGTAGCCTGGGGCGTGTTGTCCTCAACCGAAATGAACATCAACGGGAAGATACACGAGGCCTGCGTGTACACGTGTATAAGATTGCACAACGTGAGCATCCAAACTAGGTCAAAGAAGGGGTACTGAAATGATTCTATAGTTATGAGGAAGAAAATATATACGAGACTAGATGGTTTATTATCGAATCAGAACTATTTCAAACCTGATTCAATATGTTCAGTATTGTTTTCAAAAATCTTTAAAGGAAAGAAGATTCATTACACAACATCTGAACGTTTCTCGAACTGCTTAGTTGGTGAAAATACTACAATTGTCAATACAATTTGAGTTATATCTCTACACATACGGGTTCAAAGAATAGTGCATCCGACGGTTTCATCAAAATTATTTGGTGTTCCCTCAGGTCTCGACAGCTGGTGTGGTGACAGTTGCAAGATGACAACAAATATTTTCCAAGAAAGATATGTCACAAAGAAACAACTACAGTGACCTGTCTCACATTTTTGACTCGATTGACTATATTTATCAAAGTCTAACTTGAAACTCAGCTCGACTCGAAACACTGGACAGTTTACGAGTCGAGCACTTCAAACCCTTCTCCAGAACGCAAACGTACGGCAAACGAGGATTTGTCATTTTTAAAATCTGATTCTTGCAGTTTCGTTAACCAACCTCTTTGAATGTGTTGTATCCCTTAATTAACACAGCCAAGAATACTGTGACAGACAACACCCCGCATACGGTAATTGTACCATAGATAGCGCTGGCCAGATAGACGTAGTTGTAGTTTTTGTCGGTTATGTTCAAATCATTCAATGGGGCCTCGACATTCATCTGAAGTAGAGTAAGAATGATCTATTGTTTATACATTGTAAAAGTTGCGTTCTTTTCATGTTCTGAAACAGAATGTGAATTGGAAAACATAACGTGTTCTATATTAAGATTAGGAATAATACTTTTTGTTTTAGAAAAGGAAAAGAGCACTTCCGTAATTTCGAATCAACCAATGGTCGAACAAATCAAGTGAATTAAATGGTACGCGGAAAGTCAAAGTCGAGAAGTTTCCAGGAAAAAGTGTTTGTGTCAAATAATAAGATTCAGCATTTCAGCATGATTGTAAGTAATATACTGCTAGTCAATTGCACAGTCACGTGAAACATGTTGAACACAGCAGAACTCAGGAGCGTGCAATGACAAAGTGGACGATTCCTCATTAGAATGCTCAGTTTACTATGCAGTTTACTTCTATTATATGTGGCATTGAACTGGAATTTGCAGACAAACTACAAAACTGTGTGAAGAGAAACAAGCACAGTGAATTGAATCACTCAAACAAATGGATTCGAGGCACTATCGTAACAAAATGAAATCTTCTGCCATTCAGAATAAGAACTCAGCGCTGAAGAAGAGCATATTCGAGATTACTTTCACTCAAAAAGTGCCAGGAGTAGCTCGTACTGGCAAGATGAAACGCTTATCAGGCGGCGTACTCAACGTCATGTGAGGTTCATATGAGTTTCTCATGAGATACCTCTTGAGCTAATCTGAGCTCACACGTCATAGCTTAGCAGTCAATGAAATCTCATCAGAAGGTCATGAGATAACTCGTGAGGTATCTCATGACTTTTTTGAGGAATTCGTACGCCGCCAGAGGTTTCTATCACGTAGCAAGTTAGGACGAGAGTTGCATGAACTCTGTTCATAGTGACAGAAAGGTTTCGCGACTTTATCGACTAAACGTGTACTCTCTTTTTTGATAGCAGTATGTATAAAAGTTTCGAGTTCGTCTGGAGTGCGTCAGAAAAAACGAACGTAGCAATCATTGTAAATTATCCCCGAGTCACGTAAAACTGCTATCAAACTGGCAATAACTGTATTTTTATTCGTGTTTTAGAGATCACTCTACTGAGATTGGAAGTAAACTTTATTTAAAAGTGTTACTATGTTGAACCAGAAAAACTGAACGTAGCTTTGTTCAATGCAATTCGCACGCAAACTAGATAAGTCATCACCGCACACTTTTTGAACAGTGGTATTTATCTATTCTTGACTCGGAACACACAAAAATAGCTCATAGATGGAAATACATCATGAACAGTCATTTGTTAATGGCCAATGAAGAGTCCGATGTATATCAGATTCTCCGCGCGCGCCCCAATGTTTCAGTGTTGCTACTTAGTGAGATGATATTCATGGCTTTAATAGGCTGTACGTAATGGGAAATAAGATGATTTACACACCTTACATACACAGCAGAACCCCGGAATCATTCTTGTTGTTTCCAAATCTCCTCACCTAATCGCAATTTGTTTCTAGATTTCAGAAGGGGGGGAGGGGGGGTGACATTACAAAGACACTTGTAAAATTTCTGAAGGATGGGCAGGCAAAGTTGGTCTCAAATGGCGTGCAAAGCACATGAGATGTGATAAGAGTTGAACCCTTCCTCCGCCCCTTTTAATTGAAGTAAATGGTTGGTGCTATTTCGTAAACATAATTGTGACTTTCATGAAATTAACTGAAAGTACGTTTGGACTCGAGAAAAACTCAATCGTTGAGTACATAGTTGTGAACTTTATGGTAGAGGGATCATTCACGTGAGCCTAACTCCAAAATTGCACGTTTTCCGTTTGTCTCTGCTTTACACACGTGATTACTAGTAGTATTTTCTGTTCCAACCTGAAAAAAATGGAAACGTGAAATAGGAGATGACTAAATTTTCCGGTTTTGCGTGAGAAATTCGCGGTTTCCTCGTGAACTATACCAACTTTTCAGTCGTAGGTTCGGCGAAAGTTACGTGTAGGGTTTTATAAACATGTGACGTGAAGGAGAGAAAACGTCCATTGTATACTAGTTTTTCATTAACTAGTGTATCTTTCCGGAAATAGACCCGGAAACGCCAAAATGATTAGCTTCATTAATGTCCATCCAATGTTGTTCCATGAAACATCCAATTTCGGGAGATACGTCTTTGCGTGAGACATATTGGAACATTAATGAGAAACAAGATGAGAACTTATATTACGGCTAAAACATTGACTCGTGTGAAGAATAAACATGAACAGGGAAGAGTGCAATTAAGTTCTGGTGTTTTCGTAAGATAGAGACGATTCCGCAACGTTAGAATAGTTATTCGAATCAACCACACAAAGGATGAAGTTGTAAACATTTTGAGTGTAGAGTTATGTTGTTCGCTTCAATGTTACATTAGTGAGCTGTTCTACAATCGCGTCAAAATCATTTTTGTATGGAGTTCAAAGGTCGAACTTGACAAAAGCGGGAACAAAAACACCTTATGAATGTAAACCTTGTACATAAGTCGAATAATAAACTACCTCATTTCGAAATTAGGCCTCGGTCAGGCGCTCACAAATCATGCCTTTTTCCTAATTGAACAATTGGAAGTACGTCAAGGGAACTTATAAATTATGAAATTCACATTTATGATTACAATTCAATAACAGGTCACGTGAGCTGTGTGAACGCGTGTTAAATAGACTCCTCAGGGGAATTACAGAGAAGAAGCTCACGTTCTCTACATTCTCACTGTAAGGCAACATTCATACTTTCTACGTCGATGTGAAACAATAAAAATAATAATTATTATTCATTATTCGTGTAGAATTACATGAACAAACAATGAAGTCGAGATTAAATACGTTTTGAATGGATTTTATCAGAACAGTACTTGGAAAACCTATTGCGTTCCATGCGTATCGATTCAGGTCAGCGTGAACGCCCACTAAATCGATACGCATGTTTTTCGTACCATCGAAGCTGGCGTCAAACGTCGACGTGAAACGTATAAATGAGGCCCAAGTTGTTGTTATTTCAGAATGAAATCAGTCAATTTCGAGAAAGGAACGATTGTGATGTCTATACTCACATTCATAACCGCAGTGAATCATTCAACCGCGCATAAATTTATAGGGTGTAACGATCTTATGATAAAAATCAAAGTGAAAGTAAAAATGACCGAAATTAACCAAAAGAGAGAGAGAGAAACATGAGATAAGAGTTAAATAATATACCTAAAGAAGAGCTTGGAGAGGTGTAGGTAGTGTTGAGTCCGTAAACTGTTTGTTGAGTAATTAGAGGTAGAGTAACAAGCAATTATTTGTGAATCATGCTCTCAATCCACCTGTTCTGTGTAGTATAAACAATTCGATTTAAAGGGAGTTTTTTCCTGAAGTTTTCATGAAACATTTCTGTGCATCTAACTTTGTTGTATTCTGTAATTACACACTGGAATCAGAGTTTTGCAAAACAGAAGCTCAGCAACGTTTAGCAGTTAGTAATAACTTAGCTAACTAGAGATGTTTGCCAATTGACCAAAATGGCGATATGGTCATCTAGTGTTATTTTTGACGTTGCATTCACTTTTTCGCCCGCTGAAACTCTTCAAAGCTAATTGGTCATATTCAATGTTGCAAAAACTATATCTTACGTAACTCTAATAGAAGTCTCAAACTACTTTTTTGATGTTCTTTGATGAAAAAGTTCAATGCACAAATATAATAGAAAAACTTGTTGTTGATAGTTCGTTAGTTTAATACTATTCGAAGTCAGCCAAGCATGCGCATCTATATCAACATTATTCATTTAATTACTGTAGCGAAGGCTGCAAATTATAAAAGTGGCCAGTGATCTATGAAATTTTAAACAAGATAGCATTTCCAATGAAAAAGCACAATTAGTCAAATGATCAAGAAGTGTTAGCGATATAATCAGTGTTCGAAAGATATAATTTTCTGAAAAGGTTGAATTACATAGTCTTCGAAAAAAGTTCATGTAATGGATAATCTATCACTCAATGAAAAGAAATGATGTGTGCTTATTGGTGTTCAATGCAAGTTAAAAACTGATATTCAATCGTATACCACAGTATAATAAACCAACAATGAACCCAGTCCTGTGGAACAACGTTGTTCAGCTAACAGCACTTGAGTGTTTCATCACTTGGAAGTAGTTTCAGAGTGCCTACGCTTCAATTCTATTGGGAAAAAGAAGGACATGTATCATGATATTTCACTAATTAGGACTTATATTGTTATCAAAAATAGAACCATCATAGAGGAAGTAAACTTTAAAAGGTAGTGTCAGATTTATCCGGGATTCACTTGTTTTTCAAAGAGTTATGTTCATGTGTTTGATGTTCTTGTGATTTGTTGTGTTGGAGGATATTAAAAAAGACAGAAAGATAGGGTATGTACGAAAATCTTTTATTGTTTGCAAAGTTGAATTGCACAAATTCTACAGAGAAAAGTGGAAAACTTCGTAAATAACATTGAATTTCTAATTCTATGTGACCAATTCCGTGGGAGAAGAAGGACGATCATGTGGACCAATCTCATGTCAACGGTCTTTGAAACTGCAATTGAAAAATGTTTTGCAGTTTGAAGGACTGAAGCGTTGCGATTGGACCACATAATCGTCCTACTTTAAACTTGCTACACTCCTTCATACATGTTTATGATGAAATGTTTGCCACTTTTCTCACACTTTTATCAACTGATTCAATATGTAGATTCGTAGTTCTTAACTAATCTGAATGTTGATTTCGTGCAAAATCGACTACACTAAACAGTTTATCATACACTATCACGTTTTTCTACTTAGTTTTGTTGAGGTAGAGTTTTGAGTTGAAAGAAGAGGGAATTATAATTCCGCTTACTTTTAGGCGTAATCGAATACATGGAAAAATATGTAGTTCATCGTCAATATGGTTTAGTATTTCAACAATCAACAGTATAAATTTCGACTTAATTCATACAAATGTGTTTTATTTTTGCCAATCGCGGTTCATCACTATTGAAATACGCAAAATACTACTTTTTCATTACGTGGCTCAGTTATCTATCTACAATGGTGCCGTTTGTCTGCTTACCAACAATCTTACTTTCTCACGGAAATCTCATTTTCTCACGAAAAATCTTTCTCTCTCATGAAAGTTCATGCGTTCATAAAAATACCTTACCTTCTCGAAACGGTCCAATTTTTCCAAATTTCAATTTCTAACCTCTTTTTTTCTCATTTTACATTCTCTTTTGAACTAAAATATTTCTTGGGAGTGGAGAAATTGAGTTGTCTTTGGTTTTTTATTTTTGTATCAGCAAATAGTGATAAACAACAACAGTGTCTCATACTCTCTACTCTACTACTCTACTCTACTACTCTACTACATACTCCACTACTACAAACTCTGGTAGTTTGAAAGCAAAATTATGAACCGTTTGTTGAAAAGACTTTCTGAATACTTGACGGATTACTGCATCGAATGGTGGAACAGAGTTCACCGTCTCTTCTTGATCATTTATCGCATGAGAAAGCTCGAACTTTTTGGTGCCAAATGGAGAAATATAATTGGCAAACATTTTCAGAATGTAAATGTTTTGTAAGTTATTATTAACTGCTTGGAGTTTTTGAAGTTACGTTTTTTTCTTATTTGCAAAACTCTGATTCTAGTGTGTAATTGCAGAATACAACAAAATTAGATGCACACAATGTTTCAGAAAACTTCCTATTCAATCAAGATGTTTATAATGTTACACCGAGCAGGTGAATTGCAAGCATGATTGCAATTGACTAATTGTTACTGTTGACAAACTGTTGACTAATTGTTACTGTTGACAAACTGTTGACTAATTGTTACTCCACCTCTTATTACTCCACAAACAGTTTACCGACTTAACACTCATTTCATTTATGCATATTAGCGAAAATCATCAGATTTGAACACGCAAATATCAGACAAAGTAGTGTAGACCTTGTTTTGATGTGCAGTCACTGTTACTTGTTCGAATTCGTGTTATTCTTGATCACTTTTTACTACATTTTCACTTTTACCTATGACATTTAATGTTATTGATATATGATTGTCGCGAAATAGTGCAGAAAACGAGAGACGCAGGACGGAAGAAGGTGCCGGGGTATTCTGGCATACGTACTCACGGTACCAACACCTCTCCAAGGTCTTCTTCAGGTCTATTTTTCAACTCTTATCTCATGTTTCTCTCTGATTTGGTTAATCTTGGTTACTTCACTGCATTTTAACTTTACTTTGATGTTCATCATAACATTGTTACACCCAATGAATTTACACGAGGTTGAATGATGCGCTGTATTTATATATAATAGCTGAGGTAAGACAGTTCAATGAATTGATACCATAATACAGAACAAGTTCTATAAAAGTATGTTACCCCGTTCGCTTCACGTGAATATTTAGGTTTTCATTCTAGTTGCTGGTTGTGGGAACCTTCTAACTGTGATATGTTAAGTGGTATGTTTCACAACTTGCTTATGAGTTGGTCATTTGAGTTAGTCAATATAGTCAATCGCAAATATTCAATGCATTAGTCAACAAATATCGATTGAAGCGTAATTCACACATAACATTCAATTATAAGAAAAACTTGGAGATTGAAATTACTATACAAAACCATGTTGCTTGTATAAACAAGCTTAATTATCTGTTAATATCGGGCTAATATCATGTCGTACCCTTTCATACCAAACACTGTATACTGTTCGCGAAGACAGCAAAAAGCTCAAAACCAAATAAGTAAATGTTGTCAGTCAAAATTGAAGAAGAAAGTAGGATCAGCTTCTAAAGTCTGCTTCTAAAAAAATCAGAATCAGCTTTTTCTTTTTCTCGTGTACTGTGGTACAAAATTGTGCTGTGTGATTTCCTTCTAAAAACAGCATAAAAGCTTAAACAAGAAAAATCGTGACTATGGATATGGAGGATGTCGTCGATCAATACAAAATGGGGGTTAAATTCTAAAAATTGCAAAAAACCAGACTATTAGCAGTATTCTAAAAGGAAAATAAATACCACTAACTTGGACAAGCGAAACATGCGAGCACCGTATTGTCACTAACAGTCCTCTTATGGATTGTCCGTGAAACACACAACCGTGCTCTTGATGATCCATAAACTGGCAAACCTAATTTGATGTTCTCTCTTCATTTTCGCATTATTGAATCACGTTAAACGTTGGACTGTTATAGGAAACACACATTAGTGCGTATTTTGAATGTTTCTCATTCTTTATCTGACCAATATATTTACTGCAACTGAATGTTTTGAAGCTTCCTCTGTCTTCAGAGTGAAACGGTACTCAGTAACTTTGGTGGCCATTTTCCGAGCGGTTTCCGGGCAAATCGCGGACAACGTATCTGTCGAACTATAAATCGGAACATCGATTTTGATATGCAGGAAAATTATAATATTCAGAAGTCGGAGTTCAATTGTATAAGGCATCAATCATTATGAGCGCGTAACAGGGTAACAATACCCTTTTCTTCATCTAAATTTTCTTTCATTTCTCCAATCGGAGTGCCACATCCAACAATGTGAAAAGTCATGTGTTGAATGGCGAATAAATCAATTGTATAGTCTTGAAGATGAACGGAAGTTAGACTATTTCATCTGTGAATCGTCCCTCTTTAAACGGGCTATGCGACATTCTGGTGCGGTAAAACCACTTCCAACAGAAAACTCAAAGAAACGTGAATAGAGGATGAACGATTTTGAGTGAAGTAAACAACTTAAAATAACGACGGTGTTTTAAGATTTTCAGTCACATTTTTCTGTTTTTTTTTCGAGAAAAAAGGAAGTAAAAACCTACATGAGGTCCAAAAACCAGAATCGCGACCAAATAGTCAATAAATTGAGTTTCGGCCAAAGTTCGGTGAAGAGCATTGGCTCCCATTGTTCAACCCCAGCTCCTTGAACTATGAAAAAGCAGGCTAACTTTAAATATCTGCAAATGGAAACTTTGGTGAACTTATCATTATCATACTCGTAAGTTTTGTGCGTAGTACAAAACTCAATCAAAACAGACGAAGGTGAAGGAAACATTTCTGCAACTTAGACGCTGTAGCCAATAAATCAAATAGGTTTACAGCTCGTAATATTCTAGATTTATGAATTTCATTTTAACTTGATTGTACTAATGAAACCCAGTTCGAATGTATCTCGTGAACCAAATATCATGTGCGGCTGGAACGATATCGCGTATTCTGATTGTTCTCAATTCAGATAGAGCCATTCGGTCGAAATATTCTGGAAAACACGAGTCAACAGGGTATGGAGGTCCCTGAATGTCAAAAAATCTCGAATAATCAGGTGAAGAGGAACAAAAATATAATATAGTGACACCTTTCTACTACATAACTATTCAAAAAGTTATATCTTTAAGATAAGTGATATGGACAAATATAGATGACATTCCTTTCCTATCAAAATAGTGCTGACGAAACGTATGTATAACAGTACATCACCATAATGTTAGTACCAATCATGTTCTAGAAATGTTTATATTCCCCAACTCCACCGTATATTCGTATATTCAAGTGCTCCAACCCATTTTTTGTTAGCCTATTTTCCAGGTTACCTATAAAGTAACGTGAAAGTAACCTGAAACTAACACCCGGTTAGCGTTCAAACTAATGGTAAAAACCAAACTTTGCGTTAGAAAAACAGGTGACCGGTTTTCGTTTTAGATTACAAAAAAGGTCAATTACCTCAAGAGCCGGCTCAGTATTGAATTCAGCACGACTGTAGCTGTGCGAAACGCGCTCGTCGGTGTCACTGACCATTTGAGAGGGGGTCGTGTGGCGATTGGGATAGTACTTGATCGTGATCTACGTCATAATAAACATTACAATTAAGATACATTATTTGATCCACCATGTCGTGTTCAACCTTTTAGGTTTAGAACAATTGCAGAGCCTTAGAAAATCGTTCTTCACAAACGTACACTTTATACTGTCAAACAATCAATGCATTGTTTTAGAGAGTTCCCCTCACCAAATTACGAACGAAGTATCAGGCTAATTACGAATCTGAACATCTCGATTTGCAGGAATATTACTATATTCAGAAATATTGACAAACATTGAACCATTTCATCTGTGAATCGTTCCTCTTTGAATAGACTATGCGACATTATGGTGCGGTAAAACCACTTGCCAACAAAAAACTGAAAAGAGGATGAACCATTCAGAGTGAAGATTGGAAAAATGCCGCTGCGCGGCCAGGGAAAATTGCCACTGTCCCCGAGGTGAAGTAGGGAACGGGCATCGCTGCGCGGCAAGATTGGAAAAGAGCCGCTGCGCGGCCAGGGAAAATTGTCACTGTCCCCGAAGTAAAGTAGGGAACGGCATCGCTGCGCGGCCATGGGTAATGTAAGGAATGGCATCGCTGCGCGGCAAGATTGGAAAAATGCCGCTGCGCGGCCAGGGAAAATTGCCACTGTCCCCGAGGTGAAGTAGGGAACGGGCATCGCTGCGCGGCAAGATTGGAAAAGGGCCGCTGCGCGGCCAGGGAAAATTGTCACTGTCCCCGAAGTAAAGTAGGGAACGGCATCGCTGCGCGGCCATGGGTAATGTAAGGAATGGCATCGCTGCGCGGCAAGATTGGAAAAATGCCGCTGCGCGGCCAGGGAAAATTGCCACTGTCCCCGAGGTGAAGTAGGGAACGGGCATCGCTGCGCGGCAAGATTGGAAAAGAGCCGCTGCGCGGCCAGGGAAAATTGTCACTGTCCCCGAAGTAAAGTAGGGAACGGCATCGCTGCGCGGCCATGGGTAATGTAAGGAATGGCATCGCTGCGCGGCAAGATTGGAAAAATGCCGCTGCGCGGCCAGGGAAAATTGCCACTGTCCCCGAGGTGAAGTAGGGAACGGGCATCGCTGCGCGGCAAGATTGGAAAAGGGCCGCTGCGCGGCCAGGGAAAATTGTCACTGTCCCCGAAGTAAAGTAGGGAACGGCATCGCTGCGCGGCCATGGGTAATGTAAGGAATGGCATCGCTGCGCGGCAAGATTGGAAAAATGCCGCTGCGCGGCCAGGGAAAATTGCCACTGTCCCCGAGGTGAAGTAGGGAACGGGCATCGCTGCGCGGCAAGATTGGAAAAGGGCCGCTGCGCGGCCAGGGAAATTGCCACTGTCCCCGAAGTAAAGTAGGGAACGGGCATCGCTGCGCGGCAAGATTGGAAAAGGGCCGCGGCCATGGGTAATGTATTTATTGGCCCAGGATTATGTATAGCCTAAGCCTTGTTATCTGGTAAGCATACAGTGAACGAGCCAGCCATTGAAGTGGAACGAGCTCTTCTAAGAATCATGGTTAGCCTAAGCCTAAGCCTTGTTATCTGGTAAAAATACAGTGAACGAGCCAGCCACTAAAGTGGAACGAGCCGAACCACTGAAGTGAAGCGAGCTTCTCTAGGAATGATGGCTAGCCTAAGCCCTTCAGGGCGCTTAGTAAAAATGTTGCAAACGAGTCATTAGCACAAGTGAAATGCGCTTTTCTAGGATTTTTGCAAGTCTGCGCCCGAAGAAACGCGTCGCTGCGCGCCGCGCAAGAATATATCATGAAAAATCAAACATTTTCTGGTAGCCAAAAAATCCGTTGACAACCACCCTCACAAGGTGCATCTAAAGGCAGTCATGTCAAAAAAACCAACGAAAACCCTTTACCAGCTTTATTGAGGAGAGAGCGCTTATCTTTCCCATTTGACACGTGTAAACTCAATTTTTTGGCTGTCTGATTTCGATATTCGGATTCTACGTAGTCGATTACACTTATTTATGATGTTTTGGGAAAAAATATTTTTTCCTATTTTCATCCCATTTCCCATACCACCATCAGAAAGTGAGAAAATCGATATTTTCGACTTGTATATCTCGACTAATTTTTGTGATTTGGCCTTAGTGTTCACAGAGTACACTAGGATTATGCATGTCTCTGAGTATTGCAAGTTTCAGATCTTTCTGTTCATTTTGAAGCTCCCAACGAGATGCATAAAAATGACAAAAATCCACATTTTGAGTTTCTCGGCTGAAATTGAGAAAAACGTGAAACACGTGCAAATTGTTCGATTGAACAACTATTCGTCTCAGAATTTGACGCTGATTCCGAAAAACCATATCTCGAATTCTGAAAATGATGTTCAGCTGGTCCGATAACTGACACCTTCTACTTTAGTGCCACCCTTTAAGCCAGCCAGCCACGTTTACGTGTAGTTGCAGCCACCCAGTAACATTCTAATGTTGATATTCAGATTCGCCATAGTTGAAAACCTTATTCTAGTAGTTTCCGCATCAAAACATTGTATTTCAATAGCTTTTCAAGTTTAGCCACCCCCAAAAATTACCAAAACCGTTGCTTAAAAACCACAGTTTTTTGGCAGGTTTGAAGATATCATCACAAAACTTCCAGAATATGTTCATAGATACTTCAGATACTAGGTTACCAAATTTAAGCACCCTGCCATCTATTTGAACTAGTTTACTAATTGACCCCGGCTCAAAATTTCGTCTTTACTGAATTTGACCCCGCCAACTTGGGTTTACAACTTTTTGTGAAAAATTGGGTAGACGAAATTTTTCACACAGTACATCATTAGAAAGCCCGTGAAGTTTTCTAGGAGGAGAGACAACTTTCATTCGCATATCCCCACCCATAAACTCACACGGCCGTTTACCACCAATGAAACTCCTAATTCGGGCTTCAAAAATATGTCGGTTTCGGCCTACAAAAAAGCATATCACGCCTTAATATAGACCAATGTATTTTATTTTAGCTACTAGCGGTCCATCACTGATGAAATAAGCAAAATATAACTTTTCATTGCGTAGCTCTGCAATTGCGTCAATGTCTGCCGATGAAATGTGCTAGTTATATAGAGTTCGTGAAACACACATCAGCGCTATAAACTGCGATGGAGTTCAGCGTGCTAAACACGTGTTTTCTTCATTGAAATTAGCCTTATCTTGCACGTCGACCTTTATCGAGTAAATCCTTGAAAACTCGTAAATTTAGAGAAAATAAAAACCAACCAGTTTTAAAGAAAGTAAGAAGGAGGCTTTGAACTCCAAGGTCTTAAAGAATGTGATTATTCAAACATTTAAAAGAAAACAAGTTGGACATTGATGCATAAGTGTTGTGTAGAAAATTTAAGAAAACCGGTTAAGTTTGAAAAAGCTGTGCAAACAAATTTATTATTCTATTTTTGTTGCACACATTCGCAACTTCGTATTGTTCATTTTTGGCTAAAAACGGTGAAACCGAAGAGAACTCACAAACTTCCTCGTCCCCCACTTTCTATTAATTTTTGGCTGTTTTCTATATAGGTTAGCCACCGTTGGAGAACCAACGTGAAGAGTATATTATGGTTTTATTTAACATCTACATAAAACGGAGAGGTAACGCATGCCTACAATGGGTCGGTTCCATTTTGTGTTTTTGGATTACTTCTGCCACAGTTTGTGTTGTATTTTTGAAACATAAGGTGTAGTTGTGGAATAGAAACATTTCTAGAACATAAATGGTGGCGCATTAACTTTCCGGCCATACTTTTCACATACCAAATGTTGGATGGACGCTTTTTTGATAGGATAGAGATGTGATTCATCCTTTTCTTCATCACAAACGTTGACAAGTTAAATTTCTCAAATTGTAAGACACTATAAGTTACTTTATCTTGTTATAACTCCTTTTCACCTAATCATTTGAGATTTATCGAATTTCAGGGACTTCCATATACCCGCTTACATATTGAATTGGCCCGATTTTTCTTGATTCAGGAAACGGCTCGAGCTGTGATTGAACAATGGGAGACAAGGCTTGTCTTCGAAATTCCGTGAAAAACTCAATTTATTGATTATTTTGTTCGCAATTCTGGCGAATTTTTGGACATCATGTGAGTTTTTTAAACCTTTTTCTCGTAAAGACAGAAGAATGTAACTAAACCTCTTCAGATCGGGTTGTTGTCTGGAGTTGGTTACTTCATTCTGAATGATCCACCTTCTTTTCAGTTTTTGGTTGGTAAGTGGTTGTACCGCACTATGATGTCGCAAAGTCTATTTAAATAGAACGATTCACAGATGGAATGGTTTGCTCTTTGTTGAATCTTCAAGACTATACAATAGATTTATTCGTGATTCAGCCTTTCCACATTGTTGGATGTGGCACTCCGATTGGAGAAATTAAAAAAAATCCAGATGATAAAAGGGTAGTGTGACCCTGTTACGCGCTCATATTGATTGATGCCTTATACAATTAAACTCTGATTTCTAAATATAATAATTTTCCTGCATATCGAAATCGATGTTGCATATTATAGCTTGGCAGATACCTTGTCCGCGATTTGCCCGGCAACTGCCCTTAAAATGGCAACCAAAGTTACTAGGGAAAGTTTCTTTCTAGAAACAGAGGAAGCTTAAAACATTCGGTTGCAGTAAATATATTGCAATATATTGGTCAGATAAATAATAAAAAAACATTCAAATTACGCAAAGGTAAAGTGTGTTTTTATACCATTCCAACGTTCAAAGTTGATTCAATAATGCGAAAATGAAGAGAGAACATTGAATTAGCTTCATTCGACTTTCAACATATATGTGAGTTCATTCAACATAAAACAGTCTTTGGCTCATTAACTCATGTGGTATTTTGCTAATGAATCGTTACGTGGAAACTTATTTTACCGCATTGGTGTATTGGTTTACACAGAGTTTTTTTCCATTTGTGGCCTCTGGTTCGAATTCCGTTCAACAATGTCATTTCCCTAGTTGAAAATTTCGCTGAAAGTGTATTGATCAGGCGATAGAACTTATCAATTCAAGTTGGTTCCCATCCCCGTTTTTTTACCTTCATGTCGATTTTTAAAAAAACAACACAGCGCAATTCTGTGCCACAGTAGTGTGAAAATAGATGCTAGAGGATACGATTTTACTCTATCACTTCGACGAAGAGCTTTCAATGATTTTCGTTTCATTGTATGGTTTTTTTACTGGTGTGAGCTTTTCACTTATTTTTGAACATCATGTTTTGGTGTGGAAATGTACAAAATTATATGAGTTATATGTGAGTTATGTACATTGTATTCAATTTTTGATTTACCAACGCATCTAATTGGCAACATAACTTAGGGTTTTAATGAATTTCCCTCACGCATCTAGTCTATTGTTGTAAAGAACTTTGTTCTTTTGTAAACATATACCGATTTTCGACAACATTTATAACTTTATGATTTGTACAGTTGAATGGTCCAAGGTGGATCGAAAATATTTATTCAAAACTCTATGATTTTAGAACTTATTCGCAATTCGCAAACTTTGAAAGAGGTACTATGAACATTTCGAACGATCCAGTCATAGAATGTCGGTGAAACTTACAGCCGCGGTTCTCACAACTAAAGCCTTGGCACGAACAAAACTATAATGAACCAGAATAATCGCTTGAACTGAGAGCCACACAAAAAAAGATGATAGAACCACATTATCATTTCCCCATTGCCTGCTTTGTTCATTTTTGTGTGAAATGTTTTTATTGAGATTCAAGTTAATGTGCACAATTAGATAAAAGCCGTTCTGAAAAGTGTTTTATTGAAGGAACTAGATAGCAGTTTTCTTCTCTGATCCTTGAGGGTTTAGTGAATACTGAAAATTATTGAAAATCGGTAATGGAGCACCACTATGTGAAATTGCGATGTGACAAATATAACTCTGAAGAGAGACAGAAAGGAAAGTTAATATGAAAGAGCTGCTCAAGAGAAACCGATATATACACATTTTAGTTCAAATTTACGAATATAATCAGCATACGGTTCACATGTTTTAGCCTGTTCTAGCGCGCAACGTTTTAGGTATCCCGCGGTACCTAAACTAGATTTCCTCTCTGCCCTCCTTCAAACTAAACTCTTATGAGGCCTCAAACACTGACCCTAAGACATCGTAAAGGTAGCGAAGCCAAAACTATGTGTTCTATTTCAAACTCTAATATGAACATAGATAGTGTTCATTATTTTTAGTTCATTTGATCGTTAATGTATTAACTGTATCCAACTTTGCTGTAGTTAACTTGATTTCATTTAACCTGTTAATTTAGTTGATGATCGAACTGTTCTAAAGAACTGATAGAATAGACCCGTAAACAACATAACAAAACCAACCGCAAATGAGCAAATACTTTGAAATGCCGATTTAACTCAGTTGTGTGTTTCGCACAACCTTCAATAGCCAATCTCACAGAGAGATTCGTTCGTGAGCATTTATTCTGTTGAATATGTTGGTTCAATGTTATATCCAACAAGTTGAAATTGAAACTGATTTGCGATTCTGAGAAGGTTTCTGTGGCCGTATGCACCAATATTTTTTTGCGCTCCCGGGAGCGTTTTTTCGTTCCCGGGAGCGCAAAATCGCTCCCAGTGGGAACGTTCCCCAAAATCCGTATGCACCAATATTTTGGGAACGTTCCCAAGCCATTTTTGTTCCCACTGGGAACGATTATCGTTCCCAAGGGTAGAGGTGGGGAACGATCCAATTTTTGGCTTCCCAAAGATAATAATTTATGTTTTTCTCCCTTTTTAGGCTTTTCATCACGCAAACTTTCATTCTAAGAACAATAACACATCCCTCATGGACTGATTATAGCTTTTATTTCACAACAATTGTACTTTTGTGAAGTTTGTACTTAAGCCCCCCCCCAATGTTAGAATTACCCTTCTTCTTATTCCCCCCCAGTGGTAGCTTGACTTGCCCCCAATGATGTGGGTAAAATGAATGTATAATAAGGGCACATTAAATTGACTTGCAATTCGCAACAATCTCCCATCACCCTTTCATTTCCTAATTCTTAGTTGAAGATAGTGCTTGTTGTTTTACTCCACATAGTTTAGAAGAGCAGTGTACTACTACAGTTTGTGAATTTATGGAAATAGAGAGAGTTCACAAGTTATAGTTAGTTAGAGAAACGTATGATAATGAAAAAGGGTATAGTTTGGAGTCGATTGTCAAAATCGCTAAAAACCAAAGTATTGAAGAACGAACGTTGCTAATCGTATCTTGCTAAAAATTAATTATATTATCAATCATCCACCTTCAATTTTTGGTTCAAAACTCAAACTTTCAATAAAACATATTTTCTACCGAAAATTTGACACTGAATATCTTCATACCCCGCGTAAATAACGAAAATACTTCGTATGGAATTTCAAATTTTTGAATATTTCTGTTTCGCGCCATCATACACGAGAAATGCGCCAACAAATCGTTCCCAAAACTATGGGAACGTTCTCATCGCTTCGTGCATAACAAAGTGGCGGGAAGCGTTCCCACTGGGAACATTCCCATTTGGGAACGCTATTTCACGTTCCCATGGGAACGTTCCCAAAAAATATTGGTGCATACGGCCACTGATGTTCTGAAAATGTTCAAACTCAGAAGATTGAACACGACATGTTGGATCAAATAATTTGTTTCAATTGTAAAGTTTAAAGAATCCGTCCCGCTCTAATTTTGACTTATGAGTTAACAATCCGACCTTTTGGCAAATGCAAAAACCATTATCAAAAATTTATACTTTCGTATCCCTATCTTGCTTCCTTTTCTCAGAAAAGCGGTTTACGTAATGACACCGATAGGGGAGTTGCGTACGGGGTATGCTCAATATAGCCTATAGAAGTGTAAAAACGATTTTAAAACACTCTATCGCATACGAGTACACATTTAGAGACTCCAAATTTGAATAAATCTGGATGTAAATGAACCAAGTCAAGTTGCGTCACAGTGAAAATGTTGATGTCCTCTTTTGTATTGCTCGATGTTATGCAAATTTAACAAATTTTCAATCAGAAAGTTTTTTAATGGTCTATGGGAAGACATTGAGAAACTTTTTTGAGCTTTTTAAACTTTTCATGAAACTCAGAATATAGGAGCACGGTTTCTTTAATGTACCAGTAAAAGCAAACTAACACTATTCTATTCGCCACATGAGCCCCTCTTAAATGGTCTGTGAAACCCACGAGCGCGCTTTGCTCAGCCACAGTCTTCCCACGATCAAAAACATAAATGAATAAGTTTAATATAAAACAAAACTCAATAGTTCGCATCGCATAGCCTTTTATTGGATAAACTTTTTTTTCGAATAGACTGCTTTTGATGTTCCAACCTTTTCGTTTTTTCCAGCAACAACTAAAACAAAAAAAGTAAAAGTGATACATGGACACTCTATTTCTCGATTAGTTTCACAACAAACTCACAGATTAGTAAAAAGTGGGGGAACCAACAAATGTGTCAGTTGTGTTTGGTTCGACCTCGATATCAGCAAAAAGTGAACGATACGAATTTCTGTGATACTGTAGCAGAAGTATTCTGCAAAAATAGAACAATACAAATGTTGCACAATGGTTCACGAAGCCCGCATGATATTTCAGAAATTGCCGAAGGGTATTTCATGTGTACTTTGACAACATGCGTGCGTTGTGAACCATTGTGCAACATTTGAATTGTTCTATTTTTTCAGAATACTTCTGCTACAGTATCACAGCAATTCGTATCGTTCACTTTTTGCTGATATCGAGGTCGAACCAAACACAACTCACACATTTGTTGGTTCCCCCACTTTTTACTAATTGTCTTTTTTTTTCCTAGTTGTACTCCTACAACTTCATATGTTGCCTATTCGCAGAGTGGATCTTGTGAACTTATTATATTATTATGGAAATCTCAGTTTTGTGTGTGCACGAAGCCAAATGCAGACCATAAAATTGCTGGTGTTGTAATATAACGCAGGTTACTGGCTCTGTGACTATCAACACATGAACAAAAACGCTAAACGTTACGATTGACATGTACACCGCTTTTAGCGGCGATAAGCGATGGGGATTGGCGCCATTGACAAATCTACAATTAGAGACACCAACTCACTTACAATACAGCCATTATTTCCAATACCACATCAAAAACCTTCATTGAAACTTATTTTTTCATTCCTGCGTCAACTGACACACGCGTCTAGCGCCAGAACGAAACGAAATTTTCTAGGTTTCTGAGCTACCAGTACACACTACATGTGTCAATTACTGATTGGAGCAATATTCAAACTATTCAATTGTCAGTTTCGTGTGTTTTTGTTTTGGCGCCATTTGGCGTCTGTTCCGAGCCAGACGATAAAATTCGATTTTGAATCTGTGGATCTTTATTTCACATTGGAATATTCAATATCTGTTAACTCGAAACAGTTTGATTGACGATAACTGATATTTTTCCATCTTTGGCGCTAATTGGCGCCAGCGCACAGTGCCAACAGAACTTTTTTGATTTTTTAAGCATCTTACTTGCCATGTGATAGTTATTTAGTGTACCGAATTTCAGACGATTCCATTGACGCTGTCGTGAGTTTGGGTTTTGGCGCCATCTGGCGCCTGGTTCGAGCGCCAGAAAAAAATTTCAGTTTTGGAAAAAGACTTTCACACTTTCCACCAAATTATTCAATTTCTATTAGTGTTCAACATTTTAGTTGACGATAAATAGTGTTTTGCCGTTTTTGGCCAGCGCCGGGCGCCAATGATGATGTATTCATCTCATATTTGGCGCGACGGGCTAACTTTTGCATTATAACTCATGTTTCAAATTTCAGCTAAATCGGTTCGGTAGTTTTTCCAATAGTGGTTTTTGGCGCCTATTGGCGCCCGCGCTCGGCGCCAATGAGGAGCTATACATCTCATATTTGGCGCGACGGGCTAAATTTTGCATTGGAACTCATGTTTCAAATTTCAGCTAAATCGGTTAGATTGTTTTTCCAATAGTCGTTTTTGGCGCCTATTGGCGCCCGCGCCCGGCGCCAGAGATTAAATATACATTTCATACTTGGCGCGACGAGCTAACTTTTGCCATAGAATAGATGTTTCAAATTTCAGCCAAATTGGTTCAGTAGTTTTTCCACTACGATGCGGACAGAATTCCGTGAGGGAGGAGGGACGAGGGACGAATTACGGCGGAACTTTTCAACAACGACACGAAACCATAACTCAGGCGAAAATAATCCGATTTGGCTGAAATTTTCACACAATGTTCAATTCGTGATTCTCTAACGTTCTCTCCTTTTAGTTTTCGAAAAAAGAATATGTTCGAAGATTTTTGTTAATTAAAAGGAAAAAACGAGTCCGCAATGGCCAAACCAAAGACAACTCACGCAGAGCGCTTCGCGCTCCACGCGATTAAATATACAATTTGGTAAATGAATCCAAAACGTCAAAAATCTCGAAGAATGCTTCAGTATTCCATGAAAAGCGCTCTTCGGGTTTTAGCTGTACCGATATTTTATCTAATATTCTGTTAGCTGTATTCTAGAATAAAAACACACTCTTTTGTGGTTGCTACTAAAAAAAGATATTATTTCCGATTACTGGTTGGTTTTTGAGCGTTACACCAGGATATCGCTCAGTTATGGAACCATTATGGTTTCTCGAAGATAGCGTTCCTCTCTAATCTGAAATTCATGAAAATTTCAAAAACTCTTCTAATGTGTTCCAATAGACCATGAATAAATATGCAACATCAAATTTAGCAAAATTTGCATAATATCAAACTGTACATAAACATTATCACCGTGACGCAACCCTACTCAGTTCAATCAGTTTCTCATCGATTTCGTTTTTACAGTCAGTATTTGATTTGGGTGGGTCCCACCGTAGAAAATTTTTTTATTTCGGTTCTCGTCCAGTACTTCTATAAGTCTAGTAGCTTCGGTGTCATCACGTAAGTCGCGTTTTTGAGAAAACGAAGCGAGATAGAAGCATAAAGTGTATATTTTTTTAATGATTTTGATTCGCCATCGGTTTAGCATGATAATTCGAAAGTCAAAATTAAAGAGAAACGCAATCTTAAAGGATTGGTTGTCGTTGCTGTTAAAATGTCAAACAACGGGGGTTTGTTATACATTTGTTAGTATTAGACGAACGAAATGTCAACTGACTTCGACTACCACGGTGAACCTATAAAGGTTGTGTAAAACACGCCACTGCTCTTTCTCTGCAAAACGCGCCGTTTCCAATCTAAAAGTCCTTATGACTCTTCATTCATAGCTCTAGCGTTGTGCGGCTTTAATAGTGAGGCTGTACTCCTATTATTTCTCTGACACTCAAAGGTGCCTAGTTCTATTTTATTTCACTCCTACTAAGACTTGGCGACGTGCCAATGAACTTTCAGGCCACTTTTCACCACTTTTTTGCTTTTCAAAAAACCGCAAATCTCTGCTAGTGGCTGTTCAGTTTCATAAGAGCACGTAAAAGAAAAATGTCTTCAGATAATTTGTGGTTGCTCCAAGAAATAGGCCAGCGGGAACCTTGGCTTGATGCTAATTTTACTCAGACAGAACCTGGGGTAGTTAGAGGGGGACATAAGGGGGCGTGGCTTATTGGCTCAGACCTGGCTCGGAGAATCAATGCCACGCGCCAGTATTTGATCCTCGTGGGTCAGAACTTGATTCCTCCATATTGGTGTATGGCGTTCTTTAACCTGGAGTTCGTTGCCAAAAGACTTCGTACCAGATTTTCCACGGCTAGCTCTAATGAGATTTTCATAGGAGTGTGAACCAAACGAGCTATAACACAGTTGCTGTTTCCCAGAAACCTTAAAGGACGAAGTGATTTGTTCGTCATGTAATTAAAGAAACCGTTTCGCTATAATTTGAGTTTCACGAAAAATTTAAAAAGCTCAAAAAAGTTTTTCAATGTCTTCCCATAGACCATGAAAAACCTTCTAATTGAAAATTTGTAAAATTTGCAAAACATCAAACAATGAAGGAAGGGACATGAACATTTTCACTGTGACGCAACTTGACTTGGTTCATTTACATCCAGATTTATTCAAATTTGGAGTCTCTAAATGTGTACTCGTATGCGATAGCGTGTTTTAAAATCGTCTTTGCACTTCTATAGGCTATATTGAGCACACCCCGTACGCAATTCCCCTATCGGTGTCATTACGTAAGCCGCATTTATGAGAAAAGGAAGCAAGATAGGGATACGAAAGTATAAATTTTTGATAATGGTTTTTCATTTGCCATAGGGTGAGATTGTTAACTCAAAAGTCAAAATTAAAGCGGGAAGGATTCTTTAATGTCCGAAACGTGTTCCGAATTGGTGTCAAACAACTGAATATTTCCTCTACTAAGAATATAATTCAAGAAAAGTATTCTTCTTTACCATCTCAATTGTTTGAACCGACTTCCATTTTATTATACTATTTAGCACAAACAGGCATAGCCGCACTAACTATTCACCGAAGGACCAAAATTAAGTATGGTCTCTGAAACACTCAACTGTGCTTCTTGAACCTCTGACTGTTTGTTAATAATACTATCATTTCTATGATTGAAAATGCCACATTGGAACACTTTTGTAATGTTTTAATATGCTGTATAATGTATTTCTTATTGGTGTCTCATTGTGGTAAGCTCTGCAACTTCTCTTCACTTTATCAATCTATCATGAATGATTTTCCTCTTTCTCTGTGTTGTACCAATAAAGAATCTGGAAAACTTATTTATTTCAGCCTAGATTTGAATGACTTTCGATCCTTAATGTATCCAAATACTGTCTTATTCACCACACGACCCACTAATAAATGGTCTGTGAAACCTACGAGCGCGCTTCGCCGAGCTGCAGAATCTTCTTAAATGGGGAGATTAATATAAATAAAACTCGATAGTTCGCAAGGAAAATGCTGCATAACGACTAAGGTTCCCACTTTACGTGTTTACAAATCTCATGCTGACCTATTTTGTTTAGAAACGTTGAACGCCTTTCTTTCTACGAACATATGTATTCACTCACGTTGCTTAGTTACGAGGGGGTGATCATCATACATGTCACAGATCTTTGTAGTATTAGCTTCATATAAGTTGTTCTTGGTCCCTTTCCTTCATGCTGTTATACACTCGCTTCAAAATCATTCAGTTTTTGTATGGAGTTGAAAGGTCGAATTTGACAAAAAAAACTGAAATGTTTACCCGAGACGACTAACAAACTACCTCAGTTCGAAATCAGGCCAGTCCGACGCTCACAAATCATGCATTTTTCATGATTGAATAATTGGAAGTACGTGGAGAGAACTTGAACAATTGTGAAATTTCCCATTTATGATTTAAGATCAATGAAAAATCGCGTGAAGGGTGCAAACGTGTATGAAAATGAACTCTCTAATAGGTGAAAGACAAAGGAAAACGTCACTCTCTCTATACGTGTTCACTGTATGTATTTATTTGGTTATAGTAGCGTGATCGTAGGGTTCATCGATATTATCCCAACTCAGCTCACATATATAGACGCAGTGCATCATTCAACCGCGCGTGGATTCATTGGGCGTAACGAGTGTTTAAATCAGGATCAAACTTAGGGTTAATGTTAGTAGATTCATCGAGAATAACCGAAAGATTAAACAAGGTGAGATCATAGTCCAAAATCAGTCTTAAAGGAGAGCAGAGAGGCTAATGTTAGTAAACTGTAAGTCAATTGCAGTGTCACGTGACACATGTTAATAGATAAATATAAATAATAAATAATCTTTTACGGCAACTATTTCAGCCGTGTGATACTTTATTCATTTCAATTTCAATATAAGCGAAAAGGTGCAATGCAGAGTGCACGATTCCTTATTAGAATGCTATCTTTACGTGACTGTGCACTTTATTTCTAATATGATGTATGCTAGAATATCCCGCATCTTCTTTCTGTCACGCATCTCTCGCCTTGCGCAAGATGTAGCGACGCTCATATAAGTGTAAGTTTGAATGTATCAAGGGATCAAGAATAACATGAATTCGAACAAATTAATGTTATTCCACATCAAAACAAGGACTACAGTATGTTTTATGATACTTGCATGTTCAAGTGTTCTTGGCTAGTATGCATGAATTAAATGGGTGTTGAGTGGAATGTTTGTTGAGCAATTCAATGTAGAGTAAGACGTAATTATTTGTGAATCATGCTCACAATTCACCTGTTCTGTGTAGCATTATAAACATCTTGATTAAAAGGAAATTTTTTCTGAAACATTTGTGAGCATCTAACTTTGTTCTATTCTGCAATTACACTCTACAATTACACACTAGAATCAGAGTTTTGCAAAGAAGAAACTCAGTTTTAGCAGTCAATACAACTTACAAAACTTTTAAATTTCAAAATGCTTGCCATTTGACCAAAAACGGTGACATGGTAATCTAGTGTTCATTCTGGCGCTAAAAGTCTTCAAAGCTAATTGGTCATATTCAATGTTGCAAAAACTATATCTTGCGTAACTCTAATAGAAATCGCAAACTACTTTTTTGACGGTCTTTGCTGAGAAAAAGTTCAATGCACAAAAATAATAGAAAAACTTGTTGTTGATAGATAGTTCGTTAGTTTTATACTATTCAAAATTAGTCATGGCGCGCACCTACATCAGAATTATTCATTCCATTACTGTAGCAAAGGCTGCAAGTTTCCAAAATGGCTAGTGATCTTTGAAATTTAAAATCAGATAGAGTTTCTAGCAATGAAGGT
The DNA here is from genome assembly GCA_964036275.1 of Litoditis marina. Classification (NCBI taxonomy): domain Eukaryota; kingdom Metazoa; phylum Nematoda; class Chromadorea; order Rhabditida; family Rhabditidae; genus Litoditis; species Litoditis marina. Next base: position 8,304,275 of record OZ038436.1, read on the forward strand.
TAAACAATTTGAATTACTTAAATGATCAAGAAGTGTTAGCGTTCTAATCAGTGTTCACAAATTATAACTTTTTGAGAAGGTTGATTTAAGGATATTTCGAAAAAGGTTTATGTAATGTAATGAAATGGTAGATCGAACTTTTAATAACACGTGGTAGTTTATGTTTTTTTGGTGTTCAATGCAGGCTCCAACTGATCTTCAATCGCACATCTGTTTAATAAACCAACAATGAACACAGTTCTGTGGAACAACGGCGGTTAACGTAAAATCACTTGAGTGTTTCATCATTGCAAGTAGTTGCAGACGGCCTTTCAGACTGCCTATCCTTCAATTCTATTGGGACAAAGGAGGACATGTATTATGGTATTAAACTAATTAGGAACTGTGTTGTTATTAAAAATAGAAGCGTCTGTGAGGAAGTAAACTTTCAATATTTTATCGAGAAATAATCGGGGTCCACTTGTTTTACAGAGTGTTATGTTTATTGTGTTTATTCGATGTTGTTGTAATCTGTTGTGTTGGGAAAAATGATGAAAAAATCCTTTATTGTTTGCAAAGTTGATTTGCGAAAAAAGTGAAAACTTCGTGAATAACATTGAACTTCTCATTTCATGTGCCATATTTCCGTGGCTAAACGTGCTACACTCCTTTATACATGTTAATGATAAATTTGTTCTCACTTTCTTCCGCTTTTATAAACTGATTCAATATGTAGATTAATAGTTCTTGAATAATCTGAATGTTCATATCGTGCAAAATCGACTACTCTAAACAAGATATCACAACACTTGCACACTCGTTTTCTACCCACTTTTACTGAGGCAGCGTTTCTGAGTTGAAAGAAGGGTGAAGTATAATCCCGCTTACTTTTAGGCTTAATAAAACACATGAAAAAAATGTAGTTCATCGTCAATATGGTTTAGTATTTCAACAATCAACAGTATATTTTTCGACTTAATTCACACAAATGTGTTTCATTTTCGCTACTCGCGGTTCATCACTATTGAAATACGCAAAATACAACTTTTTCATCGCGTAGCTCACACTGGTATTGCATCATTGTCTGCCGATGGAATGTGCTAGTTATAAAGACTTTGTGAAACACACAGCAGCGCTATAAACTGCAATGGAGTTCAGCCTGCCAGACAAGGGTTTGCTTCAATGAAATTAGCCTAATCTTGTATATTTGATTTACACGTCGACCTTTTTCGAGTAAAACATTATACACTCGTAAATTTAGTAACCAGAAAAATTCACCTTTCAGAGAAAATATGAAGGAAAGTGTTGAACCTCAAAGTCTTGAAGTATGTGATTTTTTTTCTACATCTGAAAGAAGAAAATGTTGGAAATTGATCAGTTAAGTGAAAACAAAATTAAGAAAATCGGGCGAGTTTGAAAAACTGTGCAACGAAATGTTATGTTCTAGTTTTGTTGCACACATTCGGAACTTCGTATCGTTTTTCGCTGAAACTGAGAACCACACAACAAATATGATGAAAACACATACCATTTCCCCGTCGTCTAATTTGTTTATTTTTGTGTGAAATTTTTTCGAATGAGATTCAAGTTAATGTACACAAATTATATGAAAGCCGTTCTGAAAAATTTTTGTTGACGGAACAAATTAAAAGTTTTTCTCTCTGATCTTTGAGGGTTTGATGAATCCTTCAGAGAGAATCATTCGCAACTTGTTCACTTTTTGCTGAAAACGGTAAAACCGAACTGAACTCACACACCACCTGGTCCCCCACTTTCTACCAATTTTGACTGTGTTCATATGCTGTATTTTCCATTGGCCAAGCAAATATGCCGAGTATATTTTGATTATTTTGTAGCGATTCTGGTTTTTTTGGACCTGTTTTTTTTTACTTTTCCAGAGAAAAAAAAAACAGAAAAATGTGACTAAACTTCTTCAGATAGGATTAATATTTGGAGTGTTACTTCACTCTGAATGGTTCATCCTCTTTTCAGTTTTTTGTTGGTAAGTGGTTTTACCGCACCATAATGTCGCATAGTCTATTCAAAGAGGAACGATTCACAGATAAAATGGTTCAATGTTTGTCAATATTTCTGAATATAGTAATATTCCTGCAAATCGAGATGTTCAGATTCGTAATTAGCCTGATACTTCGTTCGTAATTTGGTGAGGGGGAACTCTTTGAAACCATGCATTGATTGTTTGACAGTATGAAGTGCACGTTTGTGAAAAACGATTTTCTGAGGTTATGAAAATGTTCTAAACCTATAAGGTTGAACACGGCATGGTGAATCAAATAATGTATCTTAATTGTAATGTTTAATAGGACGTAGATCACGATCAAGTACTATCCCAATCGCCACACGAACCCCTCTCAAATGGTCAGTGACACCGACGAGCGCGCTTCGCACAGCTACAGTTGTGCTGAATTCAATACTGAGCTGGATTTTTTTTTTGGTAATTTGACCTTTTTTGGTAAACTAAAACTAAAAACCGGTCACCTGTTTTTCTAACGCAAAGTTTGGTTTTTACCGTTGGTTTGAACGGTAACCGGATTTTCTTTTCAGATTACTTCCAGGTTGCTTTGTAAGGTAACCTGGAGAATTGGTTACCAAAAAAGGGTTGGAGCACTTGAATATACGAATATACGGTGGAGTTGGGAAATATAAACATTTCTAGAACATGAATGGTACTAACATTCTGGTGATGTACTGTTATACATAACATTTCATCAGCGCTATTTTGGTAGGAAAGGAATGTCATTTAATTTTGTCCTTATCACTAATCTCAAAGATATCACTTTTCGAATAGTAATAGAGTAGAAAGGTGTCACTATATTATATTTTTATTCCTTTTCACCTGATTATTCGAGATTTTTTGACATTCAGGGACCTCCATACCCTGTTGACTCGTGTTTCCCAGAATATTTCGACCGAATGGTTCTATCTGAATTGAGAACAATCAGAATACGCGATATCGTTCCAGCCGCACATGATATTCGGTTTACGGGATACATTCGAACTGAGTTTCATTAGTACAATCAAGTTGAAATGAAATTCATAAATCTAGAATTTTACGAGCTGTAAACCTATTAGATTTATTGGCTACAGCGTCTAAGTTGCAGAAATGTTTCCTTCACCTTCGTCTGTTTTAATTGAGTTTTGTACTACCCACAAAACTTACGAGTATGATAATGATAAGTTCACCAAAGTTTGGATTCGCAGATATTTAAAGTTAGCCCGCTTTTCCATAGTTCAAGGAGCTGGGGTTGAACAATGGGAGCTAATGCTCTCCACCGAATTTTGGCCGAAACTCAATTTATTGCTTATTTTGTAGCGATTCTGGTTTTTTCGGACTCAATTTTGGTTTTTACTTTCCCTTTTCACGGAGAAACAGAAAAATTCGACTGAACTTCTTCAGATACTGTCGTAATTTCAAGTTGGTTACTTTATTCTGAGTTGTTCATTTTCTATCCGCGTTTCTTCGATTTGTTTGCTGGCAGTGTTTTTACCGCACCAGAATGTCGCATAGCCTATTTAAAGAGGGATGATTCACAGATGAAATCGTTTGGGTTTTTTTACTTTCTTCAAGACTATGAAATAGATTTACTCGCAATTCAACACGTGACTATAGTTTGTTTCACCAATCGATGACTTTCTACAGTAATCTTTCCAAAATTCAAACGCATTTATCTAATCAACAAACAGAATTTAAGTTTCACTCTTTTGTATGATTGTAGTACCCAAAGTGGAAAACTAAATCACACAGTTCAAACTATATACAACATCTACAAGATATGATGAATTTACTTAAAAGTTTTATTATCTTACTGTAGAGGGCTATTGTTTCGTGAAACAGACTATATCCACATTGTTGGATGTGGCACTGCGACTGGAGAAATAAAAGAAAATAGACGATGAAAAGGGTATTGTAACCCTGTTACGCGCTCATAATGATTGATGCTTTATACGAATGAACTCTGACTTCTGAATACAACAATTTTGGTGCATATCGAAATCGATGTTTCAATCTATAGCTTGGCAGATACCAGATACTTCATCCGCGATTTGGCCGGAAACAGCCCGGAAAATGCCAACCAAAGTTACTTGGGAAAGTTTAACTTTAAAAAAAAACAGAAGAAAATTAGAACATCCGGTTGCACTAATAATATTTATTAGATAATGAGACAAGAAAATACGCAAACAGTCAAGTGTGTTTTTATACCACTCAAACGTTCATTCGATAATGCGAAAGTGAAGAGAGAAAATTGGAGTGGGGGTGCCAATTTGTTGTGTGTTTTACGGATATTTGATAAGTGGACAGTTGGACACGTTTGGATTCTTCAGTACTTGAGCTCTCCAAGTTATTTATTATTTCAATATTTATTCAACACATTCATGTACTCGACACATAGTACAAACATGAACTAATGTATCACATGGTGTTCTCTTAATTTCTTGTTCTATGTGATTTTTGAACGAGGGAGAGCCAAGGTTCAGAGCGCAAAGGAACGATGTTAGGATGAACTTATCGATGAGGTTATTACAAAGAAAGATTTATGTTCCATTTGTTCCTTCTACGTAATACCAAAAACTGGTTTTTCAATTACCAAAATTTCCCCCATTTTGTATTGATCGACGACATCCTTCATTTGAACTTCAATAAACGTCATCGTAGATTTCTTTTGGAGCAGATTCAGGTAGATTTTGAGTCACTTGAAATAGCCATAATTTTGGACTGTCTAACTATTTCTGTATTTTACTTCAGAGGTTTTATTCTGAAATGTTTCAACTCTCTCCGATACAACTTTGTAAAAACAGTGAACTGTAAGCCATTTAAAATCATAAGGCATTTTTCATTCCAACTGGTTTTCTCCTCATTCTCTGACGAGCGAGTGCCACATTTTTCGAATGTAAATAAATGAATAGATGAACAACTATGAACTATGGTTGTCGCCAACCGAAAGGCGGAAAGGTACTGTATATCTCACTTTCCGCCTATCAGTTGAGTGATCTTGTAGTGCAGTAGTTGGCGCCCTGCTACAGAACTTTTTCTCGCAGGTACGATTCCGACAAGAGACAGAAATTTATAATTTTTGCCTTCACTATAGTGGTACTTTCCAATGATATTGACTATCACAGTCCGGAAATTATGTGCTCAGTGAAAGGTGCTACTGAAAACCAATTCGAATTTTCTTTGAAACTACGAAAAAAAGTAGGGTCGGGTAATCTATTTGATTTCTTAAATGAGGAACTGAGTTACAACGTGGAAAGTGGTTTGGAATCATTAAAAACAACCCACTTATAAAAGGTCTGTGTAACACTCGACCGCAGTTCTCACAACTATAAAATGAACACACGACCAAAACTAGAATGAATCAGAATAATTGCTCAAACGGAGAATCAACGTTATGAACCTTGTAATATACCTATAATGGTTGGATGAAACACACAACCGTTTTATCCTTCCATTCCGCTGTTGAGAATTCGTGGCATGTTGTAGTGTATTGTTTATTTTTTTGTTGAACAAATCACGAAGCGGTAATTGATGTTTCAAACAAGATGTGGGGATACTCAAATAGCCTTGTGGTCAGCGCCTGGATCCAAATCTTTTGCTCGCGGGTTCGATGCCGGTGAGAGACAGAAATTTATAAATTCGGCACCCAATATAGATCGACGCGCATCTTTTGCATTGTGACATCAAAATTATGACGTCGTATTCTCAACATAAACCTATGACTTACACATGAAAAAAAAATGTATGACTTGCTTATACGTATCGTTGTAATGCCGCAACTGTACGGTTATTTTATTGAAAACAATCCATGAATAGCTATTACTCTCCCATTACTAACTCTATTCTATATCTGATGATCCTTTTATTTCTTCTCAATGATTAATTTTTTCGGTAATCAAAGCGATAAAGTGAAACTCAGTAATTTTCGAATCTTTTGTTTCATTTCGAACGAAAAAGAAGACTGACTTACCACTGTTTCGCACTAAATGTTTCAAGTGCAACTTTTTCTAAGGTTCATCTTCCAAATATCAAGGTTCTTGATGTTTTCTCACAACAATCTGAGTTCGAATGTCATCCTCAACGTTGTTAGAGTAGTGATATTGAAATTAAACAGAGATGTTTCAGCATCCAGAGCGTAAAACGGTTCCGTGTTTCACATAACTTATATAAGTTGACAACTAGAGAGTGTGATGTTGGTAATGTATATTGTGTTAGTAGTCACGGGTATACTTCAGCTTGGTTATCTCAATGTTGATTTCGTGCAAAATCGACTACTCTAAACAAATTATCAAAAAAATTGCATATTCGTTTTCTACCCACTTTTACTGAGGCAGAGTTTCGAGTTGATAGAAGAGTGAAGTTAAATCCCGACAACTTTTAGGCGTAATCGAATACATGAAAAAATATGTTGTTCATTGTCAATATGGTTTAGTATTTGAACAATCAGCAGTGTAACTTTCCACTCAATTCAGACAACAGTGTATAATTTTCGCTACTCGCGGTTCATCACTATTGAAAAACGCAAAATACAACGTTTTCATCGCGTAGTATTGCGTAACCCTGGCAATGCTTCATTGTCTGCCGATGGAATGTGCTAGTTATAAAGACTTTGTGAAACACACAGCAGCGCTGTAAACTGCAATAGAGTTCAGCTTGCCAGACAAGGGTTTGCTTCAATGAAATTAGCCTGATCTTGTATATTTGATTTACACGTCGACCTTTGTCGAGTAAAACATTATACACTCTTAAATTTTGTAAACAGAAACATTCACTTTCAGAGAAAATCTGAAGGAAAGTTTTGAACCCCAAAGTCTTGAAGTATGTGATTTTTCCTACATCTGAAAGAAGAAAATGTTGGACATTGATCAGTTGAGTGAAAAAAAATTAAGAAAAAGCTGTGCAACGAAATGTATTGTTCTAGTTTTGTTGCACACATTCGAAACTTCGTATCGTTTTTAGCTGAAAACGGTAAAACCGAACTGAACTCACACACCACCTGGTCCCCCACTTTCTACCAATTTTTACTGTTTTTTATATGCTGTATTTTCCATTGGCCAAGCAAATATGCCGAGTATATTTTGATTTTTTGTAGCGATTCTGGTTTTTTCGGACCTGGTTTTTTTAACTTTTTTTTGCGAAAAACAGAAAAATGTGACTAAACTTCTTCAGATAGGATTAATATTTGGGGTGTTACTTCACTCTGAATGGTTCATCCTCTTTTCAGTTTTTTGTTGGTAAGTGGTTTTACCGCACCATAATGTCGCATAGTCTATTTAAACAGGAACGATTCACAAATCAAATGGTTCGACCTTCGTGTCTTCTGAATATAATAATTTTCATGCAAATCGAGATGTTCAGATTCGTGATTAGCCTGATATAGTTCACACCATTCCTACTGAGACTCCTACAGTAACCTTACTAACTTTCCGAAGGCTGTTGTGAAGCTGAAAATAAAGTTCATGGAAAAAGCTCTCGTATACTTATTCTACCTGACAACGAGAAATAGGTACGAAAATCCTGAACTTCTCCGATCAAAAGTAAGTGTGAAAAACGGCTTGGAATTTTCCAAATCCCACTGTAGGAGTCTCAGTAGGAATGGAAAAGACTATACTTCGTTCGCAATTTGGTGAGGGGAACTCTTTGAAACCATGCATTGATTGTTTGACAGTATAAAGTGTACGTTTGTGATGATTTGTGAAGAACGATTTTCTGAGGTTCTGAAAATGTTCTAAACATAAAGGGTTGAACACGACATGGTGGATCAAATAATGTATCTTAATTGTAATGTTTAATATGACGTAGATCACGATCAAGTACTATCCCAATCGCCACACGAACCCCTATTAAATGGTCAGTGACACCGGCGAGCGCGTTTCGCACAGCTACAGTCTTGCTGAACGCAATATTAAGCCGGCTCTTAAGGTAATTGACTTTTTTGTAATCTAAAACGAAAACCGGTCACCTGTTTTTCTAACGTAAAATTTGGTTTTTACCATTAGTTTGAACGCTAACCGGACTTTCTTTTCAGGTTATTTCCAGGTTACTTTGTAAGGTAACCCGGAAAATTGGTTATCAAAAAAGGGTTGGAGCACTTGAATATACGAATATACGGTGGAGTTGGGGAATATAAACATTTCTAGAACATGAATGGTACTAACATTCTGGTGATGTACTGTTATACATAACATTTCGTCTGCGCTATTTTGATAGGAAAGGAATGTCATTTAATTTTGTCCTTATCACTAATCTTAAAGATATCACTTTTTGAATAGTAATAAAGTAAAAATGTGTCACTATATTATAGTTTTATTCCTTTTCACCTGATTATTCGAGATTTTTTGACATTCAGGGACCTCCATACCCTGTTGACTCGTGTTTTCCAGAATATTTCGACCGAATGGTTCTATCTAAATTGAGAACAATCAGAATACGCGATATCGTTCCAGCCACACATGATATTCGGTTTACGCGGATACATTCGAACTGAATTTCATTAGTACAATCAAGTTGAAATGAAATTCATAAATATAGAATTTTACGAGCTGTAAACCTATTAGATTTATTGGCTACAGCGTCTAAGTTGCAGAAATGTTTCCTTCACCTTCGTCTGTTTTAGCTGAGTTTTGTACTACGCACAAAACTCACGAGTATGATAATGATAAGTTCACCAAAATTTCGATTTGCAGATATTTAAAGTTAGCCCGCTTTTCCATAGTTCAAGGAGCTGGGGTTGAACAATGGGAGCTAATGCTCTCCACCGAATTTTGGCCGAAACTCAATTTATTGCTTATTTTGTAGCGATTCTGGTTTTTTCGGACCTAATTTGGGTTTTTACTTTCCCTTTTCACGGAATAACAGAAAAATTTGACTGAAATTCTTCAGATACTGTCGTTATTTCAAGTTGGTTACTTTATTCTGAGTTGTTCATTTTCTATCCGCGTTTCTTCGATTTGTCTGTTGGCAGTGTTTTTACCGCACCAGAATGTCGCATAGCCTATTCAAAGATGGATGGTTCACAGATGAAATCGTTCGTTTTTCGATAAGACTATAAAATAGAATTACTCGCGAATCAACACGTTACTTTTCACATTGTTGGATGTGGCACTCCGATTGGAAAAATTAAATAAAATTCAGATGATGAAAAGGGTATTGTGACCCTGTTACGCGCTCATAGTGATTGATGCCTTATACGATTGAACTCTGACTTCTGAATATAATAATTTTCCTGCATATCGTAACCGATGTTGCAATTTATAGTTTGGCAAATGCGTTGTCTGCGATTTGGCCGAAAACTGCCCGGGAAATAGCCACCAAAGTTATTGGGTAAGGCTTCACTCTAGGGAGGGATAAAGCTTTGAAACGATGCAGTTGATAGTATAAAGTGTTTCATTCAATAGTTTGTGAAAATTGAGTACGTCTGTGAAGAACGATTCTCTGATGTTCTGAAAATGTTCAGGACTGCTGAGATTGGACACGACAAAATGTTACATTACCGTTTCTCGAACTACCATTATTGCGAACGAGCGACTCTTATAAAGGCTGTGAAACCCACGAGCGCGCTTTGCACAATTACGGAGTCCTCTAACAACCAAAAACAAAAAGGAAAAGATTAATTGCAACAACTAGATAGCGCGAGACGTACATGATTACCCATGACTTTATCTCCGTCTACAGTGCGTAAGACTTCAATCGTAAATTAACATATCCTCGAAGAATTTTTAGAGATTGAACAATGAACATGGTGCAGGGTATAACGGCATGTCAATGTTATTTGAAGATGCATATTTCAATTCGTGTCCATATTGTTGTTATGCAATATATTCCTTGCGATCTATTTAATTTTTGCAATTAAACTCATCCATTTATGTTCTCGGTCATGGAAAACTGTAGCTGTGCGATGCGCGCTCGTGGATTTCACAGACCATTTAAGAGTCGCTCGTTCAGAAACAAAAACGTAACATTTTGTCATGTTCAATCTCATAGGTTCTGAACATTTTCAGAACATCAGAAAATATTTCTTCGAGACGTACTCAATGCTCAAAAACTATTCAATAAAACACTTTTTACTGTCAAATGCATGGGTTCGAAGCTGTCTCCTCTAAAGAGTAAAACCTTACCCAATAACTTGGCTATTTCCAGGGCAGGTTTCGGCCAGATTGCAAGCGAAATATATGGGAAAACTCATCCTGTTTCACCAGATCTTTATATAATATTTCGTCGAATACTTGGACAGATTTTTCTTATCAAACACTCACTATTTTGGTTTCGAACTTGCAGAGTTTTAAGACTTGTTTCGAGAAGAGCGAACGCTGTAGTGCTTTATCAACGTCATACAGTCGCGAAACAATCAGTGACCTACACACTAGGTTTACATGAATCTATCAGTGTATTGACTTTCTGATTTCAGTGCGAAGTTTGTTTCCCACTTTTAACAACGTCCAACTTCACCACCCTAGTAACAATCGGGCTGAATGACGTGACGGGACTTTTCATGAAACGATCAGCACTAACCAGCATGACCATCAATTATGTCACCATGAGCTAAGCACTTTAGGCCCTAAGAAAATCGATGATATTGATTTATTGATTTTTAAGGCCTTTAGTTAAACAGTGAAACTTTGGAGATACTGCACATGGAAGCCTGTATTCTGAAGTTGATTGTTTCTGTCGAGCGCTTCTTGCCGGAAACGTTTCCGGAAAGAGTTACATGAATTAGAAAAAAGTACAATTTTTTACTACTTTCATTCCGCATGCCGCCCATGTTGATGATATGACCTTAAATTTTTTGGCTAGTCGTGGAATACTAAGCGCGACAAGGGTTAACAATACAAAATGCGGTTTTATATTTCAGAAACTTTATTTTGGTCTAGTTAACATGATTCTGTGTTTGTACAGTCAACAGAATAGTTTTTAGCTTATTTCCGCTCAATGAGACGAATGTACTGTACTTGCATTGTTTGATTGACGAAGAGTTCCGATTATGAAGAGTTTGTGAAACACACAGCAGCGCTAAAAACTGCAAGGAGTTCAGCGTGCCAAACCACTGTTTTCTTCCATGAAATTAGCTTAAAAGTTCACCTGTTTATTTGGACAACTCATCAACCTTCATGTTGAACTGAATCAGAAACTGTTGAATTTATTAAAACGAAGAAAGTTCACGAGTTTCAGAGAGAAAAGTTGTCACGAGTGGTAATTGTTTGCAATTTCCGCTGTTTGTGTCAAAAAAAAAAGCGGTGTGGAATAGGTTTAAAAAGGGTCAACAATGAGGAAAAAACTGGATTGTCTCAGGTATGTTCACAGGTTGTTCCGTAATTTGAAGTCTGGTAAAATTTCCGTTCTGGACAAGTCATAAAGTTAATTGGTATTGTCTGAATTCGTACGTTCCTGGCTTTTGGTTGTCTGAGATGGATAGGTAGGTCAATGGCTCATATTTAAGATGTGATTTCTTGGTTCAGGAACGGCTGTGGTTGAACAATGTGAGCCAATGCTTTCAAAATATATTTGGCCGAAACTATATTTACTGATTATTTTGTGGCAACTCTGGTTTTTTCGGACCTCATGTTGGTTTTTTACTTCCATATATATCGAAAAGACAGAAAAATGACTGAACCTCTTCAGATACTGTCGTTATTTTAAGTTTATTAACTTAGTTTACTCAAATTTGTTCATCCTCTTTTCACGTTCATCAGAGTTCTTTGTTCGGAGGGTTTTTACCGTACCAGAATGTCGCATAGCCTCTATAACGAGGGACGATTCACAGATAGCGTGGTTTGCGTTCGGTTAAGATTGTACAATAGATTCACTCGCAAATCAACAAGTTAATTTGTCCGCGATTCGCCTGGAAACAGCCCGGAAAGTGGCAACCGAAGTTACTGGGTACAGTTTCGCTTTGAAGACAGTGGAAGCTTGGAACATCCGGTTACATTAATGATGTTTGTCAAATGAAGATTGAGAAACAATAAAGATACGCAAACGTTAAACACTAAAGTGTGTTTTTATACCATTTCAACGTTAAGCGTGATTCGATAATGTGAAAATAACGCGAGAGATTCAATTTGGATTTGTCAAATTTAATTACCGAATATTTAATGGGCGTTTTTTGATAGGATATAAATGTCATTATCATTTTCTTTTGCCCTTATCACGAGCCTTAACGAGATTATTTTTGAATCGTAACATAGTAGAAAGGTGTCACTATATTTTGTTATAACTCCTTTCCCCATAAGTATTTGGGATTTCTCGGAGTTCAGGGACCTCCATGCCCTGTTCCGTCCCGTTTCCCGGGTATTTCGACCACAAGTTTTATCTGAGTTGAGACGAATGAAAGGACGCGGAATCGTTCTAGAAGCACATGGTTTCTGGTTCATGGGAGTCATTTGAATTGAGTTTTATTAGTAAAACCGGAGTAAAATGAAATAAATTTGAGTAAGGTAAATTTTGGAAATCTAAACTTTTACGGACAGTAAACCTATTAGAATCTTTGGCTACAGAGTCCAGGTTCCAGCAATATTCGCTCCACATCCGTCTGTTTTTCATCGATGTATATACTGTGTATTAGGGTTGTTATTCGAGTTCAATCTTTCGAGTTTTCGAGTTTCGCTCGAAAATTCTCGAGTTTTTTCGATTTGAATCGAGTTTCGAGTCTGTTTCTGTTCTTTTCGGAGCTCATGTGGGTTTTTACTTCCTTAAAAAAACAGAAAGATGTGACTGAACTTCTTCAGATAGCGACTTTATTTTAAATTGGTTACTTCACTCAAAATCGTTCATTCTCTATTCACGTTTTTTTGAGTTTCCTGTTGGAAGTATTTTTACCGCGCCAGAATGTCGCACAGTCTATTTGAAGGGGAACGATTTACAGATCAAATAGTCCAACTTTCGTTTATTTTCCAGACTATACAATAGATTTACTCGCGAATTAACACGTGACTATCCACATTGTTGGATGTGGCACTCCGATTGGAGAAATAAATGGAAATTCAGATGATGAGAAGGGTATTGTTACCCTGTTACGCGCTCATAATGGTTGATGCCTTATGAGATTGACCGGTGACTTCTGAATATAATAATTCTCCTGCATATCGAAATCGATGTTCCAATTTATAGCTTGGCAGATACTTTGTCCGCGATTTGCCCGGAAACTGCCCGGAAAATGGCGACCAAAGTTACTGGCTGGGTACTGATATAATTTCGTACATTTTCACACCAAAACACAGTAAAATGCTCAAAAATAAGAGAAAAGCTCAAACCATTAAAAAAACAATATAATGACACGAAAATCATTGAAATTCTCAGTCTAAGTAGTAGAAGAAAATTGTATCTTATAGCATCTATTCTCGGTCTACTGGGGCACAGAAATGCGCTGTGTCATTTTTCTTCAAAGGCGATGTTGGCAAGTTGGAAAATGGTGAAAAAGTAATTGATTACAGTTTGAGAAAACGTTAACCAGGGTGGGGACCAACTTGAATTGATTAATGTTCGCTCAGTAAACTATTCGACAGTTCTATCGCCTGTCACTTTCAGCGTAATCTTCTACCAGTGAAATGACATTGTTATACGGAATTCGAACCAGAGGCCACAAATGCAAAAAACACTCTGTTAACCAATACACCAATGTGGTGAAAAGTGAAAGTTTCCACATAACAATTCAATAGCAAAATACCACGAGAGTTAAATAGCCTAAGACTGTTTGTATGTTAAATGAACTCAAATATATGTTGAAGGTCGAAGGAAGAACGTCTTCGATCAATGCAAAATGAGGGATACTCTGCAAATTGGAAAAAAAGACCATTTTCGGTATCTTGTAGAAGTAACAAGACGAAACATAATTATTACTCATTAACTTGAAAATTAGAATTTATAGGTAATCGTAATATGTCTAACTGTCCACCTATCAAGTGCATGTGAAACACACAACTGTGCTCTGGATACTCAACAAATTGGCAAACCCAATTTAATTTTCTCTCTTCATTTTCACGTTAACGAATTACGCTAAACGTTAAAATGGTATTAAAAAACATTTCAGTGTTTAATTTTTGCGTATCTTTATTGTTTCTTATTTTTCATTTGACAAATGTTATTAATGTAACCGAATGTTCCAAGCTTCCCCTGTCTTCCGAGGGAAACCTTCTCCAGTAATTTTGGTATTTTTTCGTGCATTTTCCGGGCAAATCGCGGACAAAGTATCTGCCAAGCTATAAATCGGAACATCGATTTTGATATACAGGAAAGTTATTATATTCAGAAGTCATCGGTCAATCCTATAAGGCGTCAATCAATATGAGCGCGTAACAGGGTCACAATATTCTTTTCATCATCTGAATTTTTTTATTTCTCCAATCGGAGTGCCACATCCAACCACGTGGATAGTCACGTGTTGAATTGCCAGTAAATCTATTGTGCAACTCTATCCAAAACTAAACTATTTCATCTGTGAATCGTCCATCTTTAAATAGGCTATGCGACATTCTGGTGCTGTAAAAACTCTAGGAACAGAGAACTCTAATAAACGTGAAAAAGAAACGTTTAAAGCATAGGCTCCCATTGTTCAACCACAGCCGTTCCTTGAATTGAGGGAAAGCGGGCTAACTTTAAATATAACCGTGTCACTACTGCTAATCGAAACTAAAGTAAACTTATCGTTATCATACTCGTAGGATTCATACACAGTATATAAATCAATTAAAAACAAACGAATGTGCAGCGAACATTTCTGCAACTTTGACGCTGTAGCCAATGAATTTAATAGGTCCGTAAATTTTTAGATTTCTAAAATCCACTTTATTTAATTTAAATTCGGTTGTACTAATAAAACCCAATTCGAATCATTCCATTACAAATTTGAAAGATTCACTTTTTCCGAGGCGAGCCTATATACGGTGTACTTCGCGCAGTCCTGCTGGATTTATAGTTTGATTCCGTTAAATTTATATCGGAATTTGTGATTTATGGTCGGTTGTGCATATGGAACATTTTGAAATGAAAAGCAATTTCAATCACATCTAAGTTATACTCGAAGTGTTTTTTTCAAACTCAAACGAAACTGCAGTTTTCTGGAAAGAAAAAGCAGTGAATCTCATTGTCCTTCAATAAGTAAAGATGCATTTAAGTTGACAGAATGACCCTTGTAAAAAAAATCAAAATCATGTGTTCATGTTGTTATGAATATATTCCACACGTCATGAGGGTTTGTTAGGTTGAACATTGCAAAAAATGGGTCAAATGGGGTCTTCGAAACGCTTCAGTTCAAACTTATCTTCTTTCTCTATTCTATTTTTTTATTTATTGAGACTCACTGATGTCGATTGTAAAACGCGCAAACGAGCCAATCTTAAAAGTACTGTGAAACACCCCACCGCGCAAGCTATATATTCTTCTCGTAACCAATAACCATAATGAGGAAAATTCACGATATCTGTTCACAACACAACCCATAAATTGCACAACACATATATTGCACAAAAATACTAGTTTTCGTTTTGTGTGCTATCTTCTTCGCATAATTTTGGTCTGGAAACGTTTAACGCCTCTTTTGCCACGATTCGAGTAAACGTATGTGAAGTAGCCCAATGAGCTTATAAGTACTTTTGGGAGAACATGATAGTTTTTGTTAATTGTTCATTCATGAACCTGACAAGTGGTAAAAGTCAGTGAAATTACTGAATTCACGTACATTTGTACTACATTTCATGTTCTATCCACTGAAACCACAGTATTTCATTGTGTAAGCTAGTGTATTTACAAACATTTTCATTGTATTTCATACTCTTTTTGTTCGGAATAATCAAGTTCTACTGGGGTGAGGATGCCACTCGGGCTCAACTGGTGCTACAGGAATTCCTGTACCGAAATAGAGTTCTACAAGCGAAAGTTTATGAAAAAAGGTCAGTTGAGTTGTTTCATTTTATTCTCACTTTTTATAAGATACATCACTTTTTTCATCAGAAAATCCAATCTAACAAATATCCCGAGTATGTTTTCATACTTAACGTCTGCTTGAAACACGGGGATGAACTATTTGTAGCATGAAACCGAAAAGTTTTGACGAATTCCTAGCAAAATGTAGAATAAGGTTTCAATTTCTCAAGACGGATTCTCTGTTTTCTTTGTATTTCATGTATTATTTGTATTTCCAAGAGAGAGCCTTGTGGAGCAATCATCCTGATTATGTTGTCCTATTTAACATCTGCAAGAAACGCAGAGGTCATCTAACGCATGTCTACAACATGTCGGTTCTATTTTAGGTTACTTCTGCAACACCTTGTGTTGTATTTTTCGAATAAAAGGTAGAGTTGAGGAATAGAAACATTTCTAGAACATAAATGGTGGCGCATTAACTTTCCGGCCATACTTTTCACATACCGAATGTTGGATGGACGCTTTTTTGACAGGATAGGGATGGTGATTCATTCTTGTCTTTATCACGAACCTTAACGAGATCATTTTTAGATGGTAAGGTAGTAGAAAGGTGTAACTATATCTTGTTATAACTCCTTTTCACCTAATTAATTGAGAACCCTCTAATTTCAGGGACCTCCATACCCTGTTCAACCCCGTTTCCCGGGTATAGTCGCCATTTTCCCCATAAAGACAGCAGAGGGTTTGATTGATTGAGCGATGCGGGGCGAACGGTCGTTGATTATCTGCCAGCAGTTGAGAGAGTGTGTAGATCAATGATACGCAGACGAACTGGCCGCTCGTCAAACCCCGTCCCATACATAATCGATGGTACGGTGTCCACAACGGTTTGACAAATCCTATACTTCCACCACAAGTTTTATCTGAATTGAAACTAATCAGAATACGCGGAATCGTCCCAAATGCACTAGAATTTCAATATACGGATATCATTCGAATTGAGTTTTATAAGTACAAACAAATTTAAATGAAATAAATTTAAAGGTGGATTTCGGAAATATAGAAATTTACGGGCGGTAAACGTATTAGAATCTTCGGCAACAGAGTCCAGGTTACAGCAATGTTCTCTCCACATTCGTCTGTTTCTAATTGAGTTATATTCTCTGTATGAATCCTACGAGTACGGATAATGATAAGTTCACCAAAGTTTCGATTTACAAAACTGACCCACTTTTCCTTAATTCACGGAACGGCCTGAGCTGTGATTGAAAAGTGGGAGCCAATGCTTTCAACCCATGTTCGCTTCGATACTAAATTTATTGATTATTTTGTCGCGATCCTGGTTTTTTCGGACCTCATGTAGATTCATTTCCTTTTTTCTCGAAAAGACAGAAGAGTATACTAACCTCTTCAGATCGGGTTGTTATTTTAAGTTGGTTACTTCACTTAGAATCGTTCATCCTCTATCCACGTTTCTTTGAGTTGTCTGGTGCAAGTCCTTTTACCGCACCAGAATGTTGCATAGCCTATTCAAAGAGGAACGATTCACAGATTAAATAGTTCTTTCAGCATTATCAAGGCTATAAAATAGATTTACTCTCGCGATTCAACACGTAATTTACATTGTTGGATATGACACTCCGATTGGAGAAATAAAAGTAAATTCAGACGATTGAAGTGGGTATTGTGACCCTGTTACGCTGTCATATGACGGCCTTATACGATCGCAATCGTATTTCTGAATATAATAACTCTCCTGCATATCGAAATCGATTTTCCGATTTATAGGTTGGCAGATACTTTGTCCTCGATTTGGCCGAACACTGCCCTGGAAGGTTTACCTCTGAAGACAGAAACAGCTCTAAAACTTTCGGTTGTAATACCGAAAATGGCCTGGTTTTTTTATCTCCAGAGTATCCCTCATTTCGTATTGATCGACGACATACTTCATTTGACGTCCAATAAACGTCATCGTAAATTTCTTTTGAAGCGTATTCAGATAGATTCTCAGTCGTTTGAGTCGTTTCAAGCGAGTGCCACATTCATCGAATGCAGCTAAACAAATGAACCACTCTTTATGAACTATGGTTGTTGCCAACGGAAAGGCGGAAGAATACTATATATCTCAATTTCTGCTGTGTACGCATACATTCCTCCGATTCGCCCACCAGTTGAGTGCTTTTGTAGCGCAGTGATTAGCGCCCTGCTACAGAACTTTTGCTCGCAGGTACGATTCCGACAAGAGACAGAAATTTATAAATTTGGCACCCAATATAGATCGATGCGCATCTTTCGCAATGTGACATCAAAATTTTGACGTCATAGTCCCAACTTAAACCTAAGACTCACACATGAAAAAAAAAATAATTCTCTGACTTACTTATCAAAAGATATGTATCGTTCTAGTCCCAGATACTAATTGCAATGTATGGTTCTCCTATTGAAAACAATCCATGAATAGCTATTACTCTCCCATTACTAACTCTATTTTATATCTGATGATCCTTTCATTTCTTCTCAATGGTTTATTTTTTCTGTAATCAAAGCGATAAAGTGAAACTCAGTAATTTTCGAATCTTCTGTTTCATTTCGAACGAAAAAGAAGTCTGAATTACCACTGTTTTGCACTAAATGTTTTAAGTGCACTTTTTTCTAAGGTTCATCTTCCAAATATCAAGGTTCTTGATGTTTTCTCACAACAATCTGAGTTCGAATGTCATCCTCAACGTTGTTAGAGTAGTGAAATCTAAATTAAACAGAGATGTTTCAGCATCCAGAGCGTGAAACGGTTCCGTGTTTCACATAACTTATATAAGTCGACAACTAGAGAGTGTGATGGTAATGTATATTGTGTTAGTAGTCACGGGTATACTTCAGCTTGGTTATCTCAATGTTGATTTCGTGCAAAATCGACTACTCTAAACAAATTATCAAAAAACTTGCATATTCGTTCTCTACCCACTTTTACTGAGGCAGCGTTTCTGTGTTGAAAGAAGGGTGAAATATAATTCCTCTAACTTTTAGGCTTAATAGAATACATGGAAAAATATGTAATTCATCGTCAATATGGTTTAGTATTTCAACAATCAACAGTATAAATTTCGACTTAATTCATACAAATGTGTTTTATTTTCGCCAATCGCGGTTCATCATATTGAAAAACGCAAAATACTACTTTTTCATTACATGGCTCAAATATCTATCTACAATGTCTGCCGATGAATGTCCTAGTTATGAAGACTTTGTGAAACACACGGCAGCGCTATAAACTGCAATGAAGTTCAGCCTGCCAGACAAGGGTTTGCTTCAATGAAATTAGCCTGATCTTGTATATTTCATTTTCACGTCGACCTTTTTCGAGTAAAACATTATACACTCGTAAACTTAGTGAACAGAAAAGTTCACTTTCAGAGAAAATATGAAGGAAAGTTTTGAACCCCAAAGTCTTGAAGTATGTGATTATTCCTACATCTGAAAGAAGAAAATGTTGGACATTGATCAGTTGAGTGAAAAAAAATTAAGAAAATCGGGCGAGTTTGAAAAACTGTGCAACGAAATGTTATGTTCTAGTTTTGTTGCACACATTCGGAACTTCGTATCGTTTTTCGCTGAAACTGAGAACCACACAACAAATATGATGAAAACACATACCATTTCCCCGTCGTCTAATTTGTTTATTTTTGTGTGAAATTTTTTCGAATGAGATTCAAGTTAATGTACACAAATTATATGAAAGCCGTTCTGAAAAATTTTTGTTGACGGAACAAATTAAAAGTTTTTCTCTCTGATCTTTGAGGGTTTGATGAATCCTTCAGAAAGAATCATTCGCAACTTGTTCACTTTTTGCTGAAAACGGTAAAACCGAACTGAACTCACACACCACCTGGTCCCCCACTTTCTACCAATTTTGACTGTGTTCATATGCTGTATTTTCCATTGGCCAAGCAAATATGCCGAGTATATTTTGATTATTTTGTAGCGATTCTGGTTTTTTTGGACCTGTTTTTTTTACTTTTCCTGAGAAAAAAAAAACAGAAAAATGTGACTAAACTTTTTCAGATAGGATTAATATTTGGAGTGTTACTTCACTCTGAATGGTTCATCCTCTTTTCAGTTTTTTGTTGGTAAGTGGTTTTACCGCACCATAATGTCGCAAAGTCTATTCAAAGAGGAACGATTCACAGATGAAATGGTTCAATGTTTGTCAATATTTCTGATTATAGTAATATTCCTGCAAATCGAGATGTTCAGATTCGTGATTAGCCTGATACTTCGTTCGCAATGTGGTGAGGGGGATCTCTCTAAAACCATGCATTGATTGTTTGACAGTATAAAGTGTACGTTTGTGAAGAACGATTTTCTAAGGTTCTGCAAATGTTCTAAACCTTAAAGGTTGAACACTACATGGTGGATCAAATAATGTATCTTAATTGTAATGTTTAATATGACGTAGATCACGATCAAGTACTATCCCAATCGCCATACGACCCCCTCTCAAATGGTCAGTGACACCGACGAGCGCGCTTCACACAGCTACAGTCGTGCTGAATTCAATACTGAACCGGATTTTTTTTTAGTTAATTTAATATTTTTTGGTAAACTAAAACTAAAAACCGGTCACCTGTTTTTCTAACGCAAAGTTTGGTTTTTACCGTTGGTTTGAACGGTAACCGGATTTTCTTTTCAGATTACTTCCAGGTTACTTTGTGAGGTAACCTGGAGAATTATACGGTGGAGTTGCGAAATATAAACATTTCTAGAACATGAATGGTACTAACAGTCTGGTGATGTACTGTTATACATACGTTTCGTCAGCGCTATTTTGATAGGAAAGGAATGTCATTTAATTTTTGTCCTTATCACTAATTTTAAAGATATCACTTTTTGAATAGTAATAAAGTAGAAAGGTGTCACTTTATTATATTTTTATTCCTCTTCACCTGATTATTCGAGATTTTTTGACATTCAGGGACCTCCATACCCTGTTGACTCGTGTTTCCCAGAATATTTCGAATGGTTCTATCTGAATTGAGAACAATCAGAATACGCGATATCGTTCCAGCCGCACATGATATTTGGTTCACGGGATACATTCGAACTGAGTTTCATTAGTACAATCAAGTTAAAATGAAGTTCATAAATCTGGAATTTTACGAGCTGTAAACCTATTAGAGTTATTGGCTACAGCGTCTAAGTTGCAGAAATGTTTCCTTCACCTTCGTCTGTTTTAATTGAGTTTTTTACTACGCACAAAACTTACGAGTATGATAATGATAAGTTCACCAAAGCTTCGATTCGCAGATATTTAAAGTTAGCCCGCTTTTCCATGGTTCAAGGAGCTGGGGTTGAACAATGGGAGCTAATGCTCTTCACCGAATTTTGGCCGAAACTCAATTCATTGCTAATTTTGTAGCGATTCTGTTTTTTTTGGACCTAATTTGGGTTTTTTACTTTCCCTGTTCACGGAAAAACAAAAAAAAAATTGACTGAACTTCTTCAGATACTGTCGTTATTTCAAGTTGGTTACTTTATTCTAAATTGTTCATTTTCTAACCGCGTTTCTTCGATTTGTCTGTTGGGAGTGGTTTTACCGCACCAGAATGTCGCATAGCCTATTTAAAGAGGTACGATTCATAGATGAAATGGTTCGTGTTCTTCAACATTTTCAAGACTATAAAATAGATTTACTCGCAAGTTGGATGTGGCACTCCGAATGGAGAAATGAAAGAAAATAGACGATGAAAAGGGTATTGTGACCCTGTTACGCGCTCATAATGATTGATGCTTTATACGAACGAACTCTGACTTCTGAATATAGTAGTTTTCCTGCATATCGAAATCGATGTTCCGATTTATAGTTTGGCAGATACTTTTCTTCGCGATTTGGCCGAACACTGCCCTGGAAGGTTTACCTCTGAAGACAGAAATAGCTCTAAAACATTCGGTTGTAATACCGAAAATGGCCTGGTCTTTTTCATCTTCAGAGTATCCTTCATTTCGTATTGATCGACGACATCCTTCATTTGACCTCCAATGAACGTCATCGTAAATTTCTTTTGAAGCGTATTCAGATAGATTCTTAGTTGTTTGAGTCGTTTCAAGCGAGTGCCACAGTCCTCGAATGCAGCTGAACGAATAAACTACTCTTTTTGAACCATGGTTGTTGCCAACGGAACGGCGGAAGAATACTGTATATCTCAATTTCTGCTGTGTACGCATACATTCCTCCGATTCGCCCACCAGTTGAGTGATTTTGTAGCGCAGTGATTAGCGCCCTGCTACAGAACTTTTGCTCGCAGGTACGATTCCAACAAGATGAATAAATTCATGAAGTCTGCCCTCACTATAGTAGTACTTTACAGGGATAATGATTATCACAGTTAGAAAAGTATGTGCTCAGTGAAAGGTGCTACTGCAAATCGTTTCGACTTTAGTTAGAACTGTTGAAAAAGTTGGGTCGGGTAATCTATTTGATTTGTTATATCGCGCGGAGCGCGAAGCGCTCTGCGTGAGTTGTCTTTGGTTTGGCCATTGCGGACTCGTTTTTTCCTTTTAATTTACAAAAAGCTTCAAATACAATCTTTTTTTGAAAACTAAAAGAAGAGAACGTTAGAGAATCACGAATTGAACATTGTGTGAGAATTTCAGCCAAATCGGATCATTTTCGCCTGAGTTATGGTTTCGTGTCGTTGTTGAAAAGTTCCGCCGTAATTCGTCCCTCGTCCCTCACGAAATTCTGTCCGCATCGTAGTGTAAAAACTACTGAACCGATTTGGCTGAAATTTGGAACATGAGTTTTAATGCGAAAGTTAGCCCGTCGCGCCGAGTATGAAATGTATAGATACTCATTGGCGCCGGGCGCGGGCGCCAATAGGCGCCAAAAACGAGTGTTGGAAAAACTACCGAACCGATTTAGCTGAAATTTGAAACATGAATTTTAATGCAACAGTTAGCCCGTCGCGCCAAATATGAGGTGTATGTCTCCTCATTGGCGGCGGGCGCGGGCGCCAATAGGCGCCGAAAACGAGTATTGGAAAAACTACCAAACCGATTTAGCTGAAATTTGGAACATGAGTTCTAATGCAGTAGTTAGTTCGTTGCGCCAACTATGAGGTGTATGTCTCCTCATTGGCGCCGGGCGCGGGCGCTAATAGCGCCAACAATGACAAAACACTAGTTGTCGTCAATTGAAATGTTTAACACGAAGAGGAATTGGATACTTTCGTGGAAAATGTGAAATTCTTTTTTCCGAACTGAAATTTCTCTTCTGGCGCTCGAACAGGCGCCAAATGGCGCCAAAACTCCAAGATACGTCATTGTCAACGGAATCGTTTGAAATTTGCTACAGTTAAAGGGACCGTACCTCTATAATGTGCAATGTAGGTAACTTTCTAAAAATGAAAAAAGTCATTTATTCTGTTTTAAGATGAAAGTTCATACCTTACATACAGAAAGTTCAAAAAATCACATTATTGCAGAGCAAAATAGAAGCCAACAGGATTTGGGTTACTGTAATGCAGCAATCCTTAATCTATCACTGCTTTGTAGTTTTCATGATATTTACAAATTTTTCTTCACGGAGTTCATATTGGTAGTTTTGGCCATGTTTTGAATATAGTTTTGTAATTTTATGGACGTTTTGAAAATTTTGTACGTAGGTGAACTCGGCGGTGTATGTACGTGCGCGTGGTCGCGCCACATTTTAGAGAACACGGAGCAAGACAGGAAGTTGACACCTATATGAATGATTTTGGTTTTTTAATGTGAACAATATTGACTAATCAGCTCAAACCTCCTAATTAAAGAGGAACGGTCCCTTTAAGAGTGGTCTCATGGTTGAGTAAAGTGATCTGTCAGAAACTGAAAATTTTGCGTTGGCGCCAAGCGATGGCGCCAGAACACAGGAACGAGAAATTGTCAACATAAATGTTTGGAATTTTGTCATTTGGATGATGATCACAGTACAACTACGTTAGTATCTCTAAAATTTCAAATTTATCAGTGGCGTTAGTCGCTTGCGCCAATTAGCGCCAACATTCTTCTTCTTGTACCATGGATAGTTGTAAGAGTACAACTAGCAAAAAAGAACAATTAGTAAAAAGTGGGGGAACCAACAAATGTGTGAGTTGTGTTTGGTTCGACCTCGATATCAGCAAAAAGTGAACGATACGAATTGCTGTTATACTGTAGCAGTAGTATTCTGCAAAAATAGAACAATACCAATGTTGCACAGTGGTTCACAACTCACGCATGTCATTGAAGTAGACATGAAATACCCTTCGGCAAATTCTGAAATGTTATGCGGGCCTCGTGAACCACTGTGCAACATTGGTATTGTTCTATTTTGGCAGAATACTACTGCTACAGTATAACCGCAATTCGTATCGTTCGTTTTTTTGCTGATATAGAGGTTAAACCAAACGCAACTCACACATTTGTTGGTTCCCCCACTTTTTACTAATGAGAAACTAATTTTCAAATTTTTTTTCCGAATTGACGGGGATCATTAAGAATATCACGAACGAACGACTTATACAAGGTCTGTGAAACTTACAGCCGCGGTTTTCACAACTATAGAGCGAACGCATGACCAAAACCATAATGAACCAGATTAATCGCTCAATCTGAGAACCGCACAAAGAAGACGATAAAACACGCTTCCATTTTCCCATTGCCTGATTCGTTCATTTTGTCCACATTGTTTGCATACGATTCAAGTTAATGTACACAAATTAGATGAGAGCCGTTCTGAAAAGTTTTTTGTTGAATAAGCTAATGTTTGTCTTCATTCCTTGAGCGTTTGATGAATACTTTGTGCAGAGGTAAGAGTTATCGGAGATCGGTAATAGAGCACCACTGGGTGAAATTACGATGTGACGATCAGAAAATCACACTAAACTCTGATGAGGCTTCGACCATTGACCCTAAGACATCGTTAAGGCGGTGAGGCCAAAATTTCACAAACGGTTTCAGCATCACAAACAAACGTTAAAAACAAACAACAAACGACAGGTTAACAAACGGTAACGGTAGACGGTGAAATATTAACAAACGATAAATCATTAACAAACGGTTTCAGCATCACAAACGGTCGATCTAACGTGTACCTAGTTGTGTCAAACTCTTCCAGCACAATCGATTTTCTAGAGATCCGTTGTTTGTGGTAATTAAGTTCTGCCATTGTGTAGGATTAGTTATCTGCCACGCGGGATTTTCGACTGCCAACAATAGAGTTTCAATCTACTCCCGATGCACCAATTTAGTGACTAAGTGTTTATTACCAATTCGAGGTCTTCCTTTCGGGAGAAGTTCTCCTTCTCTGTGTATTTGGGTAAGTGTGAGTGTATTTGTCCTTCGCAGGGTCTTTTCGAACACAGTTCAAATACACAGAATGAAAGATATATTTATCTATGATCTGCGGACAATAATGGTGACCTAGCCTAGCCTCGCGATCAGCTGTTTCATACGCATGATACGCGGAGGCGAAGCGAGGATTGTACAACGTCATACAACAATAACTAATGGAAAGACGACAGATGAATACTGAAGAGAGAGAATATAAATAGAATGTGAATCGATTACTATAAACTTTGATAAGCAGAGAGGCTAATGTGAGTAAACTGTAAGTCAATTGCAGTGTCACGTGACTCATGTTAAGCGAAAAGGTGCAATGGTGAGTGCACGATTCCTTATTAGAATGCTATCTTTACGTGACTGTGCACTTTATTTCTAATATAATGTATGCTAGTATATCCCGCATCTTCTTTCCATCACGCGTCTATCGCTTTGCGCAAGATCTAGCGACGCTCATATAAGTTAATATAACTTACAAAACTTTTTAAATTCAAAAATGCTTGCCATTTGACCAAAAACGGTGACATGGTCATCTAGTGTTCATTTTGACGCTAAAAATCTTCAAAGCTAATTGGTCATATTCAATGTTGCAAAAACATATCTTACGTAACTCAAATAGAAGTCTCCTACTTTTTTGATGGTCTTTGCTCAGAAAAAGTTCAATGCACGAGTATAATAGAAAAACTTGTTGTTGATAGTTCGTTAGTTTAATATTATTCAAAATTAGCCATGCATGCGCATCTATATCAACATTATTCACTCCATCACTGTAGCGAAGGCTGCAAATTATAAAAGTGGCCAGTGATCTGTGAAATTTCAAACAAGATTTCATTTCCAATAAAAAAGCCCAATTAGTTGAATGATCAAGAAGTGTTAGCGATATAATCAGTTTTCGAAAGTTATAATTTTCTAAAAAGGTCGAATTACGGAGTTTTCGAAAAGGTTTAAGTATAGCAGATTATCTATTACTTCATAAAAAAGTGCTTTTTGGTTGTGTACTAGCAAATAATTCTAAATGAAAGTCCAATTATTATTCAGAGTATTATTCAGAGTGTATGCTAGAATATCCGGGCACCTTCATCCCATCCTGCGTCTCCTCAAACATACGCTATTTCTCTGCTCTCACATCCGGTCGGGGTTGTAACAGACAAGAAATAATGAAGTAGAGCGAGAGACGCAGGATGGGATGAAAGGGCCTGTTCTATATAGCTGTTCTTTTAAGGGATGTTCTAGCATACGTACTCAGGCGGGAACCACGTTATCGAATAAGAAAAGTTTACTGGAACGGCAAACTTTCAAAGTTGGTTCGAAATGTATTCGAGATCTATTTGCGGAATGTTGCTGTGTTTGTTTGTTGTGTTCATGTGCTATTGTTGTTATTTGATGTGTAAGCAAGCATTGTAAAGAATGAGTGGTTATGAAAAAACTTTCAAAATCAGTTTTTATGATTACCATACACATGTAAATACAAAGAACACGTCAAGCTTCATCGATTCAATATAAATTGGAGACTCGTAAAATCATGCGAACAAAACATCTACGAGCTATCGAAAGAGGAAAAGGGAGGGACTTGTGTACCAGTGGTAAATATCTATTGCATCGATGTATATGAATTGTATGGACATAGAGATTGAAGAACAATAACATTGCGAACCCTGCCTTCGACCTATAATGATTGGATGAAACACACAACCATTGTATCCCTACATGTTCCGCTGTTGAGAATTCGTGGCATATTGTAGTGTATTGTTTGTTTGTTTGTTGAACAAAACACGAAACACTAGTTGATGTTTCAATAAAGATGTAACACGGTTTCGTGTTGCACATAACTTATATAAGTCGACAACCAGATTGTGTGATGTTGGTAAGATCTATTGTGTCATCTTGGTTATTTGGTTGTTGAATTGGTTGCACAACCGATTTCTCTTATTAACATCTGAAAACACTTGCATATTCTTTTCTACCCACTTTTACTGAACAATTAAACAGTTTTGTCTAGAAAGCAACCGCAATAATTCTCGAATCTCAATGAAACTGAGCTTTAAACCAAACTTGCCCTGAAAAACACTTAAAATAAAACAATTCAAGTAAAAACATCACACCGTTGAAACAAGCACGGAAAGTAGTACTTTGGTTGGTATCATTTTCGGAAATACAACTAACTTTTCAGCATCAGCACAACTCAATTAGAGATCTATTACATTCAATTGACAATTTGCTCGTTTCTGAAACAAATATTCGACCTAATCGACAATATTGCTCCCGGAAAAGAGGAAATATGCAACTTTCAACTACTGGAAACTGGAAAAGTTTTTCATGTATATAACAAAAATCCATGAGAAAACATTCAAAACTGATCAACCAACAACCAATGCACCAGATACAACAACCACGCACAAGTGCGCCCAAACCGAGGCGTACAACTTTGCTACACACGGACATGGATGGCATTTTGGCGAAACAAGATTCTAGACAACACCCATTTAATTCACGCATAGTAGCCAAGAACACTTGAACATGCAAGTATCATAAAACATACCTAGTCCTTGTTTTGATGTGGAACAACATTAATTTGTTCGAATTCATGTTATTCTTGATCCCTTAATACATTTAAACTTACACATATATGAGCGTCGCTAAATCTTGCGCAAGGCGAGAGATGCGTGACAGAAAGAAGATGCGGGATATTCTAGCATACATTATATCAGAAATAAAGTGCACAGTCACGTAAAGATATCATTCTAATAAGGAATCGTGCACTTTCCATTGCACCTTTTCGCTTAACATGTGTCACGTGACACTGCAATTGACTCACAGTTTACTCACATTAGCCTCTCTGCTCTCCTTTAAGACTGATTTTGGACTATGATCTCACCTTGTTTAATCTTTCGGTTATGCTCGATGAATCTACTAACATTAACCCTAAGTTTGATCCTGATTTAAACACTCGTTACGCCCAATGAATCTACGCGCGGTTGAATGATGTACTGCGTCTATATATGTGAGCTGATAGTATCTTCAATGAAGAAGTGATAGATAAGGTGCGTTATCGTACGAATGTAAATACTTATACACATGAAGATGAAATCATCCTTACACAAAAGGATATTAAGGCTCTACAGATATCTAAGGAGAAGTTCATTATAACTAGTGTTGATAAAGCATCTAACAACTATGCTATTATTTGTCCTAAGTTTTACCTGCAACAAATGGAACAAGAAATGAACAGACAGAACAGCACTAATGACACTTATCAAAAATGTAATAAGAATATAAATAATGTGTTACAAAATCACCAACAAATCTATAATTCTCTTAGTTTCACAAATAAAGAAGAAGATACACGCTTACCAATGATATATGGTATACCTAAAATGCATAAAGAGCCGATAAAGTTCAGATTTATAAGTGGAGCTAAGCAGAGTAGTTTAAAAAAGGTATGTGTTACTCTGCAAATTATATTGAAACATCCCTGGTACCGAACTTAATTTCCCGCGGGTCAGAACGTTAAAAAACTATTCGATTTCTTATCAATTCGTCAGGTTGCAACAACTTTCTACAAAACTACAATGAGCGACTGGTGATCGAATTCCGATTTCGAAAAGACAGAAAAATGTGACTGAACCTCTTCAGAAAGGGGTGTTATCTGGAGTTGGTTACTTCACTCAACATCGTTCATCCTCTATTCCCGTTTCTCTGAGTTGTCTATTGGTAAGTGCTTTTACCGCATCAGAATGTCGCAAAGCCTATTTAAAAAGGGACTATTTACAGATGAAACAGTTCGGTTCAATCAAATGCTGCAAGACTACAAAATAGATTTATTTACGATTCAGCCTCTCCACATTGTTGGATGTGGATTTGAGAAATTAAAAAAAATTAGACGATGAAAAGGGTATTGTGACCGCGTTACGCGCTCATAATGATTGATGCTTTATACGATTGAACTCTGACTTCTGAATATAATAGTTTTCCTGCATATCGTAACCGATGTTGCAATTTATAGTTTGGCAAATGCGTTGTCTGCGATTTGGCCGAAAACTGCCCGGGAAATAGCCACCAAAGTCATTGGGTAAGGCTTCACTCTAGGGAGGGAGAAAGCTTTGAAACGATGCAGTTGATAGTATAAAGTGTTTCATTCAATAGTTTGTGAAAATTGAGTACGTCTGTGAAGAACGATTCTCTGATGTTCTGAAAATGTTCAGGACTGCTGAGATTGGACACGACAAAATGTTACATTACCGTTTCTCGAATTACCATTATTGCGAACGAGCGACTCTTATAAAGGCTGTGAAACCCACGAGCGCGCTTCGCACAGTTACGGAGTCCTCTAACAACCAAAAACAAAAAGGAAAAGATATCCTTACACAAAAGGATATTAAGGCTCTACAGATATCTAAGGAGAAGTTCATTATAACTAGTGTTGATAAAGCATCTAACAACTATGCTATTATTTGTCCTAAGTTTTACCTGCAACAAATGGAACAAGAAATGAACAGACAGAACAGCACTAATGACACTTATCAAAAATGTAATAAGAATATAAATAATGTGTTACAAAATCACCAACAAATCTATAATTCTCTTAGTTTCACAAATAAAGAAGAAGATACACGCTTACCAATGATATATGGTATACCTAAAATGCATAAAGAGCCGATAAAGTTCAGATTTATAAGTGGAGCTAAGCAGAGTAGTTTAAAAAAGGTATGTGTTACTCTGCAAATATATTGAAACATCCCTGGTACCGAACTTAATTTCCCGCGGGTCAGAACGTTAAAAAACTATTCGATTTCTTATCAATTCGTCAGGTTGCAACAACTTTCTACAAAACTACAATGAGCGACTGGTGATCGAATTCCGATTTCGAAAAGACAGAAAAATGTGACTGAACCTCTTCAGAAAGGGGTGTTATCTGGAGTTGGTTACTTCACTCAACATCGTTCATCCTCTATTCCCGTTTCTCTGAGTTGTCTATTGGTAAGTGCTTTTACCGCATCAGAATGTCGCAAAGCCTATTTAAAAAGGGACTATTTACAGATGAAACAGTTCGGTTCAATCAAATGCTGCAAGACTACAAAATAGATTTATTTACGATTCAGCCTCTCCACATTGTTGGATGTGGATTTGAGAAATTAAAAAAAATTAGACGATGAAAAGGGTATTGTGACTGCGTTACGCGCTCATAATGATTGATGCTTTATACGATTGAACTCTGACTTCTGAATATAATAGTTTTCCTGCATATCGTAACCGATGTTGCAATTTATAGTTTGGCAAATGCGTTGTCTGCGATTTGGCCGAAAACTGCCCGGGAAATAGCCACCAAAGTCATTGGGTAAGGCTTCACTCTAGGGAGGGAGAAAGCTTTGAAACGATGCAGTTGATAGTATAAAGTGTTTCATTCAATAGTTTGTGAAAATTGAGTACGTCTGTGAAGAACGATTCTCTGATGTTCTGAAAATGTTCAGGACTGCTGAGATTGGACACGACAAAATGTTACATTACCGTTTCTCGAATTACCATTATTGCGAACGAGCGACTCTTATAAAGGCTGTGAAACCCACGAGCGCGCTTTGCACAATTACGGAGTCCTCTAACAACCAAAAACAAAAAGGAAAAGATTAATTGCAACAACTAGATAGCGCGAGACGTACATGATTACCCATGACTTTGTCTCCGTCTACAGTGCGGAAGACTTCAATCGTAAATTAACATATCCTCGAAGCATTTTTAGTGATTGAACAATGAACATGGTGCAGGGTATAACAGCATGTCAATGTTATTTGAAGATGCATATTTCAATTCGTTTCCATATTGTTGTTATGCAACATATTGCTTGCGATCTATTTAATTTTTGCAATTAAACTCATTCATTTATGTTTTCGGTCATGGAAAACTGTGCGATGCACGCTCGTGGGTTTCACAGACCATTTAAGAGTCGCTCGTTCGCGAAGTTGGTAATTCTAGGAACGAAAACGTGACATTTTCTCGTGTTCAATCTCATAGGTTCTGAACATTTTCAGAACATCAGAAAATATTTCTTCGAGACGTACTCAATGTTCAAAAACTATTCAATAAAACACTTTCAGCTGTCAAATGCATGGGTTCGAAGCTGTCTCCTCTAAAGAGTAAAACCTTACCCTATAACTTGGCTATTTCCAGGGCAGGTTTCGGCCAGATTGCAAGCGAAATATATGGGAAAACTCATCCTGTTTCACCAGATCTTTATATAATATTTCGTCGAATACTTGGACAGATTTTTCTTATCAAACACTCACTATTTTGGTTTCAAACTTCCAGAGTTTTAAGGCTTGTTTCGAGAAGAGCGAACGCTGTAGTGCTTTATCAACGTCAGACAGTCGGGAAACAATCAGTGACCTACACTTTTGGTCTGAACTGCGGTTCAGTTTACATGAATCTATCAGTGTATTGACTTTCTGATTTCAGTGCGAAATTAATTTCCCCCTTTTAACAACGTCCAACTTCGTGGAATACTAAGCGCGACAAGGGTTAACAATACAAAATGCGGTTTTATATTTCAGAAACTTTATTTTTGTCTAGTTAACATGATTCTGTGTTTGTACAGTCAACAGAATAGTTTTTAGCTTATTTCCGCTCAATGAGACGAATGTACTGTACTTGCATTGTTTGATTGACGAACAGTCCCAATAATGAAGAGTTTGTGAAACACACAGCAGCGCTATAAACTGCAATGAGTTCAGCGTGCCAAACTACTGTTTTCTTCCATAAAATTAGCTCAAAAGTTCACCTGTTTATTTGGACAACTCATCAACCTTCATGTTGAACTGAATCAGAAACTGTTGAATTTATTAAAACGACGAAAGTTCACGAGTTTCAGAGAGAAAAAGAGCTACAATTTCATTGGGCTGCAAACGATTTGCAACTCTTCAACCAAATCTCAGTTTCAAAAGGTAAATTGATTCGATCTGAAGAAATATTGAAATTGTTCACTGTTTTCTGAACTAATGTGTTTGTATTATATTGCGGGGCATTATGGTTGTTTAATATAGCGGTTGTGTGTTTCACGAACATTTAATTAGTGGACAGTTAGACGCTCTCATACACTTCCGAGTTGCTGTCCTGAAGTGTTTCAATTCTATCCGATACAATATGGAAAAACAGTGAACTGTAAACCATTTAAAATCATAAGACATTATTATTTCCCATCTGGCCACATTCATTAATAATAGATGAATAATAATAAAGCAGTAGTACTTTGCTAGAACATTACAGTAAGGAAATCATGTGCTTAGTGGAAGGTGGTACTGAAAATAGTTTCGACTTTATTTGGAACTATGAAAATGAGTTGGGTCGGGTATTCTATTTGAATTCTTGTATGAGGGACTGGTTTAAAATGAGAAAAGGTAGTGGAATCATTAACAACAGAGCAAACGAACGACTTATACAAGGTCTGTGAAACATACGATTACGGCTCTCACAACAATAAGGGAACGCACGACCACAACTAGAATGGATCAGAATAATCGCTCAAACGGAGAACCCCACAACAAAAGTGATAAAAACACAGTATTTCCCCTTTGTCTAACTTATTCAATTTTGTCAGCTATTCTTGGATAAATAATTTTCCAAAAGGGCAAGGGGAGGTAATGGATCCCACGTGAAACCATTGTCTGACACACAGATACCAATACCAGTAGTCAGACTTCACCGTCGCTGATTTTGGATGCAGCTGAACGAACCGCATTTCTGACTTCGAATAACTTCAGGTTGGATACCAGATGCACTCCGCCATTCTTACAAAAAAGCACACAATAGAGATATGAAGATTCAGACACATCCAAGCCACTTTTGTAGCGTCCACGACGAGAGAGCGTTCTGGTCAGAGACGCAGACCGACTGCGGTATTTTTGATCTTCTTGCTCTCTCGTCTTTTAGCTGGTCAATTGCAGACAATTGGCGCTATGTTTCTGAGTATTTTTTACCTTCAAATTATTGTCGGATAGTCGAAAAAAAAATAGCTCTCTCATGCATGTGTTCTGTGGAGCTATCTTTTTTTAAACATTGGAAAACAACAGTTTGTGCTACGTTGTAAACTTTGTGCGGGGAAGTCTTTGATTCCTTATTAATTCAATGTTGCAAAAACTAAACCTTACGTTACTCTAATAGAAGTCTCAAACCAGTTTAATATTATTCAAAATTAGTTTAATATTATTCAAAATTAGCCATGCATGCGCATCTAAATAAACTTTATTCGTCAAAGGCTGCAAATCATAAAAGTGGCCAGTGATCTATGAAATTTCAAACAAGATAGCATTTCTAACAAAAAAAACACAATTAGTTGAATGATCAAGAAGTGTCAGCGTTCTAATCAAATGAAAATTTTCAGAAATAGTTCATGTAACGGAGGGAATCTATAATATTGAAAGAAGCATTCAAAATTGAAAAGTAAAAACAAATTGATATTCAACACATTTCTCAAAATATCATCACTTAAGTGTTTCATCACGTGGAAGTTGTTTCAGACTGCGTACGCTTCAATTATATTGGGACGAATGAGGACATGTATTATGGTATTTCACTAATTAGGAAGATATTGTTATCGAATATAAAAGACTCACTGAAATGGCTAAATGTTTTCAAACAACACGTCGAGCGTTATCTATCTCAATTGGATTGATGACCTATAAAATCATAAATAAAATCAGAATTTTTTTTCGAGTTATCAAAAAGAAAATGAGAGGGACTTGTGTAATAGTGGTAAATATCAATCGCATCGATGTATATGAATTGTATGGACTGAAACATTTCTAACAAGGAGTATCATTGTGAATCCTGCTTTCGACCTATAATGATTGGGTGAAACACACAACCAATCTATTCTGTCTCCAATATCCGCTGTTGAGAATCTTCTGCATATTGTAGTATATTGTTGATTTTTGTTGAACAAAACACAAGGTGATATGAGTATTTCATTTCAGTGACCATGTTTGAGCTTTAAAATAGCATCATTAAGCAAATAACAATTGGAAACTCGACTAAATGTTGGTCAAATGGAACTGTTTTTCACCTGAGGCGAATATAACATGTTCCAATACAATACTGTTCACAATTGTACGGTTCTCTTATTGGAAATTATCGGACTATTACTGTCCCATCATGAAGTATATCAAGAATCAGATGATCTCTCTCTTACTTTTCAGTGGAATTTTTTTTTCCTGTAATCAAATCTATGGGGAAAAACTCAGCAACTTCCGAATGAACTAATTTGATCCAACGAAAATGGAAGCTTGAAATTCGGTTTTCAACTAATGCACGAAGCTTGATTTCTGTCTATTTAACATATTATTTTTATGGAAACAGTCAACGATATAATTATACTTATTTCCACCAATGAGCCGATACTATTGTAACCGTATTGTTTGATTGACGAAGAGTCCGATTATGAAGAGTTTGTGAAACACACAGCAGCGCTATAAACAAAACTACTGTTTTTGGTCCATAAAACTAGCGTAAAAGTCACCCTGATGTTTGAAGAACTCGTCAATCTTCATGTTGAACTAAATTAGAAATTCGTGAATCGTGAAAGTTTCATAGAAAGAAAGCCAACTACAATTTATGTATTTGTATTTGAGATACAATTTCATTAGGCTGCAAACGATTTGCAATTCTTCAATCAAATCTCAGTTACAAAAGGTAAATTGATTCGATCTGAAGAAATATTGAAATTGTTCACTGTTTTCTGAACTAATGTGATTGTATTATATCGCGGGGCATTATGGTTGTTTATTATCGCGGTTGTGTGTTTCACGAACATTTGATTAGTGGACAGTTAGACGCTCTCATACACTTTTGAGTTGTTGTCCTGAAGTGTTTCAACTCTATCCGATACAATATTGTAAAAACAGTGAACTGTAAACCATTTAAAATCATAAGACATTATTATTTCCCATCTGGCCACATTCATTAATAATAGATGAATAACAATGAAGTAGTAGTACTTTGCAGGAATATTACAGTTAGGAAATTATGTGCTTAGTGGAAGGTGGTACTGAGAATAGTTTCAATTTTGTTTGGAACTATGAAAATAAGTTGGGTCATGTATTCTATTAGAATTCTTGTATGAGGGACTGATTTACAATGATTTAGTGGATATATTGGGAGTATCGAGAGAAGCGCAAAAGAACGACTTATACAAGGTCTGTGAAACATACAACAGCAGTTATTATAACTATATGGTAAACGCACGACCAAAACTGAAATGAACCAAAATAGTCGCTTAAACTGAGAACCACACAACAAAGATAATAAACGCAGCACACTTCCATTTTTCCATTGTCCATTTTGTTTATTTTTGTCAACCTTTTTTGGATAAGATTCAAGTAATAATTTTATTATTACTTGAATATCCAAAAAAGGTTGACAAAAATAAACAAAATGGACAATGGAAAAATGGAAGTGTGCTGCTTTTATTATCTTTGTTTAGTTTTCCATCATGGTCTAGTCCCTACTGGTCGGTAGACGGAGTCGTTCTTCGTTGCCCTGTTTCCAAGATCTTCACACTACGTGTCTATTCAGGTATCCGGGTTGATGGACGTGGAGAAAAAGACGAGATGGAAAACCCGGGCCACGCGCGACTGGGAATCGCTGGTCCGTATTCCCAACAGGAATGCATGTTTCACAAGCAGTTATCTTCCCCCTCCCCCGAAGAAGTTTCTCGCATGTCACTGGACCAATGCCAAAAGAGCATTCGATAGTCCACCATGAAGGCTTATATGAAGGACCAAGACCTCACAAGAAACTGCTACTACAGAGATCTGTGACATGTATGATGATCACCGCCTCGTAACGAAGCGAAGTGAATGAATAAATATGTAAATATGTAAATATGTTGTGTGGCTCTTAGTTTAAGCGATTATTTTGGTTCATTCCAGTTTTGGTCGTGCGTTCACCTTATAGTTGGAATAACTGCTGTCGTATGTTTCACAGACCTTGTATAAGTCGTTCTTTTGCTCTACTCTCGATCCTTCCAACATAACCGGTAAAAATTGTAAATCAGTCCCTCATACAAGAATTCTAATAGAATACATGACCCAACTTATTTTCATAGTTCCAAATAAAATCGAAACTATTCTCAGTACCACCTTCCACTAAGCACATAATTTCCTAACTGTAATATTCCTGCAAAGTACTACTACGTTATTGTTATTCATCTATTATTAATGAATGTGGCCAGATGGGAAATAATAATGTCTTATGATTTTGAATGGTTCACAGTTCACTGTTTCCACAATATTGTATCGGATAGTCAAATGTTAGTATCCCATAACTTGTCAAACGCACAGTTGTGCATTTCTGGAACGTTTATCATAAAACATTAATTTCCAGAAAATGATAACTAACAAAACTTTGTAAGTTGTGATATCATTGGAATTATCAGATTTTTCAAAAGTTTAGTACTCGAACTCAAAAAAAACGAACTTTTCACTCGCGAACGATACATCTTCGCCAACCCTAAAAATCGTAAATCAGTTTCAACTTCAAATTTTTGCATCATTGAGTACATTATTCAACCAACAAATTGAACAGAACAATTGCTCATGGCAATGAAAACATTCCACAGTTCAAGTGCTTGAAATCGTCGATAATTAGAGTGCTTAAAGGGGGGCTGCATTGAATGCCAAATTTGGCTAACGGCGCTTGGTGAATAGGCATGAGAGGCAGAGAAGTGCGCGCGATCAATATTCATTCACTCCAAATCATCCTCTGCGTCCCTGATAGTGAGCAAACAGTTGATATAATTTTAAAAAGAGAACTTTGAATTGGGAATTTCAGAGAGAAAAGGATATCAAACCCTTTTATTTGAAAATTTGTTGCAGATTGTCGATAATTGACTCGATTATAAAACCATTGCTCCCAGACAGGTTTTTTATCAAGCAAATCTATCGTATTCGAAAGTCACTTATATTGAAATATTTGTTCATGTGAATTACTTATGAGTTCATATTAAGAAACGCAATAAAGTATTGAACAAGTTCACTTTGACTGTAATCCACAGTCTATTCTTGAATCTACCAGTTGTGTTTTGTCGATTCTGTCTGAAAACCTGTCTGGGAGCAATGATTTTATAATCGAGTCAATTATCGACGATTTCAAGCACTTGAATTGTAGAAAAAAAAGTTTTCATTGCCATGAGCATTTGTTCTGTTCAATTTGTTGAGTAGTTTTTGGACATTGAGTACGTTTGTGAAAAAAACTTCTGATGTTATTTTGTGTTGTTTTGTGTTGTGTTTTGTGTGATGTTTGACTGAAGTAATGGAAACTCGTAAATTTAGGAAACACAAAAACTCATTTTCAGAGAAAATGAGAGAAAAGTTTGAACCTCAAGGTCTTGAAGAATCTGATTATCTTTACATCTAAAAAAAATGGACATTGATTACTACGTGTTATGTGCAGAAAATCAAGAAATGCGGTCGAGTTTGAAAAAGCTGCGCAAACAAATGTATTGTTCCATTTTTGTTGCACACTCATTCGCAACTTCGTATTGTTCACTTTTCGCTGAAAACGGTGAAACCGAACTCACACATTACCTGGTCCCCCACTTCTTACTACTTTTTAAGCAAACGTGCCGGGTATTTGGTCAAATGTAACGTGTTCATGAAACGCAGAAACCATCTAACGCATACACATTCGACGGGTTCTAATTGAATTATATACTGTGTATGAGTCCTACGAGTATGATAATGATAAGATTTCTTAGAAACACTTCACTAAGGCTAAGAATATTATCTCACTAAGTAAAACCACTAAAACATTGAAGCGCGCGTGGGAAACGTAATGAACAACGGAGTCCTCATTGGCCATTAACAAATGACTTTTCACGATGTATTTCTATCTGCGAGCTGGTATTGTTCTCTTTTTTGAGTCAAAAATAGAAAAAAAAACTACTATATAAAAAGCTTGGAATTATAATCTATGTAGTTTACGTTCGAATCAAATCAAACAAATATACGTTCAGTTTTTCTCGTTCAACATATCAACACTTATTAAACATAAAGTTTCCTTCCAATCTCAGTATTATGATTTTTAGAACAGAATGAAGATAATAATTCAGTTTGATAGTTGTTTTACGTGACTCGAAGCAGTTAACAATAATCAAAACTTTTGGAATCTACAAATGTTTCCGAATTGACCTTATAATTTCTTTCTTTAGAGTTTCTCTTGATTAGCTCTTTTTATATTAAATTTCCTTTCTGTCCCGTTTTAATCGATAACAACATTTTCCTAATTAATAAAATACTCGAATGCATGTCCTCATGTGCCCCAATAGAATTGAAGAGTAGGCGGTCTGAAACTACTTCCAAGTGATGAAACACTCAAGTGCTGTTAGCTGAACAACGTTGTTCCCAGGACTGGGTTCATGGTTGATTTATTATACTGTGGTATACGATTAAATATCAGTTTTCAACCTGCATTGAACACCAATAAGCACACATCATTTCTTTTCATTGAGTGATAGATTATCCATTACATGAACTTTTTTCGAAGACTATGTAATTCAACCTTTTCAGAAATTTATATCTTTCGAACACTGACTATATCGCTAACACTTCTTGATCATTCAACTAATTGGGCATTTTTTGGAAATGCTATCTGGTTTTAAATTTCATAGATCACTAGCCACTTTTTAAATTTGCAGTCATTGCTACAGTAATGGAATGAATAATGTTGATATAGGTGCGCACACATGGCCAATTTTGAATAATATTAAACTAACGAACTATCAACAACAAGTTTTTCTATTATATTTGTGCAATTAACTTTTTCAGACGAAGCTGCATGAAAAACAGAAAAGGAGTTCAATAACTCGAGAGGGAATTGAAAAGTATAATCTCGCAATTTTCATGTGTCAAAAACATTTTGGTGTTCTACTGAAAAATATCTTGCAGCAAACACACATTATATGAAACTTTCAAATATGTCAGTTGCTCATCACTGATTCAGAACTGTTTACACAACAAAGTATACTAGAAGTAACTTAAATATTCATGTACACTTTGTCATTTCAATGTGCACTTTGTTCTTTGTCGTTTCACGTTTTCGAGTTCTGCTGTATCAATCATGTTTCACGTGACTGTGCGATTGACTGACAGTATAGCTGATTTTTATTCCAGATACGTTTTTAGTGTGAGCAGGAATGTTCTCAAAGGTTGGGCACTTATTTTCCGAAATTGTGTGTTAGATTGAACATGAAAATTGCGAGATTA
Source organism: Litoditis marina (assembly GCA_964036275.1). Taxonomy (NCBI): domain Eukaryota; kingdom Metazoa; phylum Nematoda; class Chromadorea; order Rhabditida; family Rhabditidae; genus Litoditis; species Litoditis marina. The sequence continues at coordinate 8,343,722 of OZ038436.1, forward strand.
GATTTTTCATATCCCTCTTGAGTTATTGAACTCCTTTTCTATTTTTCATGCAGCTTTATCTCAAAAGCTAAGCTACTCTCTCTTTACATTTGTTTTTTGTACTAATCCATCTTTTTTCTTCATTTCCAAGGGAAGGGATCAAAATGAAACGATATTGGAGTCAATACCTGTTGAACATTATCAACAGTTCAAAACGAATGGATAAGTGGTAGTAGGTTTGACGTTGAGGTATTTGTGAGCGAATTCAAATGCTCACCCCGAAAACTCAAATCACACTCTCAACATCCAGTAGACAGGCGACAAGTGTCGTACTGAGGTCGCCCACCCGTTGTTCCTGCATGGCCGAGTGGTCTAAGGCGCTGCTCTGATGAGAGGCACCGAAGGTTCGAATCCCGTCTTATTGAAAAGTATTGCTTTTATGCCCATAAGCACTTTTGTGACATTTTAACATAACTATCGCAAATATTCCATCAGACATAATAAACATTAAAATAGACAGTTTTCAGAACGAAACACTTCCGTAAACCGCTAACGAGAAAACTCTTTGTAAGTTGAGATATCGACATGGAAGTTTGTCCGTGACAACATATCCACCAGCAAAGTTGCCACTTTGCAGTTCAAAAGACCGTTGGCACGGGATTGGTCCACATAATCGTCCTGCTTTGAGGCTGGAAATCGTCTGAGTGGTTGTTACATGGTTACACCCTGATAAGAACGAAAGGGCTAATATAATTTAATGACATTACAGACATGATCAGAGCAGCATCGCAATGAACGCAATTAAATAACTGACCATATATACCAACCGCGAATCATTTGACTACGTAACCAAACCGCCACAAACTCCAATCCAAGCCAGAAGTCTGAAGCGAAATCTGAGATTATGAAGTTTGAGTTTCTTTCCGAAAATAAGTTATCGTGTTGTGCCGAAATGAAGAAAAGGATTCCAACAAGATCTTCTTGTAAAAATAACCAAAATCTACAACAATATCAGTAACCACAAAGTTGTGATAGGGGGTTTGATTCAATTTGCTAGGCAGTTGTACTTTGGTGCGTGATAGGGTTATAATAATAATTTATCAACCCGTTATTTGACAGACAATTTCAATGGCTAATGAGTATCGGGGATGTTGATTCAAGAAAAAGGATAAACATGTACAGAAAGGAGAAAAACTGATTCAGGAATGTGCAGGCCCGTAGCTGTCTAGGATGGGCTAGGCGGGGGTGGCGAGAGTTGGCGAGACTCTCATGGGATCGGACAGCTGGAACGGGCTGGAGGTGGACTTGTGGCTGGTAGACGCGATCTAGGCCCTGACTGCACCTAGGCTGGCTGCAAAAGGTGCAGACCACTAACCTTCCCCTATAACTCAGGCAATCGTGCGGAACTGCCGCGCAACTTATCGATTGATTTTGTGATTTCGGGCAAAAAGCGGCAGCAAATGCGGGTGCGGCACTAATGCGGGAGTGATTGCGCGTTGCGGGCTATAATCGGCAGCAATTTCCGGGTTATTGATTTCGGAAAGAAGATTCATTTAAGAACATGTTTTTCGTTCATTCTTCTTACTCGCCCGAGGTTTCATTTTCATTTATTATTACTAGTCATAACCTGTTGTCATTGTTGCAATTCCAAACCACAAATAATCTACGCATTTATACTACATGTACTTCGGGAACATGTGATTGAATTAAATAATTCGGTTTTATTTCAAATAACCGAAATGCACCTTATTTTTGAGAACCAACCAACGTTTCTTTACGGAAGCATTTGGGCTGATTATTGTTGGATATTATCAATCCGGTTGCTTGCGTAATCGGCACAGATTTTCTGAGCCAATTCTATATCTTACTGGATTTTTTCATAACCCTTTCCCAAGAAACCTCACAGGTAACCGCTAGCTAACCTATAACTGAGTTCGGGTTACCGTACAAAGTAACGGTGGAATTCCGATATTTGGCTGTATTTTCTATTAGAATGTATGCATTCTTAGCCAAGCTGAGTGAACTTTCGAAAACCAAAAAGCAACTTCTGAACTGGTTAAGTTAGCGATATAGTCTCTTTCTGAAATACTGGCACCTCTATAGTAAGATTTTACTAACCAACTTTAAGTGCGGTTTAATAACGTAAATCTAATTGGGAAGGTTGAAAGTTTGTGTCTTTAATTACGATAACCTATTGCAAAGTATTTTCAATATTCATGTTGACAAATATGAAGTTTGCATTGAAAAAATCTCATAAAAATGGATAGTGCACTGTAGGAGTCTCAATCAGCATGGTGGCGACTATATCAGGCAAACATACTCTTCATTTCACGCCGAAAATACTACAACATTATAAATTGAAACTGCTAGCATACTTTTTAATCAAGCATTATGTTTTCGCTCATTTGGTTCCAAAGTTATGTGTTCTCTATCGCTGCTACAGCCATACATAGAAATTAGAAATACAGCCATACAACAACTGGAAGGAATCGACTTCTCACTTTGAAAACAATCATTATTTTAATGCAGTAGTCCACATAGTGGTGACTATGTTTAAAGCTGAGAAGCAGTGAGTATATTAGTAAGAATCGAGAAAGTGGTAACTCTCATTTGAAGATAGTCAGTTAACGGACAACTGTTCCTTTTAAAAGAGTAGTACAGGCCTTGTGCCGTATGTACAGTATTTTGCAGAAATGAGAAATATTATTATTATGTTGAACAGTATTTTCGTAAGAATGAGAATTTCGGTCATTGACTAGGAATAGATGTTTCTGAAAATTACATTATTTTCGTAGTTGCCGCCGCGACAGTTAAATACCCGTACTAACGGCTAAGCCAAGAGTTCTGTGATAGGCATTCCAAAAAGTCACAAAAGTAGTGATGAATGGGTGAACTGAAGCGTGAAGAAGGAAGTATCGTTCTCTCTCAAAACGATATAACCTCAGTATCTTCTTCAGGAACAGATCTGTAGTTGCTAGGTTTGTGTGCGGCATAATGTCCTTTTAGATTCTAGATTTATATGCAAATATACCTATATTATTTGAGTTTAAACCGCCTCCTCGTATGCTGTTTAAGTGTGAGGCAATAGCTTTTAAGACAGCTTTTCATCCCCTCTACCTCTTTTGAATGCTTGGTTGATGCGGAATGACCTATTATCTTTCAGCGCAATAGTTAGTTTTCACGTATAGCGCGTGCTTTAATTTTTTTCCACGTAAAATCGCTGTGTCTTATTTGCACGTAGAGCAACTAAATTTCCTCTGACGTAGATTGCGTGAGTTCTCCCCTCTCGTAGAGCGCGCGTTATTCGCTTCTACCTTTCTCATTCTTTTGCGGCCGTGTTCACCAACGCTACGGGTAGGTGAATTCCTTTCCAAACCGACTCTTCTCGAACCAAAACCGAACCGATTCTTCCCGAACCATCTGGTTCATCCTAGAACCAAACCAAATTTAGCCCAACAAAGTTGGAACCGAACCAATTCATGTAATTAGTGCTGAAGTTCGACGGCGTAACGTTCATTACGGTTTGCTTCCGTTTCATTTCGGTTTGAGTAGACAAACGGTTCGGTTCCTTACCGAACCAACTGGCTCGGGAACAGTCGGTTCGAGAAGAAATTTGGCCTACGTTTCACTAAGCATGGTCTTCAATTAATGCCGGGAAAAGTTGGAAAATCTAGTATACTTTTCAATCAAGAATTAGGTTTCCGATCATTTTTGATGGTTGCCAGGTTATGTCTTATCTGGGTCTGCTTTGGGATAGAAAAACAGATGAATAACAACTTAGGACGAATAGACTTTTTACTTCGAAAACTATCATTAACTTATTTCTGTACTCCACATAATAGTGACGGGGACTACTAAACAAAGTAGTAAACATTTAAGAAGTGGTTTTTTGGACTAGTTGATTTTTCTCTACATAACTAGTTTTGAGTTATATTCAGAAATGACGGAGTATGCAGATTCCTGTCCTTTTTTGGATTATATTCTTTTGAAGAATGGTATGATTCCTGGCCGCATCGTATCTAGTACGGGTTTCCAGCACGTATGTACATTGTTTTCCAACCTCGTTATTATGTCGAAAAGTTTTTTTTGTGAGAATTAAAATTTAGGTTTATTGCTTAGAAATAATTGTTCCTGAAATTTCTCCGACTGGTATTTATCTTTCGAATTACGTAGTTTTCAAGTCTCATCCGACCTTCTGCTGCGACCGCAAGAAACCCGTACTAGATACGACAACGCCAAGAGTTCGGTGATGGACATTCCGAACATTTTCATCCAAAAAATAGTGAAGACTAGGGGCTTCTCTCGAAAATAAGATACAGAGGAATAAAATATTAAAGACATTTTGAATAGGTATTTGGAAAGTTTCCTGTGGCCGAGTTTTGTGAGCTCAAAAATTTCAATAACCTAGTTCTAATTCAATTTACGACTATTTCATTATATGTTCTGCTAATTAAGCGGAGTTTTGCTAGTTTCAGTGTGTAGCTAAAATAGCTTACCCGACTACTTATGCTTAGAAAATACGGCCACTGTTTTCAGAAACAGAAATAACAATAAGTTGATATGTTTTCGGGGAAGTTTCAACACGAATTAGGTTTTGTAGGTCTTCTTCTCCTAAATTCCATCAACAGTTTTTTGTTGTTATTCATAAGTTGAATTATACTTTCTCATGATTGTCTACTGGGAGGTGATTTATTAAGTCTGCGGAAGTTACACATTATATATAGGAATGACGAGGACTATAATATGAGCACCATCTCGTGAATAAACGTCGTTAATGAATAGATATAAAATATGGAATATATAACACCATAATAATTTCTCAATCTATCCGCATGGCAAACATTTTGCGGAACTGTAAATGAAAAATTGTGAATTGAGAGAATAACTGGAATAACATTACGATTAAATTTCACCAATCCTTTCCTGATTTTCGGAACTAAAGTTCCCATGAAATAACTAACATTTCAATCGTTCAAATTATAGTGAGTTTTTCGTGGACTGTGTCTTCCCCAACGAAACTGATATTCATTCCCGTTACCTAGTTTTTTCTAATCCTACCGAGACTCCTACAGTAGGAAGCAGTAGTACAAAACTTTCAGTGCGTTAAGATTATGTAGATTTTATCGAACTGTTCAACAACTGTCGCATTCGATTCAGATATTCTATTGCAACAAGTATTTCAACATGTTTACCAAGCAGTTGAAGTTAATATTAGACAACATTCATTGGAAAGTAAGAAAATGTACTGTAGGAGTCTCATTAGAAGTGATGTGAACTAAAACTCCCGTTAAACTCCCTTTCGTCGTTCGCGATTCCATGCCCTTCATTTCAATTTTCAACTTATATATTATGCAGATAGGAATTTCATTTCAATTCTTGTAATTTACAGATTTGTCCTATTCTTTCAACGAGATGTTACTCAACTATAACATTCAGGTGGGTAGTTACATACATAACTTTAATCATTATATAAAATCGTGTTTACATTGTTATTTCTTCCAACTCTGAATTTGATATGCAGGTTTTCGTTTAAAGAAAGTTATATAAAGCTTCTCATACGTATTTAATTACATTAAAATATCTTATTTATCACATTTTATAGTTTTTCTATCGCCCACTATTAGAGTGTTCTCCCAACTGTCATCACTAGAAACTGACCAAAAAGTTATAAATTAATTTTTTTTTCCAATTGAAAGTCTCACTCCCTTCAAAGTCCTACTCTCACAGCAATTAATGTAGATGGTGACGGATGGATGAGAGTGCATATGCCGGAATTCTACCACTCTTTTTATTTATTGGTATACTGGAATGAACAACCATCTACAAAGTTTCTGTTTCAGAGACGGATCATTCCATATGGTGAAGTCATGCCCACTTTCTTCGTCACAATTCGTGTCTCTTCAGATTTCACGCTGTCCACTGTATTTGTAATTTTGCAAAGTTCGTTCATTTTGGTTTGTAACAGAAGTATTCTATTTAGCTAATGGTCTGTACGTATAAGAATTGTTGAGATAATTAGAATTTTCTATTCGCCTTCTACCGTACTACCCTAACTATAGTCTGCTGCATTTCCACTAAGACTTCTACAGAATGATCACAAAACGTTTAGTACTTTCTCAGCACGTATATGATGAACGTTACAATTCACAAATCAACATGATCCGCACTAGATTCTTCATTACGAACAGCTATCGAAAATATTTTCAACACAGTTGAAGTTATGATAAGTCATTAATTCTCGGAAAAATAGAGTCCTAATGATTATGAATAGTATCATGGTTTTCACAGAGGATATCATGCTTTACATTGATCCGTCGTTTTCTAAGATCCTGATCAGGCGAGAATGCATCCAGACGCTATCGCCCAGCTAGAACCCCTTGGTTTAAATCAGAAATAAGACCAAAAATACAGAAAACCGACTTTACTGATCCGATAACCCACATGTTAACAGATTGTCGCTATTATGTTATCTCAGTTGGGTGCTGAGCTGTATGATTTTGTAATCAGCTTGAAGAAGGACGATTATGTGGATCAATCCCGTGACATCGGTCTATTAAACTGCAATTGAAAAATGAATTGCTTTGTAAGACTGAAGCGTTGTAATCGGACCACATCATGGTCCTTTTTTAACGAACGAAATAAGAAAGGAAGGAGAAGAAAAGATAATTTAAAACGTGTGATGCCTGCTCCTATTTGCGAGTCAAAACTCTCCTTTTGATCTATTCATCAGTCAAATATAAAACTGCCACGCTCAATGCTAATCCTCATGATGTTGCTCTGTTATATTTGATATCTACAATATCGATTTGTATTAACTTTTGTATTTTTATATGAACTTTTGTATTTATGACCAATTATCGTTCTGAATGAATATTTTCCCTGATTTTTCGTGTTTTTAGTGGAGGGTTGGTGAAACAATGAATAGACAATGCTATAACTGACTAAAGAGTGATCGAGGAAGAAAAATAAATAAAAGGGTGGTATTAATACGGTACAGCCGGTTATTGACAGATTTCAAGTAGGGTTTTATAGCGACAGCTTCATATTATCAATTGGTGGTTTCAAAAAGGGAAGAATTCAGTTTCGGGACTGCCGCGCATGAAAATCGGAGGTGCCGCGCTTATTTTGCGGGTGGTGCCGCGGTGGTTGCGCGGCAGTTCCGCAAAAAAGTGCGCGGCAGTTGCGATTTTTGAGCGCGGCAGCTCCGCACGATTGCCTATGCATGTGTTTTCGGGTTGTCATGGTTTGTTTTTAATGTTTGCTTCTCAAGATTATCGCACCAAAGTACAACTGCCTAGCAAATTGAATCAAACCCCCTATCACAACTTTGTGGTTACTGATATTGTTGTAGATTTTGGTTATTTTTACAAGAAGATCTTGTTGGAATCCTTTTCTTCATTTCGGCACAACACGACAACTTATTTTCGGAAAGAAACTCAAACTTCATAATCTCAGATTTCGCTTCAGACTTCTGGCTTGGATTGGAGTTTGTGGCGGTTTGGTTACGTAGTCAAATGATTCGCGGTTGGTATATATGGTCAGTTATTTAATTGCGTTCATTGCGATGCTGCTCTGATCATGTCTGTAATGTCATTAAATTATATTAGCCCTTTCGTTCTTATCAGGGTGTAACCATGTAACAACCACTCAGACGATTTCCAGCCTCAAAGCAGGACGATTATGTGGACCAATCCCGTGCCAACGGTCTTTTGAACTGCAAAGTGGCAACGTTGCTGGTGGATATGTTGTCACGGACAAACTTCCATGTCGATATCTCAACTTACAAAGAGTTTTCTCGTTAGCGGTTTACGGAAGTGTTTCGTTCTGAAAACTGTCTATTTTAATGTTTATTATGTCTGATGGAATATTTGCGATAGTTATGTTAAAATGTCACAAAAGTGCTTATGGGCATAAAAGCAATACTTTTCAATAAGACGGGATTCGAACCTTCGGTGCCTCTCATCAGAGCAGCGCCTTAGACCACTCGGCCATGCAGGAACAACGGGTGGGCGACCTCAGTACGACACTTGTCGCCTGTCTACTGGATGTTGAGAGTGTGATTTGAGTTTTCGGGGTGAGCATTTGAATTCGCTCACAAATACCTCAACGTCAAACCTACTACCACTTATCCATTCGTTTTGAACTGTTGATAATGTTCAACAGGTATTGACTCCAATATCGTTTCATTTTGATCCCTTCCCTTGGAAATGAAGAAAAAAGATGGATTAGTACAAAAAACAAATGTAAAGAGAGAGTAGCTTAGCTTTTGAGATAAAGCTGCATGAAAAATAGAAAAGGAGTTCAATAACTCAAGAGGGATATGAAAAATCTAATCTCGCAATTTTCATGTTCAATCTAACACACAATTTCGGAAAATAAGTGCCCAACCTTTGAGAACATTCCTGCTCACACTAAAAACGTATCTGGAATAAAAATCAGCTATACTGTCAGTCAATCGCACAGTCACGTGAAACATGATTGATACAGCAGAACTCGAAAACGTGAAACGACAAAGAACAAAGTGCACATTGAAATGACAAAGTGTACATGAATATTCAAGTTACTTCTAGTATACTTTGTTGTGTAAACAGTTCTGAATCAGTGATGAGCAACTGACATATTTGAAAGTTTCATATAATGTGTGTTTGCTGCAAGATATTTTTCAGTAGAACACCAAAATGTTTTTGACACATGAAAATTGCGAGATTATACTTTTCATCTCCCTCTCGAGTTATTGAACTCGTTTTCTGTTTTTCACGCAGCTTCGTCTCAAAAGCTGATCTACCTCTCTTTACATTTTTTCGTTTTTCATACTAATCCACGTTCTGTTTGTCTATGTATCTCACATGCTTGCATGTAAATAAAAAAAATCAATCAGTGTATGTTACAGCCGTAATCGGTGTTAAATGGTTTGCGACAGGTTGTTAAATAGTTTATGTGAAGCACTATCAGTTGCTGATAGTGCTTCACATAAAACCCTGCGAAGTGCCTGCGGAGCTCACATTGTATCTCTACTTCTTTATACTTTTCTTTTTTTCAAAAGTTTTTTTTTCAAAAGGCTTCTGTGTTGATCAAAATCGTCACACAAGAACGGACCAACAGAACATTTGTGAATGTAGCGTTCGGTTTCCGTTCCAGAACGAAGTGTCACTTGACAATACAAAGCGTTATTTTTTTGTATTCAAGAATTACATTTTGTTGTAGAACGGAAAAAAGAGAACCACTCTCACAATTGTTTCCAAACGGCTAGGTTTCATGAAGCCTACCATTAAGAGAAAATGTTTTTTACAGACGGAATGGAGGAAAACCCAGATCCGGAGGTGGAAAGGGAGGAAATGGTTGACCCGGTCAGTTGTACCATGTCGTCAAATACAACAAAATTGATCTATCTAGACCAAACATGTCAACTACCTCGATAACTGGGCAAACACACCAACTACTCATTGATCAAATGGATCGATTTCCGGAACTTCCAACCGAAAGTGTGCCATTGTGGAGACCAAATAGGAAATTGCGCAACAATAGGTGGACATGAACGAACAGTTAGAAAAAAAAACGTTTTATCGTATTAGAATTGATAGAACAACTATATAATCAGGAGAAAGTTGGAATCGTCCTCGAACTGTAGTTGCCGTTGGGACGCGCTCACAGCATAATTATTTCTCATTGAACTAGCGCGCAGCAAGGAGCGCTGCTGCGCAAACTACTGTTTGATAGATGATACATTTTTAGACGACAGAAATTGAGAGAGAGACAGAAAGGGATAAAGAGAGAAGGAGGCATAGAACAATACTATAGCTGTTGAGTTTCGCAATTCGTTAATTAAAATTTGACATTAATGTTTTGGAAATTACTCAGTTTTGTATTCAGATAGCTGCGAGACCTCCAGAGCTAGAGGTTCAACCTGCGAACAAGGAGGTTGGTTCATTCGTTAGCTTCGATTTTCTGGCAAGCTCCGTTTCTTCCGTCGGTTTTTTCCATGAAAACTAGTTCTTTTGTAATTCTTGAGCTCTACGCGATCTAAACATGCACTCTAACTGAACACAACTTTTTCCGTGAAAACAACCCGTTTACCAGCAAACTCACTCAATGCTAGTTGTTCTGAGCGTATTCACCACATCCGTAGAATTTACACAAATAAACTGCTCCGTAATGGATTAATGAGTGATACTTCTGTGAGTTATATTATGTTAGCGGAACTATAGGTTAGGCGTATGCTTGAATGGCAAGTCCTGGCGTCTACATTCTTGATTTGATCGGTGAAATTGTGTAATTTTCCAGTAAGAACCAAATCACTTTTGGATATTGTTTATTTGTCGCAATTTTTATGATTACTCATTTTTTCTAATAATAACAATAATATTATTTTTTTCACATTTCATTTACAAGCGTTGTCGTGAATATTAATTCCATTCCAGTTCCAACTCCTCGATTTCGATGATGATGATTGGGATCATTGGAATACGTTCAGAATTCACCCAATTGGTCAGGTATGCGAAGTCTGAATTGCATTGTGAAGACAGCACACAAAGAATGACTGATAAACCTCTGAGGCGTGAGCGATCTATTTTTTTTAGTTTCCTGCACAAAAACTTCGCAGGAACAAAACCTGTTGTTCCTGTGGTGAACAATTTTATCTCCCAAATCCCCGAAGTTTTACATTCGTTTGGATGCGGAGTTCAACCACTTAGAAAAATGAGCTAGAATAAGTTTCTGCCAAGTTCAAACATGGTTCTTGGCAGAACCACTGCAAATTGTGCAGTAGCCAACCAAATATATGATAAATGTGTTGCATACAACACATGCTATAGGCTGGCTCTCAAACAGGCTGCAATCGAATGCTTTCATAAACGGCTGTAGGCGAGGACTGACTCTGATATGGAAATAAGATACTGAATAATACTATAGAATCAGCATTCACAACTAGCCTAATATTCCAGTTTTCGATCTGCTACCTGGTTTACGATAAGATCCAGTTTCGAATACATCATCTTGGTAAAATACTGGAAGATAGACCGGATGTCGTGTTCCTCATTCACTGTCTCGGTTTTGATGTCGAGCTTGCTGCCCGAAATTTCGAGCGTCTTGCCCAACGCTTCAAAAAATACTACGAGATGAGGTAATTATTGACACCCCACATTTACTAGATTTTCCTTGACCTAAAATAGAATCAAAAAGAATTTATTCGCAATTTTACACGTGTTCTCCACATGCAGCGCTTTTATTCGAATTTAGATACACTCTTCTACTCTCTACACGATATATTCTCTGATCCACCTCATTCCACCATTTTCAGAGACACCGGAAGCAACGTAATTCTTCTCAAGAAATCGCAAGCACAGCGGGACCGTGAGGCGCGAGAAGCTCGCGAATCAAGTGAAGAGCGTAAAGCACGTGAGGAACGTGAGGAACGAGAACGTCAAGCGGAAGAACTCGCGGAACGGAGAGAAACCAATTTCGCCCCTCCACCCGGCTACGAGTACAATGATTGTCATGAAAACGAGAGAAAATGCAAAAAAGGCGTTGAAACCGTTTCGGCCGTTATCGATTTTTATCGTGCTGATGCAAAGAAGTCGGTCCGTTTGATGTCGGTGTTCCACGATCAGGAGGAGAACAAGGGAGCGGAGGCTGGTTCGACAACACAGGACGGCGACTGTATCAGAAAGATACAACGAACCATCAGCGCAGCTTTTTTCGAGCCAGATCCAAATCTTCCAAACATCGCCTTGTTCGACTTACATCTGGAAAACCCGGACACGTGGACCCAAAGTGTACCTGATCCATACCGCAACATCTATCCCGACCACTTTGCCTACAAAATGATCTTCCGCGGTAGAAACCACCCAGTACCCAGCGAGGAGAACGGATACGTGTACACGTCCGACCAGGAAATTATCCGTTTCTCCCAGGAGCCGGTCTGTATCCATCATAGGCGTGGCAGACCAGAAATGCCCCTGATCCTCATAGCTCATCTGTTTCCCTTCGTGGAAGATGGAGAGGAGACCCCCGAGCACTGGGTGGATTTCAACTCGGACGAGAAAATAAGCACAAAACTCATGGGAGAGTTGGCTAAAATAGGAAACATCAAAGCACATCCTAAGTTCAACAACCCTATCTTGTGCCTTGCCTGATTCTGTTTTTTTCGCTTGTTGATGAAATTGTTTTCATGTTCGATATGTTTTCAATGTGGACTATGTTCATCAGAAGTAGGCGGAGAACACCGATAAAAAAGTAATTTGGAACATAGCGAGGGGTAAAAGTTCAACCAATTTTATTGGTATATCCAATATTCGAAAACAGTTGCGCTGAAACTTGGGAAAATTCGGTTTTAGTGTTAGCGTTCAGAGAAGATTGTGTGAGTTTCAAGCATCAACGAAAAATCAAACCCCGCGCATCACCTGACTGTGTTGGAAGATTTACGCCTTATTTTCGGTTAGCAGAAATTAGTTGTGCTCCGAAAAAGTTGAAAGCAATGTTTAACATGATTTTCGAAGAAAATCTGGCAAAAATTTCAACTTAAGAATTGGTCTTCCAGTGTTACGCCTTACGTCTTACCTCTTGATATCTTATCATTAATTTGCACTTGTTGTTGAAGTGACATCAAGAATTAGAATTTATAGTTGGAGGGTGAAAGTGTCTGACATTTGAAGATCGTTTGGTTGAAAGTTCACCTTCTATGAACCTGTTCTGAGTGATACACAACGTAAGAGAGAGTTATCGTACAATTTTCCTTCCCTAACAAAGTTCCACAATTATCTGACGTTTTTAGCATGCATTTTCAATGAAAACAGCACAGAACACAACCAATTTCAGAGAAACACTGGTAGCTTTATGGAAGCATTTCGTCTTCTCTATAGTTGCAGTTAGTTCATTGAGAAAACAAAATAAGAATAATTGGATGGTTTGTTGATCCCTAAAGATACAATTTACTGCCCAAAACCCTTATTTTACTCGGATCTGATCATTTTCTAAACCCTAATGTGGTATGGTCATTCCCACATCTCACCAACAATAATTTGTCCTACTGTTTCAACAAATCTATAGATAAGGCGCATATTTGTTGAGTATGTTTTATCTTCTTCTGACGAAGCAACAAAAACCCAAAAAACACCTTGTGCGAAATTAGTGGTCGTTTGTGATATACATGAATATGAGAGAGTAAGTAGTTCAAGGATACACAGATAGCAAGAGAACATATCTGCATTTTACAAAACTGAGATTACTATGACTACAAATATAGAATGATTCTTATATTATGGCTTTTCGAAATTCGGGTAAAAGCCTGTTTTACCATTTAAAATTCTTCAAAAATACAGCTTTGGGCAGTTTTTATTTCTCTAAAAGTTTTGTCATTCACAAATATCGCGTACTACCTTGCATCGCTGAGACAATTTCAGTCCCGGACGGAAAAAGTAAAAGGGAAAAAAAGAAAAAAAGACGGAAAGAGAGAAAGAGAAAAAGAGTCATTGGCGCACACTGAGTTGTACTTGGTTTGTTTTGCTGAAAGAAAATTGGCATCAGCAACTGAATGTTTCAGAACAACAGGTGTATGAAATGGTATACATTAGTACTCCCTTATTAAGGATGATATTCACATCAACTAAGAGGCAGTGTTGAAAATTCCATATAAGACGCTCCAATCTAAATGGTTTCGGAAATCAGGAAATCCTAGTGATTTCATGAAATTTTTAGGATGAGACTTTTAACCATCGAAGAGTTATCACTTTTTTAAAATTATTTCTGATTGGACATCGGGTAGTCCCCATTTATTTGAAGTTCAAACTAAAAACCAAACGATCGAATCGCTGTGTCCCGATTCAGGAAATTGAAAAAAAGTGTGTCACAAAAAATTGCAGTTTTCACAAATCTCTCAAAAAATTGTGTCACAATTTTTCACACTTCAATTTTTTGGGCACAATTTTTCACACTTCAATTTTTTGGGCCCAATTTTTCACACTACAATTTTTTGGGCACATTTTTTCACTTTTCCAAATATTGTACATGTTCCAGCAAGAGAGATTATTACTGAACCACTCGCGCGATACTAATGTTTCCTTCCATACCCCCCTGACTGCGCCGTATCTAGTATTGGCGATTAGAGCAATGAGACGCAGAGAAACGAGCGCGCTTTGAGGGCATCGCCCAATTAGAGAAAGAGACGCAGAGAAAGAACAGGCGAGACAGATCCGCAGGATTTGAAACCATAACAAGATACGGATCATTGAGAGCTGTGTCAAAGAGTATCACAGCATTATCGCGCGAGAGACATACAAAGTGCAAAGTACCTCTCTTTAGAGAAACAAATGTGTCACAATTTTTCACACTTCCATTTTTTGGGCACAATTTTTCACACTTCAATTTTTTGAGCCCAATTTTTCACACTACAATTTTTTGGGCACATTTTTTTCACACTGTTTTCAACTGCGAAAACGTGTGTTATAATGTTCTGAAAGGAAAATAATTGTGGCAGAGGATTTCGAAACATACAAATATTCGGTAGTTTTATCTGCGCTCCAAATGAGAGCGACACAAGAATTAGATGAATTGGACATTTCAGAAAAAATATCGGACAAGTCTGATGATGCACAATATTTTGAGGTTTTCCAAGAAATTATCTAAAATGGAAACCATTTAGATTGGAGCGTCTTATATGTTATGACACCAAAGGACGAAGCACGAACGCACTGTTAGAAAAAGTGATGGCTTCTTATATAAAACTGATCAAACATTTGGCTGCGTTACAGAATTGCATCCAAATACAATACCAACGCTTATCTTCTAGGTGTTCTTCGTGCGTTTTTCCTATTCATACTGAGTTGTTTGAATATTTCAATGAAAAAAACTCATTCGAATGTTTTGAATAGTAGAAAAACTCGAGCACGTCTATTTTTCATTAGTTTCCCTTTGTGGAAACAGGAAGTTTTTGTATACATCGTTTGCTGCACCATAAATGCATACCATCATCCAGCAAAGTCCCTACTTCACTTGCACGTTTTAAAGTTAGCTGAAAACTTGTTAATTGAAGATATCTCGTATCTAAATAGTTTCTAGTTTTCAGGAAATGTCTGATATACTACAAATAATCAAAAAAGCGCTGTCAAATAAATTTGAAAAGGTCAACAATGGGGAAAAGGCTGGATCGTCTCAGGTATTTAAACAGATTGTTCCGTAGTTTTAAGTCTGGTCAAGTTTCCCTTTTTCACACTCGTTTTCTCGTATTAACTACCCATGTAGAATAGGGAAGTAACTTTGTCTCAATTTCGATGCTGGCTTTGATATCTGCCTAAAATTGTAATGTTTAATGTGGAGTTGCTTACGGCTCATCTACTGACCTAATCGCCACACGACCCACTCTTAAATGGTCTGTGAAACCCAGGAGCGCGCTTCGCACAGCCACAGTCTTCCCACGACCAGAAACATAAATGAAAACGTTCAATCGATCAACTCAATTTATCGCGAGGAAAACTATGCATAACAATGGTAAACATTTTCGGTGATTACAACTTTCTTCTCTGAACATATTTATGCATTCATCGTCTTGTTACGAGGCGGTTATCACCATACATGTCACAGATCTTTGTTGTATTAGCTTTTAATGAGTTGATCTTGGTTCCTTTCCTTCATAGAAGACATCGTGCTGGATTATCGAATGCTCTAATGTCTAATGGCATTGACCCAGCAACACGCGAAAACTTTTGGAGGTATCATCATTCTGTTACCAGAAGGTGCCGAGTTAACACGGTTGTGTGTTTCGCAACAACCTTGAAGGCCGGTTGCACAAATTGATTCGTTCTTCATACAATTAATCGCAGAAACGTATAGTTCCGGTCATTCCTACTGAGACTTGGCAGCGTGCCAATCAATAATCAAGGCAGTTTTTCACCACTTTCAGTTCATCAAAAACACTCCAAATCTCTGCTAGTGGTTGTTCAGTTTCATAAGAACACGTGTACAAAAATGTCTTTAGAACACTCAAGTTTTCTCTGAGAAAAAAGCAATTGAAAATGTTGGCACGATGCCAAGGGGTCTCAGTAGGAATGAAACGAACTATAATTCGAATCGGTATAAAACAACTAAAGATTTCCTCTCCTAAGAATATAATTCAAGAAAAAGTATTCTTCTTTACCATCTCAAATTTTTGAACCGACTCCAATTCTATTATACTATTTACATTTGATGGACTAGCTGCACTAACCATCCAACAAAATACGAAAGGAAGTATAGTGTTTGAAACACTTGACTGTGCTTCTCAAACTTCTGATTGTTTGCAATTAATACTACCACAAACAGTATAAAACAACTCAAAAATTGTAGAGAAAGTATCGAATTCTTCGTTTTTTATGTCCTTAGAGTACTTCTAGTGATTGAACATGCGGTACAGGGTACAGGAATATATTGAAGATTATCTGAAAATGCATATAATTTGTTATTCTACATGTATGCAGGTTCGTGTGCGAACATTTTACTCTTCTATTACCAATCAAATTATCATGAGTTTTTCTGCTTTTTCCTCTCATGCTTTCTCATGAAATCTTCACACTACGCACTCCTATGTAACAGAATGGTTATCTCATACGTGCAATATTTTCAAAAATCATATTTATACGTATAATAATTTCGGACCAAAGGAGCTTGAGAAGAGGACGAGACTAATAAGCTCGAACTGAAACAGTTGCGCGGGAATAAATTCGACATCCAGTAATAGTAGAACTGAAATTGGAAAAATTGAAAACCAACAATCAATCGCCATCTTTAGCATTACAACTTAGAAGGATTAACTTCTTCCAAAGCGAGCCAATACAGTACATTTTGCCCGCCTCTGCTGCATTTTTAATGTGATTTTACTTATTCTCTATCGTAATTCGTAAACTATAGTCTGTTGTGCATATGGAACATTTTGAAATGAGACAGCAATTCCACTCACATCTAAGTTATATTCGAAGTGTTTATTTCAACTCAAACGAAACTTCAGTTTTCTGGAAAGAAAAAGCAGTGAATCTCATTGTCCTTCAATAAGTAAAGATGCATTTAAGTTGACAGAATGACCTTTGTAAAAAAAATCATGTGTTTCCAATGTTATGAATATATTCCACACGTCATGAGGATTTGTTAGGTTGAACATTGCAAAAAATGGGTCAAATTAGGTCTTCGAAACGCTTCAGTTCAAACTTATCTTCTTTCTCTATTCTATTCATTTCGTGAGACTTACTGATATCAATTGTAAAACGCGCAAACGAGACAATCTTTAAAGGACTGTGAAACACACGGCCGCGCAAGCTATAGATTCTTCTCGTAACCAATAACCATAATGAGGAAAATTCACGATATCTGATCACAACACAACATATAGATATAGAGAACACTAGTTTTCATTTTGTGTGTTTATTACTTGGTATATTTTTGTCTAGAAACGTTAACCGCCTCCTTTATGATAGTTTTTTGTTAATTGCTAACTCATAAAGTTGACAGAAGTTGAAAAGTCAGTAAAGTAATGATTGTACAAACATTCGTACTGATTTTTTTCATCATTTTCATTTAATACAGTGAAACTACAGTATTTAAACGTGTAAGCCAGGTAACACATAGATTGCACAACACATATATTGCACAAGAATACTAGTTTTTATTTTGTGTGCTTATTATCTTCTTCGCATAATTTTGGTCTGGAAACGTTTAACGCTTCTTTTGCCACGATTCGAGTAAACGTATGTGAAGTAGCCCAATGAGCTTTTAAGTACTTTTGGGAGAACGTTTTATGAAAGTTTTTGTCAATTGTTCATTCATGAACCTGACAAGTGGTAAAAGTCAGTGAAATTACTGAATTCACGTACATTTGTACTACATTTCATGTTCTATCCAGTGAAACCACAGTATTTAATTGTGTAAGCTAGTGTATTTACAAACATTTTCATTGTATTTCATACTCTTTTTGTTCGGAATAATCAAGTTCTACTGGGGTGAGGATGCCACTCGGGCTCAACTGGTGCTACAGGAATTCCTGTACCGAAATAGAGTTCTACAAGCGAAAGTTTATGAAAAAAGGTCAGTTGAGTTGTTTCATTTTATTCTCACTTTTTATAAGATACATCACTTTTTTCATCAGAAAATCCAATCTAACAAATATCCCGAGTATGTTTTCATACTTAACGTCTGCTTGAAACACGGGGATGAACTATTTGTAGCATGAAACCGAAAAGTTTTGACGAATTCCTAGCAAAATGTAGAATAAGGTTTCAATTTCTCAAGACGGATTCTCTGTTTTCTTTGTATTTCATGTATTATTTGTATTTCCAAGAGAGAGCCTTGTGGAGCAATCATCCTGATTATGTTGTCCTATTTAACATCTGCAAGAAACGCAGAGGTCATCTAACGCATGTCTACAACTTGTCGGTTCTATTTTAGGTTACTTCTGCAACACCTTGTGTTGTATTTTTCGAATAAAAGGTAGAGTTGAGGAATAGAAACATTTCTAGAACATAAATGGTGGCGCATTAACTTTCCGGCCATACTTTTCACATACCGAATGTTGGATGGACGCTTTTTTGTTAGGATAGGGATGGTGATTCACTCTTGTCTTTATCACGAACCTTAACGAGATCATTTTCAGGTGGTAAGGTAGTAGAAAGGTGTAACTATATCTTGTTATAACTCCTTTTCACCTAATTAATTGAGAACCCTCTAATTTCAGGGACCTCCATACCCTGTTCAACCCCGTTTCCCGGGTATTTCCACCACAAGTTTTATCTGAATTGAAACTAATCAGAATACGCGGAATCGTCCCAAATGCACTAGAATTTCAATATACGGATATCATTCGAATTGAGTTTTATAAGTACAAACAAATTTAAATGAAATAAATTTAAAGGTGGATTTCGGAAATATAGAAATTTACGGGCGGTAAACGTATTAGAATCTTCGGCAACAGAGTCCAGGTTACAGCAATGTTCTCTCCACATTCGTCTGTTTCTAATTGAGTTATATTCTGTGTATGAATCCTACGAGTACGGATAATGATAAGTTCACCAAAGTTTCGATTTAGAGAATTGACCCGCTTTTCCTTAATTCACGGAACGGCCTGAGCTGTGATTGAAAAGTGGGAGCCAATGCTTTCAACCCATGTTCGCTTCGATACTAAATTTATTGATTATTTTGTCGCGATCCTGGTTTTTTCGGACCTCATGTAGATTCATTTCCTTTTTTCTCGAAAAGACAGAAGAGTATACTAACCTCTTCAGATCGGGTTGTTATTTTAAGTTGGTTACTTCACTTAGAATCGTTCATCCTCTATCCACGTTTCTTTGAGTTGTCTGGTGCAAGTCCTTTTACCGCACCAGAATGTTGCATAGCCTATTCAAAGAGGAACGATTCACAGATTAAATAGTTCTTTCAGCATTATCAAGGCTATAAAATAGATTTACTCTCGCGATTCAACACGTAATTTACATTGTTGGATATGACACTCCGATTGGAGAAATAAAAGTAAATTCAGACGATTGAAGTGGGTATTGTGACCCTGTTACGCTGTCATATGACGGCCTTATACGATCGCAATCGTATTTCTGAATATAATAACTCTCCTGCATATCGAAATCGATTTTCCGATTTATAGGCTGGCAGATACTTTGTCCTCGATTTGGCCGAACACTGCCCTGGAAGGTTTACCTCTGAAGACAGAAACAGCTCTAAAACTTTCGGTTGTAATACCGAAAATGGCCTGGTTTTTTTATCTCCAGAGTATCCCTCATTTCGTATTGATCGACGACATACTTCATTTGACGTCCAATAAACGTCATCGTAAATTTCTTTTGAAGCGTATTCAGATAGATTCTCAGTCGTTTGAGTCGTTTCAAGCGAGTGCCACATTCATCGAATGCAGCTAAACAAATGAACCACTCTTTATGAACTATGGTTGTTGCCAACGGAAAGGCGGAAGAATACTATATATCTCAATTTCTGCTGTGTACGCATACATTCCTCCGATTCGCCCACCAGTTGAGTGCTTTTGTAGCGCAGTGATTAGCGCCCTGCTACAGAACTTTTGCTCGCAGGTACGATTCCGACAAGAGACAGAAATTTATAAATTTGGCACCCAATATAGATCGATGCGCATCTTTCACAATGTGACATCAAAATTTTGACGTCATAGTCCCAACTTACACCTAAGACTCACACATGAGAAAAAAAAATAATTCTCTGACTTACTTATCAAAAGATATGTATCGTTCTAGTCCCAGATACTAATTGCAATGTATGGTTCTCCTATTGAAAACAATCCATGAATAGCTATTACTCTCCCATTACTAACTCTATTTTATATCTGATGATCCTTTCATTTCTTCTCAATGGTTTATTTTTTCTGTAATCAAAGCGATAAAGTGAAACTCAGTAATTTTCGAATCTTCTGTTTCATTTCGAACGAAAAAGAAGTCTGAATTACCACTGTTTTGCACTAAATGTTTTAAGTGCACTTTTTTCTAAGGTTCATCTTCCAAATATCAAGGTTCTTGATGTTTTCTCACAACAATCTGAGTTCGAATGTCATCCTCAACGTTGTTAGAGTAGTGAAATCTAAATTAAACAGAGATGTTTCAGCATCCAGAGCGTGAAACGGTTCCGTGTTTCACATAACTTATATAAGTCGACAACTAGAGAGTGTGATGGTAATGTATATTGTGTTAGTAGTGACGGGTATACTTCATCTTGGTTATCTCAATGTTGATTTCGTGCAAAATCGACTACTCTAAACAAATTATCAAAAAACTTGCATATTCGTTCTCTACCCACTTTTACTGAGGCAGCGTTTCTGTGTTGAAAGAAGGGTGAAATATAATTCCTCTAACTTTTAGGCTTAATAGAATACATGGAAAAATATGTAGTTCATCGTCAATATGGTTTAGTATTTCAACAATCAACAGTATAAATTTCGACTTAATTCATACAAATGTGTTTTATTCATCATATTGAAATACGCAAAATACTACTTTTTCATTACGTGGCTCAAATATCTATCTACAATGTCTGCCGATGAATGTCCTAGTTATGAAGACTTTGTGAAACACACGGCAGCGCTATAAACTGCAATAGAGTTCAGCCTGCCAGACAAGGGTTTGCTTCAATGAAATTAGCCTGATCTTGTATATTTCATTTTCACGTCGACCTTTTTCGAGTAAAACATTATACACTCGTAAACTTAGTGAACAGAAAAGTTCACTTTCAGAGAAAATCTGAAGGAAAGTTTTGAACCCCAAAGTCTTGAAGTATGTGATTATTCCTACATCTGAAAGAAGAAAATGTTGGACATTGATCAGTTGAGTGAAAAAAAATTAAGAAAATCGGGCGAGTTTGAAAAACTGTGCAACGAAATGTTATGTTCTAGTTTTGTTGCACACATTCGGAACTTCGTATCGTTTTTCGCTGAAACTGAGAACCACACAACAAATATGATGAAAACACATACCATTTCCCCGTCGTCTAATTTGTTTATTTTTGTGTGAAATTTTTTCGAATGAGATTCAAGTTAATGTACACAAATTATATGAAAGCCGTTCTGAAAAATTTTTGTTGACGGAACAAATTAAAAGTTTTTCTCTCTGATCTTTGAGGGTTTGATGAATCCTTCAGAGAGAATCATTCGCAACTTGTTCACTTTTTGCTGAAAACGGTAAAACCGAACTGAACTCACACACCACCTGGTCCCCCACTTTCTACCAATTTTGACTGTGTTCATATGCTGTATTTTCCATTGGCCAAGCAAATATGCCGAGTATATTTTGATTATTTTGTAGCGATTCTGGTTTTTTTGGACCTGTTTTTTTTACTTTTCCTGAGAAAAAAAAAACAGAAAAATGTGACTAAACTTCTTCAGATAGGATTAATATTTGGAGTGTTACTTCACTCTGAATGGTTCATCCTCTTTTCAGTTTTTTGTTGGTAAGTGGTTTTACTGCACCAGAATGTCGCATAGTCTATTCAAAGAGGAACGATTCACAGATGAAATGGTTCAATGTTTGTCAATATTTCTGATTATAGTAATACTCCTGCAGTGATCTGTGAAATTTCAAACAAGATTTCATTTCCAATAAAAAAGCCCAATTAGTTGAATGATCAAGAAGTGTTAGCGATATAATCAGTTTTCTAAAGTTATAATTTTCTAAAAAGGTCGAATTACGGAGTTTTCGAAAAGGTTTAAGTATAGCAGATTATCTATTACTTCATAAAAAAGTGCTTTTTGGTTGTGTACTAGCAAATAATTCTAAATGAAGGTCCAGTTATTATTCAGAGTATTATTCAGAGTGTATGCTAGAATATCCGGGCACCTTCATCCCATCCTGCGTCTCCTCAAACATACGCTATTTCTCTGCTCTCACATCCGGTCGGGGTTGTAACAGACAAGAAATAGTGAGGTAGAGCGAGAGACGCAGGATGGGATGAAAGGGCCTGTTCTATATAGCTGTTCTTTTAAGGGATGTTCTAGCATACGTACTCAGGCGGGAACCACGTTATCGAATAAGAAAAGTTTACTGGAACGGCAAACTTTCAAAGTTGGTTCGAAATGTATTCGAGATCTATTTGCGGAATGTTGCTGTGTTTGTTTGTTGTGTTCATGTGCTATTGTTGTTATTTGATGTGTAAGCAAGCATTGTAAAGAATGAGTGGTTATGAAAAAAATTTCAAAATCAGTTTTTATGATTTATGATACACATGTAAATACAAAGAACACGTCAAGCTTCATCGATTCAATATAAATTGGAGACTCGTAAAATCATGCGAACAAAACATCTACGAGCTATCGAAAGAGGAAAAGGGAGGGACTTGTGTACCAGTGGTAAATATCTATTGCATCGATGTATATGAATTGTATTGACATAGAGATTGAAGAACAATAACATTGCGAACCCTGCCTTCGACCTATAATGATTGGATGAAACACACAACCATTGTATCCCTACATGTTCCGCTGTTGAGAATTCGTGGCATATTGTAGTGTATTGTTTGTTTGTTTGTTGAACAAAACACGAAACACTAGTTGATGTTTCAATAAAGATGTAACACGGTTTCGTGTTGCACATAACTTATATAAGTCGACAACCAGATTGTGTGATGTTGGTAAGATCTATTGTGTCATCTTGGTTATTTGGTTGTTGAATTGGTTGCACAACCGATTTCTCTTATTAACATCTGAAAACACTTGCATATTCTTTTCTACCCACTTTTACTGAACAATTAAACAGTTTTGTCTAGAAAGCAACCGCAATAATTCTCGAATCTCAATGAAACTGAGCTTTAAACCAAACTTGCCCTGAAAAACACTTAAAATAAAACAATTCAAGTAAAAACATCACACCGTTGAAACAAGCACGGAAAGTAGTACTTTGGTTGGTATCATTATCGGAAATACAACTAACTTTTCAGCATCAGCACAACTCAATTAGAGATCTATTACATTCAATTGACAATTTGCTCGTTTCTGAAACAAATATTCGACCTAATCGACAATATTGCTCCCGGAAAAGAGGAAATATGCAACTTTCAACTACTGGAAACTGGAAAAGTTTTTCATGTATATAACAAAAATCCATGAGAAAACATTCAAAACTGATCAACCAACAACCAATGCACCAGATACAACAACCACGCACAAGTGCGCCCAAACCGAGGCGTACAACTTTGCTACACACGAACATGGATGGCATTTTGGCGAAACAAGATTCTAGACAACACCCATTTAATTCACGCATAGTAGCCAAGAACACTTGAACATGCAAGTATCATAAAACATACCTAGTCCTTGTTTTGATGTGGAACAACATTAATTTGTTCGAATTCATGTTATTCTTGATCCCTTAATACATTTAAACTTACACATATATGAGCGTCGCTAAATCTTGCGCAAGGCGAGAGATGCGTGACAGAAAGAAGATGCGGGATATTCTAGCATACATTATATCAGAAATAAAGTGCACAGTCACGTAAAGATATCATTCTAATAAGGAATCGTGCACTTTCCATTGCACCTTTTCGCTTAACATGTGTCACGTGACACTGCAATTGACTCACAGTTTACTCACATTCGCCTCTCTGCTCTCCTTTAAGACTGATTTTGGACTATGATCTCACCTTGTTTAATCTTTCGGTTATGCTCGATGAATCTACTAACATTAACCCTAAGTTTGATCCTGATTTAAACACTCGTTACGCCCAATGAATCTACGCGCGGTTGAATGATGTACTGCGTCTATATATGTGAGCTGATAGTATCTTCAATGAAGAAGTGATAGATAAGGTGCGTTATCGTACGAATGTAAATACTTATACACATGAAGATGAAATCATCCTTACACAAAAGGATATTAAGGCTCTACAGATATCTAAGGAGAAGTTCATTATAACTAGTGTTGATAAAGCATCTAACAACTATGCTATTATTTGTCCTAAGTTTTACCTGCAACAAATGGAACAAGAAATGAACAGACAGAACAGCACTAATGACACTTATCAAAAATGTAATAAGAATATAAATAATGTGTTACAAAATCACCAACAAATCTATAATTCTCTTAGTTTCACAAATAAAGAAGAAGATACACGCTTACCAATGATATATGGTATACCTAAAATGCATAAAGAGCCGATAAAGTTCAGATTTATAAGTGGAGCTAAGCAGAGTAGTTTAAAAAAGGTATGTGTTACTCTGCAAATTATATTGAAACATCCCTGGTACCGAACTTAATTTCCCGCGGGTCAGAACGTTAAAAAACTATTCGATTTCTTATCAATTCGTCAGGTTGCAACAACTTTCTACAAAACTACAATGAGCGACTGGTGATCGAATTCCGATTTCGAAAAGACAGAAAAATGTGACTGAACCTCTTCAGAAAGGGGTGTTATCTGGAGTTGGTTACTTCACTCAACATCGTTCATCCTCTATTCCCGTTTCTCTGAGTTGTCTATTGGTAAGTGCTTTTACCGCATCAGAATGTCGCAAAGCCTATTTAAAAAGGGACTATTTACAGATGAAACAGTTCGGTTCAATCAAATGCTGCAAGACTACAAAATAGATTTATTTACGATTCAGCCTCTCCACATTGTTGGATATGGATTTGAGAAATTAAAAAAAATTAGACGATGAAAAGGGTATTGTGACCGCGTTACGCGCTCATAATGATTGATGCTTTATACGATTGAACTCTGACTTCTGAATATAATAGTTTTCCTGCATATCGTAACCGATGTTGCAATTTATAGTTTGGCAAATGCGTTGTCTGCGATTTGGCCGAAAACTGCCCGGGAAATAGCCACCAAAGTCATTGGGTAAGGCTTCACTCTAGGGAGGGAGAAAGCTTTGAAACGATGCAGTTGATAGTATAAAGTGTTTCATTCAATAGTTTGTGAAAATTGAGTACGTCTGTGAAGAACGATTCTCTGATGTTCTGAAAATGTTCAGGACTGCTGAGATTGGACACGACAAAATGTTACATTACCGTTTCTCGAATTACCATTATTGCGAACGAGCGACTCTTATAAAGGCTGTGAAACCCACGAGCGCGCTTCGCACAGTTACGGAGTCCTCTAACAACCAAAAACAAAAAGGAAAAGATATCCTTACACAAAAGGATATTAAGGCTCTACAGATATCTAAGGAGAAGTTCATTATAACTAGTGTTGATAAAGCATCTAACAACTATGCTATTATTTGTCCTAAGTTTTACCTGCAACAAATGGAACAAGAAATGAACAGACAGAACAGCACTAATGACACTTATCAAAAATGTAATAAGAATATAAATAATGTGTTACAAAATCACCAACAAATCTATAATTCTCTTAGTTTCACAAATAAAGAAGAAGATACACGCTTACCAATGATATATGGTATACCTAAAATGCATAAAGAGCCGATAAAGTTCAGATTTATAAGTGGAGCTAAGCAGAGTAGTTTAAAAAAGGTATGTGTTACTCTGCAAATTATATTGAAACATCCCTGGTACCGAACTTAATTTCCCGCGGGTCAGAACGTTAAAAAACTATTCGATTTCTTATCAATTCGTCAGGTTGCAACAACTTTCTACAAAACTACAATGAGCGACTGGTGATCGAATTCCGATTTCGAAAAGACAGAAAAATGTGACTGAACCTCTTCAGAAAGGGGTGTTATCTGGAGTTGGTTACTTCACTCAACATCGTTCATCCTCTATTCCCGTTTCTCTGAGTTGTCTATTGGTAAGTGCTTTTACCGCATCAGAATGTCGCAAAGCCTATTTAAAAAGGGACTATTTACAGATGAAACAGTTCGGTTCAATCAAATGCTGCAAGACTACAAAATAGATTTATTTACGATTCAGCCTCTCCACATTGTTGGATGTGGATTTGAGAAATTAAAAAAAATTAGACGATGAAAAGGGTATTGTGACCGCGTTACGCGCTCATAATGATTGATGCTTTATACGATTGAACTCTGACTTCTGAATATAATAGTTTTCCTGCATATCGTAACCGATGTTGCAATTTATAGTTTGGCAAATGCGTTGTCTGCGATTTGGCCGAAAACTGCCCGGGAAATAGCCACCAAAGTCATTGGGTAAGGCTTCACTCTAGGGAGGGAGAAAGCTTTGAAACGATGCAGTTGATAGTATAAAGTGTTTCATTCAATAGTTTGTGAAAATTGAGTACGTCTGTGAAGAACGATTCTCTGATGTTCTGAAAATGTTCAGGACTGCTGAGATTGGACACGACAAAATGTTACATTACCGTTTCTCGAATTACCATTATTGCGAACGAGCGACTCTTATAAAGGCTGTGAAACCCACGAGCGCGCTTTGCACAATTACGGAGTCCTCTAACAACCAAAAACAAAAAGGAAAAGATTAATTGCAACAACTAGATAGCGCGAGACGTACATGATTACCCATGACTTTGTCTCCGTCTACAGTGCGGAAGACTTCAATCGTAAATTAACATATCCTCGAAGCATTTTTAGTGATTGAACAATGAACATGGTGCAGGGTATAACAGCATGTCAATGTTATTTGAAGATGCATATTTCAATTCGTTTCCATATTGTTGTTATGCAACATATTGCTTGCGATCTATTTAATTTTTGCAATTAAACTCATTCATTTATGTTTTCGGTCATGGAAAACTGTGCGATGCACGCTCGTGGGTTTCACAGACCATTTAAGAGTCGCTCGTTCGCGAAGTTGGTAATTCTAGGAACGAAAACGTGACATTTTCTCGTGTTCAATCTCATAGGTTCTGAACATTTTCAGAACATCAGAAAATATTTCTTCGAGACGTACTCAATGTTCAAAAACTATTCAATAAAACACTTTCAGCTGTCAAATGCATGGGTTCGAAGCTGTCTCCTCTAAAGAGTAAAACCTTACCCTATAACTTGGCTATTTCCAGGGCAGGTTTCGGCCAGATTGCAAGCGAAATATATGGGAAAACTCATCCTGTTTCACCAGATCTTTATATAATATTTCGTCGAATACTTGGACAGATTTTTCTTATCAAACACTCACTATTTTGGTTTCAAACTTCCAGAGTTTTAAGGCTTGTTTCGAGAAGAGCGAACGCTGTAGTGCTTTATCAACGTCAGACAGTCGGGAAACAATCAGTGACCTACACTTTTGGTCTGAACTGCGGTTCAGTTTACATGAATCTATCAGTGTATTGACTTTCTGATTTCAGTGCGAAATTAATTTCCCCCTTTTAACAACGTCCAACTTCGTGGAATACTAAGCGCGACAAGGGTTAACAATACAAAATGCGGTTTTATATTTCAGAAACTTTATTTTTGTCTAGTTAACATGATTCTGTGTTTGTACAGTCAACAGAATAGTTTTTAGCTTATTTCCGCTCAATGAGACGAATGTACTGTACTTGCATTGTTTGATTGACGAACAGTCCCAATAATGAAGAGTTTGTGAAACACACAGCAGCGCTATAAACTGCAATGAGTTCAGCGTGCCAAACTACTGTTTTCTTCCATAAAATTAGCTCAAAAGTTCACCTGTTTATTTGGACAACTCATCAACCTTCATGTTGAACTGAATCAGAAACTGTTGAATTTATTAAAACGACGAAAGTTCACGAGTTTCAGAGAGAAAAAGAGCTACAATTTCATTGGGCTGCAAACGATTTGCAACTCTTCAACCAAATCTCAGTTTCAAAAGGTAAATTGATTCGATCTGAAGAAATATTGAAATTGTTCACTGTTTTCTGAACTAATGTGTTTGTATTATATTGCGGGGCATTATGGTTGTTTAATATAGCGGTTGTGTGTTTCACGAACATTTAATTAGTGGACAGTTAGACGCTCTCATACACTTCCGAGTTGCTGTCCTGAAGTGTTTCAATTCTATCCGATACAATATGGAAAAACAGTGAACTGTAAACCATTTAAAATCATAAGACATTATTATTTCCCATCTGGCCACATTCATTAATAATAGATGAATAACAATAAAGCAGTAGTACTTTGCTAGAACATTACAGTAAGGAAATCATGTGCTTAGTGGAAGGTGGTACTGAAAATAGTTTCGACTTTATTTGGAACTATGAAAATGAGTTGGGTCGGGTATTCTATTTGAATTCTTGTATGAGGGACTGGTTTAAAATGAGAAAAGGTAGTGGAATCATTAACAACAGAGCAAACGAACGACTTATACAAGGTCTGTGAAACATACGATTACGGCTCTCACAACAATAAGGGAACGCACGACCACAACTAGAATGGATCAGAATAATCGCTCAAACGGAGAACCCCACAACAAAAGTGATAAAAACACAGTATTTCCCCTTTGTCTAACTTATTCAATTTTGTCAGCTATTCTTGGATAAATAATTTTCCAAAAGGGCAAGGGGAGGTAATGGATCCCACGTGAAACCATTGTCTGACACACAGATACCAATACCAGTAGTCAGACTTCACCGTCGCTGATTTTGGATGCAGCTGAACGAACCGCATTTCTGACTTCGAATAACTTCAGGTTGGATACCAGATGCACTCCGCCATTCTTACAAAAAAGCACACAATAGAGATATGAAGATTCAGACACATCCAAGCCACTTTTGTAGCGTCCACGACGAGAGAGCGTTCAGGTCAGAGACGCAGACCGACTGCGGTATTTTTGATCTTCTTGCTCTCTCGTCTTTTAGCTGGTCAATTGCAGACAATTGGCGCTATGTTTCTGAGTATTTTTTACCTTCAAATTATTGTCGGATAGTCGAAAAAAAAATAGCTCTCTCATGCATGTGTTCTGTGGAGCTATCTTTTTTTAAACATTGGAAAACAACAGTTTGTGCTACGTTGTAAACTTTGTGCGGGGAAGTCTTTGATTCCTTATTAATTCAATGTTGCAAAAACTAAACCTTACGTTACTCTAATAGAAGTCTCAAACCAGTTTAATATTATTCAAAATTAGTTTAATATTATTCAAAATTAGCCATGCATGCGCATCTAAATAAACTTTATTCGTCAAAGGCTGCAAATCATAAAAGTGGCCAGTGATCTATGAAATTTCAAACAAGATAGCATTTCTAACAAAAAAAAACACAATTAGTTGAATGATCAAGAAGTGTCAGCGTTCTAATCAAATGAAAATTTTCAGAAATAGTTCATGTAACGGAGGGAATCTATAATATTGAAAGAAGCATTCAAAATTGAAAAGTAAAAACAAATTGATATTCAACACATTTCTCAAAATATCATCACTTAAGTGTTTCATCACGTGGAAGTTGTTTCAGACTGCGTACGCTTCAATTATATTGGGACGAATGAGGACATGTATTATGGTATTTCACTAATTAGGAAGATATTGTTATCGAATATAAAAGACTCACTGAAATGGCTAAATGTTTTCAAACAACACGTCGAGCGTTATCTATCTCAATTGGATTGATGACCTATAAAATCATAAATAAAATCAGAATTTTTTTTCGAGTTATCAAAAAGAAAATGAGAGGGACTTGTGTAATAGTGGTAAATATCAATCGCATCGATGTATATGAATTGTATGGACTGAAACATTTCTAACAAGGAGTATCATTGTGAATCCTGCTTTCGACCTATAATGATTGGGTGAAACACACAACCAATCTATTCTGTCTCCAATATCCGCTGTTGAGAATCTTCTGCATATTGTAGTATATTGTTGATTTTTGTTGAACAAAACACGAGGTGATATGAGTATTTCATTTCAGTGCCCATGTTTGAGATTTAAAATAGCATCAATAAGCAAATAACAATTCGAAACTCGACTAAATTTTGGTCAAATGGAACTGTTTTTCACCTGAGGCGAATACAACATGTTCCAATACAATACTGTTCACAATTGTACGGTTCTCTTATTGGAAATTATCGGACTATTACTGTTCCATCATGAAGTTTATCAAGAATCAGATGATCTCTCTCTTACTTTTCAGTGGTATATTTTTTTCTGTAATCAAATCTATGGGGAAAACTCAGCAACTTTCGAATGAACTTTTTTTGATCCAACGAAAATGGAAGCTTGAAATTCTGGTTTTCAACTATTGCACGAAGCTTGATTCTTGTCTATTTAACATACTGTTTTTATGGAAACAGTCAAGGATATAATTATACTTATTTCCACGAATGAGCCGATTGTAATATAACTGTATTGTTTGATTGACGAAGAGTCCGATTATGAAGAGTTTGTGAAACACACAGCCGCGCTATCAACTGCAAAAGAGTTCGGCGTACATATTCTGATATTTGAACAACTCATCAACCTTCATGTTGAACTGAATTAGAAACTCGTGAATTTATTGAAACAGAGAAAATTCACGAGTTTCAGAGAAAGAAAGACAGCTACAATTTCATTAGGCTGCAGACGATTCTACAGCCAAATCTCAAATTTACAAGGTAAATTCATTTGATTTGAAGAAAAATATTGAAGTTGTTCGTGGTTTCCTGAACTGATGTGTTTGTATTATATCGCGGGGCATTATGGTTGTTTATTATAGCGGTTGTGTGTCTCACGAACATTTGGTTAGTGGACAGTTAGACGCTCTCATACACTTCTGAGTTGTTGTCCTGAAGTGTTTCAATCTTCTCCGATACAACATTGTGAAAACAGTGAACTGTAAACCATTTAAAATCATAAGACATTATTATTTCCCATCTGGCCACATTCATTAATAATAGATGAATAACAATAAAGCAGTAGTACTTTGCTGGAATATTACAGTTAGGAAATCATGTGCTTAGTGGAAGGTGGTACTGAAAATAGTTTCGACTTTATTTGGAACAATGAAAATGAGTTGGGTCGGGTATTCTATTTGAATTCTTGTATGAGGGACTGATTTACAATTTTTACCGGTTATGTTGGAAAGATTGAGAGTAGCGCAAAAGAACAACTTATATTAGGTCTGTGAAACATACGACAGCAGTTATTCCAACTAGTGTGAACGTCACGACCAAAACTAGAATGGATCAGAATAATCGCATCTAGTCTATTGTTGGAAAGAACTTTGTTCTTTTGTAAACATATAACGATTTTTGACAGCATTCATAACTTGATTTGTACAGTTGATGGGTTTAAGATGGATCAAAAATATATATTTAAAACTCTATGATTTCATTGGAACTTATCGCAATTTATTCGCAAACTCCAAAAAAAGGGTAAAAGGGTATTAAGAATATCCCGAACGATCCACTCATAGAGTGAACGCACAAAAAAAACGGAAATAAGAATATAAGAGGAAATAAGAATAATCGCTCAAACGGAGAACCACACAACAAAAGTGATAAAAACACAGTATTTCCCCTTTGTCTAATTTATTCAATTTTGTCAGCTATTCTTGGATAAGATTCAAGTAAATGTACACAAGTTTAATTTTCCAAAAGGGCAATGGGAGGTAATGGATTCCACGTGAAACCATTTCCTGACACACTCTTGTTTAGATGATCCAGACATTGAATTGTGATATACGGCGTAGTGATTGACGTACCACGTAGATATGAGACACAATTCTTCCACACACATACCAGAAGATCGCCTCCCCTTAAAAGATGTTTTGCACCACAAAAATCAGTTTGCATCATCGCTCAATAAATATTGAACACTTACTGCTATTTAAACTGCCACCAAAACGGGTATGACAAACTTAAAAGTCAGAGTAGAGGTGAAGAGAACCGAATCGGAAAAGCCATTTTGAACTAACCTTTTTGGAAGCAAATGATTGATCGGCGAATTCCGTTCCGGTTTCGTCCATGTTAATGTCCCCAGTTAGGGGCTGCTCCATTATTCAACGCCAGCTCTGAAAAATAGGAAAACCGTAGTAAAGAGGAAAATCGAGAATAAACGAGCAATAAATGTTTTTGTGTAAGACAGTTGAGAAATCAGGGTTGAGAAAAATGAGAACGGCGGGCGGTGAGCATTTTAGATGAAATTTGGCATTCCGTAGGCTACATCCAACATTTATCGTCTTGTTGAGCGGTTTACTTGGGAAAAAAACATGAAAAACATTGGAAAAAGTAGAAACACGTTGGTATAAATTGGTTTTCTCATGGAATATGGCATGATTAAGACTACATTTAACATTTATGTCTCTAATGAACGGTTTTCTCAAGAAAAAACATGAACAGCATTCAAAAAAGAACGAATTCAAGTCATAAACAGGGTTTTGAATAAATAATGGCATAATTGAGGCTACATCTAACATTCATGTTCCGGGAGATGGTCTGTTTGGACGATTTTTAGGATGGTCGTCTAGAGGGGTCGTGGGAAAGTGAAAAGGTCACAAAAATGGTTGTCTCTTACGAGTCGTCCAAACCGCCTCACTTGGAAAATTGAAATGAGGTCATCAAAACGTGTTTTATAGATAGCGTCCAAACCGCTTCACTTTGAGAAGGTGATAAACTACAAAGCAATGCGAAAATTATTAATTTGAAAAGATGATATGTTTCACGTAATAGAAACGTGAAATCATTTGATGAACCAATCCCAGAGAGACATCGCCTGGAGATAATCAAGAATACAAGCAGAACTTTTATACGTATTTCTTGCACTTGTATTTGTGTAAAATTGTAATAACAAAATTGTAATAAATCGTGTGCATCTTGTTTTTCGTGTATCGCTTATATGCAGCGGTTGATTTTCTTTTAACAGCACTGGTAAACTTTTTCATTTTTCACATATTATTTCTTCTATTCATAGTTTTATCCACTTTTGTCTTCGAACTCGCCGTGTTAGCCTGGTTTCCATGAATTCTTTCTGATTGATTTACATGTGTTTCACCTGTGTTGTTACCACTATGCAACTATTCTATAGGGAGTCGCCCCTAAAGTGAACAAGCGTGATCTGGCAAGGCGAGCTGGAATTCAAGACAAGATGGAGGCTTTCTCGTTGCAAATCCTGTCTGCTGCCCCCACTGCCGATGAGATCAGCAAGTACCTTCTTGACATGTCCCAACATGTCACCCACAATTCTCACAAGAAGAAGTAGTTATATTATGTACATATATTGTTGTAATTGTTACTTGTTACTTTGTTTAGGAATTTTTTGCTTAGTTACATTGTAGTCCCTGTTAATTTTGTCTTCTTTGTACATTGATAATAAATTGTATGATACTGAGGTGTTTGTAAAGCATTTACGGATATCAAGGCAATTTGTACATGTGACCCAGCTAGCTGAAACAAAGTATGGCGGTTTGGACAGAGGGTAAGCGGTTTGGACGGGTGACCCAGTTAGCTAAAATGAAGTGAGGCGGTTTGGACGGAGGGTTAGGCGGTTTGGACGAGTGACCTAGGAGAGACAACCAACAGGAAATGGTCCAAACAGCGGTAGACCCTTCATGTTCCTACTGAACGATTTTCTGAAGAAAAACTTGAAGAACATTCGAAAAAGTAGGAACACACGTTATAAACGGGTTTTAAGGTGGAATATGGGGATGATTAAGGCTACAATCAACAATCGAAATCTGCTGAACGACATTCTTAAGAAAAAACATGAAGAAAATTCATCAGAAAGTAAGAATTTATGCCGTAAATAGAATTTTTTCAGAAAGAGCTGCGGCAGTGGGAGCGTATTGATTGATTGCGTCATGTTGGCAAAGCGCCAATGGCAATTCCGCGCGGGATCTAACCCAACCCGGCTGGGATCTAAGTGCATTGCAATCAGCCCAACCCGCGCTGGGTTGGGATGCTCTCGGGTTAGATCCCGGCGGGATCAGATCCCGTCTAGGGTTGTTCATGCATACGGCCTCTGATTATGTTGTCCTATTTAACATCTGCAAGAAACGCAGAGGTCATCTAACGCATGTCTACAACATGTCGGTTCTATTTCAGGTTACTTCTGACACAGTTTGTGTTGTATTTTCCGGATAAAAGGTACAGCTCGGGAATAGAAACATTTCTAAAACATAAATGGTAGCGGATTAGCATTCTGGTCATCTTTTTTACATACCGACTGTTTGATGGGCGCTTTTTTGATAGGATGGAGATGTGATTCATCCTTTTCTTCATCACAAACGTTGACAAGTTAAATTTCTCAAATCGTAAGATACTATAAGTTACTTTATCTTGTTATAACTCCTTTTCACCTAATTAATTGAGAACCCTCTAATTTCAGGGACCTCCATACCCTTTTCAACCCCGTTTCCCGGGTATTTCCACCACAAGTTTTATCTGAATTGAAACTAATCAGAATACGCGGAATCGTGCCGAATGCACTCGAATTTTAGTAATAAAGCCAAAGTAAAATGAAATTCGCAAATATAGAAATTTACGAGCTGTGAACCAATTAAATTTATTGGCTACAGAGTCCAAGTTGCAGAAATGTTCGCTCACCATTCGTCTGTTTTTGATTGAGTTATATACTGTGTATGAATCCTACGAGTACGATAACGATAAGTTCACATCAGTTCCGATTAGCAGTAGTGATACGCGGTTATATTTAAAGTTAGCCCGCTTTTCCTTGACTCGGGAAACGGCTCGAGCTGTAGTTGAGCAATGGGAGCCGATGCTTTCAACCGTATGTGGTCGGAAACTGGCAAATATTGATTATTTTGTAGCGATTCTGGTTTTTTTCGGACCTGGGTTTTTTACTTCCTTTTTCTGCAAAAAAAAAAAACCAGAAATTGTGACAAAACTTCTTCAGATAAGGTTGTGGTTCGGAGTTGGTTATTTCACTCTGAGTTCTTCATTCTCTTTTCAGTTTTTGTTGGTAAGTGGTTTTACCGCACCATAATGTCGCATAGTCTATTCAAAGAGGGATGATTCACAGATGAATTCGTTCAGTTTTTAACGTTCTGCAAGACTATAAAATAGATTTACTCGCGAATCAACACGTGACCTTCTACATTGTTATATAGAAGAAAGTTTAGATGATGAAAAGGGTATTTTGACTCTGTTACGCGCTCATAATGATTGATGCTTTATACGTTTGAACTCTGACTTCTGAATATAATAGTTTTCCTGCATATCAAAATCGATGTTCCGATTTATAGTTTGGCAAATGCGTTGTCTGCGATTTGGCCAAAAACTGCCGGGGAAATAGCCACCAAAGTTATTAGGTAAGGTTTCACTCTAGGGAGGGAGAAAGCTTTAAAAACTTTAAAAAGAAAGTATAAAGTATTTCATTCAATAGTTTGTGAAAATTGCGTACGTCTCTGAAGAACGACTTTCTCATGTTCTAAAAAAAGGTTCAGAACCTATGAGATTGAACACGACAAAATGTTACGTTTTCATTCCTGGAATTATCATTTTTGCGAACGACCCACTCTTATAAAGGCTGTGAAACCCACGAGCGCACTTCGCACAGCTACAGAGTCATCTTACCACCAAAAACATAAACTAAGAAGATTATTTGCAACAACTAGATAGCGCGAGACGTACATGATTACCCATGACTTTATTTTCGTCTACAGTGCGGAAGACTTCAATCGTGAATCAACATATCCTCAGATTGAACAATGAACATGGTTCAGGGTATAACAGCATGTCAATGTTATTTGAAGATGCATATTTCAATTCGTTTCCATATTGTAGTTATGCAACATATTCCTTGCGATCTATTTAATTTTTGCAATTAATCTCATCCATTTATGTTTTCGGTCATGGAAAACTGTAGCTGTGCGATGCACGCTCGTGGGTTTCACAGACCATTTAAGAGTCGCTCGTTCAGAAACAAAAACGTGACATTTTCTCGTGTTCAATCTCATAGGTTCTGAACATTTTCAGAACATCAGAAAATAGTTCTTCGAGACGCACTCAATGTTTAAAAACTATTCAATAAAACACTTTATACTGTAAAATGCATGGTTTCGAAGTTTTCCCCTATAAAGAGTAAAACCTTACCCTATAACTTGGCTATTTCCAGAGCAGGTTTCGGCCAAATTGCAAACGAAATATCAGGGAATTGATTCACCCTGTTTGTCGATGTCTTTATATAGTATTTCGTCGAATACTTAGACATATTTTCCTTATCAAACACTCACTATTTTGGTTTCAAACTTCCAGAGTTTTAAGGCTTGTTTTGAGAAGAGCGAACGCTGTAGTGCTTTATCAACGTCAGACAATCGCGAAACAATCAGTGACCTACACTTTTGGTCTGAACTGCGGTTCAGTTTACATGAATCTATCAGTGTATTGACTTTCTGATTTCAGTGCGAAATTTTTTTCCCACTTTTAACAGCGTCCAACTTCGTGGAATACTAAGCGCGACAAGGGTTAACAATACAAAATGTGGTTTCATATTTCAGAAACTTTATTTTTGTCTAGTTAACATGATTCTGTGTTTGTACAGTCAACAGAATAGTTTTTAACTCATTTCCGATCAATGAGACGAATGTACTGTACTTGCATTGTTTGATTGACGAACAGTCCCAATAATGAAGAGTTTGTGAAACACACAGCAGCGCTATAAACTGCAATGAGTTCAGCGTGCCAAACTACTGTTTTCTTTCATAAAATTAGCTCAAAAGTTCACCTGTTTATTTGGACAACTCATCAACCTTCATGTTGAACTGAATCAGAAACTGTTGAATTTATTAAAACGAAGAAAGTTCACGAGTTTCAGAGAGAAAAAGAGCTACAATTTCATTGGGCTGCAAACGATTTGCAACTCTTCAACCAAATCTCAGTTTCAAAAGGTAAATTGATTCGATCTGAAGAAATATTGAAATTGTTCACTGTTTTCTGAACTAATGTGTTTGTATTATATTGCGGGGCATTATGGTTGTTTAAT
This sequence comes from Litoditis marina, assembly GCA_964036275.1. NCBI lineage: Eukaryota > Metazoa > Nematoda > Chromadorea > Rhabditida > Rhabditidae > Litoditis > Litoditis marina. The sequence continues at coordinate 8,380,912 of OZ038436.1, forward strand.
ATAGCGGTTGTGTGTTTCACGAACATTTGATTAGTGGACAGTTAGACGCTCTCATACACTTCCGAGTTGCTGTCCTGAAGTGTTTCAATTCTATCCGATACAATATTGTAAAAACAGTGAACTGTAAACCATTTAAAATCATAAGACATTATTATTTCCCATCTGGCCACATTCATTAATACTAGATGAATAACAATAAAGCAGTAGTACTTTGCTAGAACATTACAGTTAGGAAATCATGTGTTTAGTGGAAGGTGGTACTGAAAATAGTTTCGACTTTATTTGGAACTATGAAAATGAGTTGGGTCGGGTATTCTATTTGAATTCTTGTATGAGGGACTGGTTTAAAATGAGAAAAGGTAGTGGAATCATTAACAACAGAGCAAACGAACGACTTATACAAGGTCTGTGAAACATACGATTACGGCTCTCACAACAATAAGGGAACGCACGACCACAACTAGAATGGATCAGAATAATCGCTCAAACGGAGAACCACACAACAAAAGTGATAAAAACACAGTATTTCCCCTTTGTCTAATTTATTCAATTTTGTCAGCTATTCTTGGATAAGATTCAAGTAAATGTACACAAGTTTAATTTTCCAAAAGGGCAAGGGGAGGTAATGAATCCCACGTGAAACCATTTTCTGACACACAGATACCAATTCCAGTAGTCAGACTTCACCGTCGCTGATTCTGGATACAGCTGAACGAACAGCATTTCTGACTTCGAATAACTTCAGGTTGGATACCAAGTGCACTCCGCCATTCTTACAGAAAAGCACACAATAGAGAAATGAATATTCAGACACATCCAAGCGACTTTTGTAGCGTCCACGACGAGAGAGCGTACAGGTCAGAGACGCAGACCGACTGCGGTATTGTTGATCTTCTTGCTCTCTCGCCTTTTAGCTGTTATGGTAAAATCAAAGTGTAGGTTAAAATGTAGTAACCAAAATTTGTGATTCAGAATAACACAAATTCAACGCTTCAATTCTATTGGGACAATTGCGGACATGTATTCTAGTATTTTACTAATAAGAAAAACGTTGTTATCGAATAAGAAAAGTTGACTGGAACGACAAACTTTGAAAGTTGGTTCCAAATGTATTCGGGATCTGTTTGCGGAAGGTGGTTTTTGTTTGTTTGTTGTGTTCATGTGCTATTGTTGTTATTTGATGTGTAAGCAAACATTGTAAAGAATGAGTGGTTAGTTAATATTTTTTCATTGGAATTAGCATAAACCTGCACATTTAAACGATCGATTTGCGTAAGTTTGGGGACTCGTAAAATCATACAAACAAAAAATATGTGATCCCAGCTTCCGGAGCCTAACACGGCTTCGTGTCTCACATAACTTATATAAGTCGACAACCAGAGAGTGTGATGTTCGATTCTTCAACTCTTCAACGATGAAATGGAAACTAGTGGTTTGCCCTGGGAAAACATATTGAAGTTGTTCATGGTTTTCTGAACAGTAAGTGCTTGTAGTTTGTAGCATTATGGTCATTGTTTACAGTTTCTGCTCTTATGACCTAAAACAGATGTTTGTAGATGGTTGATATATTTTCTTATAAACGGTTGATATCTTTCAGTATTTCAAATACTGAAGTCAACTGAAATTGTATTTTACTGTGTAGCTCATACAGGGATAGCACTAATTATGCACCGAATGACGCAAGGAAGTATGGGCTTTGGAACATTCGACTGATTCAATGTGATCCACAAACATCTAACTGTTTGCAAACGATACTACCACCCACAATACAACAAAAAAACATTGTACATAACACCGAATTCTCGAACAAAAAAATGTGTATTATAGAATCATTTTTAGTGATTTAACATGCGGTACGGGGTCCAGGAATATATAGTGTTATTTGAAGATGCATATAATTCGTCATTATACGTTTGTGCAGTTTTCAACTCTTCTATTATCAACCTATTCATCATGAGTATTTTCTGTGTTTTTTTCTCTTATGCTTTTTCATGAAACTCAAATAGTAACAGAATGTTAATCTCATGTGTGTAACATTTTCAAAAATCATATTTAGAAAAATCATACTTTCGTACCGAAGGAACTTCAGGAAAGGACTGACGGTGAACGCGCAAACGAACCAAACTTCAAAGGACTGTGAAACACACGACCGCGCTTCCCTTAGCTATACAGTCGTCTCGTACCAAAATGAGCAAAATTTACGTTGGTTGATTACAATAGAACACATATATTGCAAAACAGTACTAGTTTTCATTTCGTGTGCTTATTATCTAATTTGCATACTTTTTGTCTAGAAACGTTTAACGCCTCTTTTGCTATGAGTAAAGTTAAAGTATGTTCGAGATGAATGGATTCTGACATTCACACTGAAGAGAGTGTGTAGATCAGAGAGACGCAGATTTTATTCGGCTGCGACTCTATTCGTGTATTTCGTCATTATTGTCTTTTTCGAAGTTTATGTAGTTAAAGTTAGTTATAAGTAGGTCATATAAGTATCCATTGAACAATAAATTATCTATTATTTCACAGTAAATTTCGTTTGTGTGTTTATCGATTTTATTGATTAAGGGAACGGCTCGAGCTGCGATTGAATATCGAAATAAATGTTCCGATTCGTAAGTTGCCTAATACTTCGTTCGCTATTTGGCCAAAAACTGCCCGAGAACTAGCCACCAAAGTGATTGGGTAAGGTTTAACTCTTTAGAAGGGGAAAGTTTTGCAACCATGCGTTGATTGTTCGACAGTATGAAGTATTTGATTGCACAGTCCTTGTTAATTAAATACGTCTGTGAAAAACGATTTTCTGACGTTCTGAAAATGTTCAAAACTTATAAGATTGAACACGACATGGTGGAGCAAATAATGTATTTCAATTGTGACGTTTAATGTGAACATACAAACCCGGATAGGACTACTGTCCTATCCGGCACACGACCCACTATTCAATAGTCTGTGAAAACATTAACCATTCAAAGTCAATTTGTGATTGATCGGATGAAACGTTCAAGGTCAATTTGTGAGAATAAGAAGTTTTCGTATACATCGACAAGTTTGCTGCATCATAAAACACTGCCCATTGATTTTCAAACAGTATAAAGTGTTTTATTGAATAGTTTCCGGAAATTGAGTACGTCTGAAAAAACAGTTTTCTGATGTTCTGAAAATGTTCAAACCTATAAGATTGAACACGACATGGTGGATAAAACAATGTATTCCCATTGCAACGTTTATTATAGCATTTCTTCCGGTCACATGCTATTGAGCCCCCCACTAACGTAAATTGGGGGGGGGGGGGGGGGTGAAAGTAACATGCTCTTTACCAATCGCCCCCACCCTTGTGATTCTTAGTTGAAACAGAGCCATGTTACTTTCACTCCCCATGGTGGGGGTGAAAGTAGCACAGGACTTCTTTTGGCTAAAACGAGAAAAGTGGGGGGCGAAAGTAAAATAGTCGCAAATGGTGTTCCTTGCCTGCCCTCCAGATATTTTTGTCTCTACTCGGCCTCTCCTCACAGTTCTGTTGTAACTGCGAACCGCTTCGACAAGCTCATCACGTTCTTGAATAATCTGAATGTTGATTTCCTGCACAATCGACTACTCTATACAAATTATCACAACACTTACATACTCGTTTTCTACTTAGTTTTGTTTAGGTAGAGTTTCGAGTTGATAGAAGAGTGAAGTATAATCCCGACAACTTTTAGGCGTAATCGAATACACGAAAAAATATGTTGTTCATTGTCAATATGGTTCTGTATTTGAACAATCAACAGTATAACTTTCGACTTAATTCACACAAATGTGTTTCATTTTCGCTACTCGCGGTTCATCACTATTGAAATACGCAAAATACAACTTTTTCATCGCGTAGCTCACACTGGTATTGCTTCATTGTCTGCCGATGGAATGTGCTAGTTATAAAGACTTTGTGAAACACACAGCAGCGCTATAAACTGCAATGAAGTTCAGCCTGCCAGACAAGGGTTTCCTTTAATGAAATTAGCCTAATCTTGTATATTTGATTTACACGTCGACCTTTCTCGAGTAAAACATTATACACTCGTAAATTTAGTAAATAGAAAAATTCACTTTCAGAGAAAATATGAAGGAAAGTTTTGAACCCCAAAGTCTTGAAGTATGTGATTTTTCCTACATCTGAAAGAAGAAAATGTTGGAAATTGATCAGTTGATTGAAAAAAATTAGGAAAATCGGGCGAGAAAATCGGGCTGAAAAAGCTGTGCAACGAAATGTATTGTTCTAGTTTTGTTGCACACATTCGAAACTTCGTATCGTTTTTAGCTGAAAACGGTAAAACCGAACTGAACTCACACACCACCTGGTCCCCCACTTTCTACCAATTTTTACTGTTTTTTATATGCTGTATTTTCCATTGGCCAAGCAAATATGCCGAGTATATTTTGATTTTTTGTAGCGATTCTGGTTTTTTCGGACCTGGTTTTTTTTAACTTTTTTTGCGAAAAACAGAAAAATGTGACTAAACTTCTTCAGATAGGATTAATATTTGGGGTGTTACTTCACTCTGAATGGTTCATCCTCTTTTCAGTTTTTTGTTGGTAAGTGGTTTTACCGCACCATAATGTCGCATAGTCTATTTAAACAGGAACGATTCACAAATCAAATAGTTCGACCTTCGTGTCTTCTGAATATAATAATTTTCATGCAAATCGAGATGTTCAGATTCGTGATTAGCCTGATATAGTTCACACCATTCCTACTGAGACTCCTACAGTAACCTTACTAACTTTCCGAAGGCTGTTGTGAAGCTGAAAATAAAGTTCATGGAAAAAGCTCTCGTATACTTATTCTACCTGACAACGAGAAATAGGTACGAAAATCCTGAACTTCTCCGATCAAAAGTAAGTGTGAAAAACGGCTTGGAATTTTCCAAATCCCACTGTAGGAGTCTCAGTAGGAATGGAAAAGACTATACTTCGTTCGCAATTTGGTGAGGGGCAACTCTTTGAAACCATGCATAGATTGTTTGACAGTATAAAGTGCACGTTTGTGAAAAACGATTTTCTGATGTTCTGAAAATGTTCTAAACATAAAAGGTTGAACACGACATAGTGGATCAAACAATGTATCTTAATTGTAATGTTTAATATGACACGATCAAGTACTATCCCAATCGCCACACGACCCCCTCTCAAATGGTCAGTGACACCGACGAGCGCGTTTCGCACAGCTACAGTCGTGCTGAATTCAATACTGAGCCGGATTTTTTTTTGGTGATTTGACCTTTTTTGGTAAACTAAAACTAAGAACCGGTCACCTGTTTTTCTAACGCAAAGTTTGGTTTTTACCGTTGGTTTGAACGGTAACCGGATTTTTGTTTCAGATTACTTCCAGGTTACTTTGTGAGGTAACCTGGAGAATTGGTAATCAAAAAAGGGTTGCAGTACTAAAATACACGGATATACGGTGGAGTTGGGGAATATAAACATTTCTAGAACATGAATGGTACTAACATTCTGGTGACGTACTGTTATACATACGTTTCGTCAGCGCTATTTTGACAGGAAAGGAATGTCATTTAATTTTGTCCTTATCACTAATCTTAAAGATATCACTTTTTGAATAGTAATAAAATAGAAAGGTGTCACTATATTATATTTTTATTCCTCTTCACCTGATTATTCGAGATTTTTTGACATTCAGGGACCTCCATACCCTGTTGACTCGTGTTTCCCAGAATATTGCGACCGAACGCCTTCTATGGTTCTATCTGAATTGAGAACAATCATATATTACATATTTTCCGCACCTACCGCAGATATTACATATTTTATGACGTAATGAACATCACAATATGCAGTTTTCAGAACGAAACACTTCCGTAAAGCCCTAATGAGAAAAAAACTTTGTATATAGAGATATCAACATGAAACTTTGTCGGTGACAACATATCCACCAGCAGAGTGAACTCTGAAAATTTGAAAAGAATTCATCCTGCCATCTCTCGGAAAAGATACGGAATAGGTCAATGCAGCCGTCGCCCTAGCCGTCGCCGTCGCCGTCGCCGCCGGAAGTTATTTTTGCGAACCGCTACTTCCAATAACTTTACAATATTCCAGACAAATTGAAAACGTTTTTGATATGTTATACGACTTTTTCTCCTCTACCTCTCTCCATCAAACCGAAAAAAATGGTCCAGCCATTTTTGAGAAAATGTACTAAATGTTTTTTGAAATCTCGCATTCCGTGAACAAAAACTAATCTGCGCAGCGCTATCGCGCTGCGCGCGATTAGAGTTATTGGCTACAGCGTCTAAGTTGCAAAAATGTTTCCTTCACCTTCGTCTGTTTTAATTGAGTTTTAAACTACGCACAAAACTTACGAGTATGATAATGATAAGTTTATCAAAGTTCCGATTTGCAGATATTTAAAGTCAGCCTGCTTTTTCATAGTTCAAGGAGCTGGGGTTGAACAATGGGAGCCAATGCTCTTCACCGAATTTTGGCCGAAACTCAATTTATTGCTTATTTTGTAGCGATTCTGTTTTTTCACCAACCCCTAAAACGACGATCTCATAGCGAGTCAATAAATCGATATATTGATTTTTTTTCAATTGAAAGTCACTTTTATTTTTTGAGTCTAATGTCCTCTCGAAGTTTGATCCAAATTCATTCAGCCATTAAGTCAGGACAGACACCAGAAAAATAGGGTTTTTTCACAAAATAAGTCATTAAAAATCGGGTAAGGCGAAATCGAATTCAATATTGGGTCAAAAGACTCACTGAGTATAGAGTCATACGTTCATTACAAAATGATCAAAATCGGAGTGTTGTTTTCCCTCGATTCCATACATGGCTCACTTTTTTTTGAATGTCGGATAATTCTATTCATCGATGAGATACAGTTCCAGACTGAGCTATTATAGAGAGCCACTCGAGAGTACTTGGATCTCACCACGATTGTAGAAGATCTTTCAATGATAAGTTGGAGAAATACTATGTTGAAAAAACGCTGAAATTGACATTTTAGGTGTTTAAAAATCAGATAGTGGACATCTTGAGCTATAAAAAGTTATACATGAATTGCTCATGTATATGAGTCTTATGGACTATAGAATGATATCTGGTCATGCTAAAGGTACATACGTTACATATCCATATGATGTGTGTTATAGGAGTGGTGACTCTGTTTTGCTAAATAAGCACTTTCCAGTGGTGCGCTCCATTTCTCGTTTTCCACAAACCTTTATTTTGACAATAATAAGACCGTGGCCAAGTTTGGTGCGAATTCCTCATTTCGTACCCGAGTTATTGTAAGTCATTCAAAATTGATGACGTCATCAAGATTTCGAAAAAAAATATACGATATTTTTCAAAGTGCCATTGTGAAGGATAGGTTCTCCTTAATCCAGGAAAAATAAAATGAACCAATATTATTGACACGTTTTCAAGATATGAGTGTGACGTCATCGGTTTTTGAGTGATATTTAATAACGTATTACTCGCGAACCACAGAATATTTTTCTGAATTTCTTTCACATCTGAGCAGGGCTTGATGGATACAATTTAGTGACATGTTAAACAAACGGTCATTACATTCAAATAACTGTACTTGTTCACCTCTTTTTCAACGTTTTGCAAATTTGAAAAATCGATATTTCTCAGAAAGAAAGCATTTTCTACCAATCTTTTTTGGGGTAGTTTACTCTCATGACTAACGAAACAGATTCTGAGAATGAGAAAAAAAGTTGTGGAGCCGATTTCGAGAAACGAAATTCGTCCATAACTAATCAATAAATCAATATTATTGATTTTTTCACAATTGAAAGTTTGTTAGTTTCTTATGGTGTATGCACTACTGTAGTTCCATAAGAATTGATACAGTCGTTCTTGAATGGCGTTCATCGAAAAATTATGACGTTTTTGTTTAAACCTTCATAAAAAGTCAATAGATCAAAAGATCGAGAAACAAAAAAAATGATTTTCTTAGAATTGAGGGAGGTACACGTGGTAACAATTTCAGAGTAATCGGAGACGAAAATACCCCTGATGATACCCCTGTCTCCAGATTTTCGCTAAAGTCAACTTCGCCGTAGATCAATATATCGATTTTCTATAATCATCAACTTTGTTTCCCATCCAAGTTGTATTGATGTTAGGAAGTACACAGATTTCGACTGAATCATTGGCCAGTTACAGATAGGTGAAATCGGAGTAGGGGTCATATTACAAGTCACAAAAAGTCGATAAATTAATTTGGTCAACTGGCACTGGGGGTAATTTGTTAGAACACTTGTTTGTACTTATGATACAATTTTCAGACGATTCGGAGTCAAAAAAGCGTCACCAACCCCTAAAACGACGATCTCATAGCGAGTCAATAAATCGATATATTGATTTTTTTTCAATTGAAAGTCACTTTTATTTTTTGAGTCTAATGTCCTCTCGAAGTTTGATCCAAATTCATTCAGCCATTAAGTCAGGACAGACACCAGAAAAATAGGGTTTTTTCACAAAATAAGTCATTAAAAATCGGGTAAGGCGAAATCGAATTCAATATTGGGTCAAAAGACTCACTGAGTATAGAGTCATACGTTCATTACAAAATGATCAAAATCGGAGTGTTGTTTTCCCTCGATTCCATACATGGCTCACTTTTTTTTGAATGTCGGATAATTCTATTCATCGATGAGATACAGTTCCAGACTGAGCTATTATAGAGAGCCACTCGAGAGTACTTGGATCTCACCACGATTGTAGAAGATCTTTCAATGATAAGTTGGAGAAATACTATGTTGAAAAAACGCTGAAATTGACATTTTAGGTGTTTAAAAATCAGATAGTGGACATCTTGAGCTATAAAAAGTTATACATGAATTGCTCATGTATATGAGTCTTATGGACTATAGAATGATATCTGGTCATGCTAAAGGTACATACGTTACATATCCATATGATGTGTGTTATAGGAGTGGTGACTCTGTTTTGCTAAATAAGCACTTTCCAGTGGTGCGCTCCATTTCTCGTTTTCCACAAACCTTTATTTTGACAATAATAAGACCGTGGCCAAGTTTGGTGCGAATTCCTCATTTCGTACCCGAGTTATTGTAAGTCATTCAAAATTGATGACGTCATCAAGATTTCGAAAAAAAATATACGATATTTTTCAAAGTGCCATTGTGAAGGATAGGTTCTCCTTAATCCAGGAAAAATAAAATGAACCAATATTATTGACACGTTTTCAAGATATGAGTGTGACGTCATCGGTTTTTGAGTGATATTTAATAACGTATTACTCGCGAACCACAGAATATTTTTCTGAATTTCTTTCACATCTGAGCAGGGCTTGATGGATACAATTTAGTGACATGTTAAACAAACGGTCATTACATTCAAATAACTGTACTTGTTCACCTCTTTTTCAACGTTTTGCAAATTTGAAAAATCGATATTTCTCAGAAAGAAAGCATTTTCTACCAATCTTTTTTGGGGTAGTTTACTCTCATGACTAACGAAACAGATTCTGAGAATGAGAAAAAAAGTTGTGGAGCCGATTTCGAGAAACGAAATTCGTCCATAACTAATCAATAAATCAATATTATTGATTTTTTCACAATTGAAAGTTTGTTAGTTTCTTATGGTGTATGCACTACTGTAGTTCCATAAGAATTGATACAGTCGTTCTTGAATGGCGTTCATCGAAAAATTATGACGTTTTTGTTTAAACCTTCATAAAAAGTCAATAGATCAAAAGATCGAGAAACAAAAAAAATGATTTTCTTAGAATTGAGGGAGGTACACGTGGTAACAATTTCAGAGTAATCGGAGACGAAAATACCCCTGATGATACCCCTGTCTCCAGATTTTCGCTAAAGTCAACTTCGCCGTAGATCAATATATCGATTTTCTATAATCATCAACTTTGTTTCCCATCCAAGTTGTATTGATGTTAGGAAGTACACAGATTTCGACTGAATCATTGGCCAGTTACAGATAGGTGAAATCGGAGTAGGGGTCATATTACAAGTCACAAAAAGTCGATAAATTAATTTGGTCAACTGGCACTGGGGGTAATTTGTTAGAACACTTGTTTGTACTTATGATACAATTTTCAGACGATTCGGAGTCAAAAAAGCGTCACCAACCCCTAAAACGACGATCTCATAGCGAGTCAATAAATCGATATATTGATTTTTTTTCAATTGAAAGTCACTTTTATTTTTTGAGTCTAATGTCCTCTCGAAGTTTGATCCAAATTCATTCAGCCATTAAGTCAGGACAGACACCAGAAAAATAGGGTTTTTTCACAAAATAAGTCATTAAAAATCGGGTAAGGCGAAATCGAATTCAATATTGGGTCAAAAGACTCACTGAGTATAGAGTCATACGTTCATTACAAAATGATCAAAATCGGAGTGTTGTTTTCCCTCGATTCCATACATGGCTCACTTTTTTTTGAATGTCGGATAATTCTATTCATCGATGAGATACAGTTCCAGACTGAGCTATTATAGAGAGCCACTCGAGAGTACTTGGATCTCACCACGATTGTAGAAGATCTTTCAATGATAAGTTGGAGAAATACTATGTTGAAAAAACGCTGAAATTGACATTTTAGGTGTTTAAAAATCAGATAGTGGACATCTTGAGCTATAAAAAGTTATACATGAATTGCTCATGTATATGAGTCTTATGGACTATAGAATGATATCTGGTCATGCTAAAGGTACATACGTTACATATCCATATGATGTGTGTTATAGGAGTGGTGACTCTGTTTTGCTAAATAAGCACTTTCCAGTGGTGCGCTCCATTTCTCGTTTTCCACAAACCTTTATTTTGACAATAATAAGACCGTGGCCAAGTTTGGTGCGAATTCCTCATTTCGTACCCGAGTTATTGTAAGTCATTCAAAATTGATGACGTCATCAAGATTTCGAAAAAAAATATACGATATTTTTCAAAGTGCCATTGTGAAGGATAGGTTCTCCTTAATCCAGGAAAAATAAAATGAACCAATATTATTGACACGTTTTCAAGATATGAGTGTGACGTCATCGGTTTTTGAGTGATATTTAATAACGTATTACTCGCGAACCACAGAATATTTTTCTGAATTTCTTTCACATCTGAGCAGGGCTTGATGGATACAATTTAGTGACATGTTAAACAAACGGTCATTACATTCAAATAACTGTACTTGTTCACCTCTTTTTCAACGTTTTGCAAATTTGAAAAATCGATATTTCTCAGAAAGAAAGCATTTTCTACCAATCTTTTTTGGGGTAGTTTACTCTCATGACTAACGAAACAGATTCTGAGAATGAGAAAAAAAGTTGTGGAGCCGATTTCGAGAAACGAAATTCGTCCATAACTAATCAATAAATCAATATTATTGATTTTTTCACAATTGAAAGTTTGTTAGTTTCTTATGGTGTATGCACTACTGTAGTTCCATAAGAATTGATACAGTCGTTCTTGAATGGCGTTCATCGAAAAATTATGACGTTTTTGTTTAAACCTTCATAAAAAGTCAATAGATCAAAAGATCGAGAAACAAAAAAAATGATTTTCTTAGAATTGAGGGAGGTACACGTGGTAACAATTTCAGAGTAATCGGAGACGAAAATACCCCTGATGATACCCCTGTCTCCAGATTTTCGCTAAAGTCAACTTCGCCGTAGATCAATATATCGATTTTCTATAATCATCAACTTTGTTTCCCATCCAAGTTGTATTGATGTTAGGAAGTACACAGATTTCGACTGAATCATTGGCCAGTTACAGATAGGTGAAATCGGAGTAGGGGTCATATTACAAGTCACAAAAAGTCGATAAATTAATTTGGTCAACTGGCACTGGGGGTAATTTGTTAGAACACTTGTTTGTACTTATGATACAATTTTCAGACGATTCGGAGTCAAAAAAGCGTCACCAACCCCTAAAACGACGATCTCATAGCGAGTCAATAAATCGATATATTGATTTTTTTTCAATTGAAAGTCACTTTTATTTTTTGAGTCTAATGTCCTCTCGAAGTTTGATCCAAATTCATTCAGCCATTAAGTCAGGACAGACACCAGAAAAATAGGGTTTTTTCACAAAATAAGTCATTAAAAATCGGGTAAGGCGAAATCGAATTCAATATTGGGTCAAAAGACTCACTGAGTATAGAGTCATACGTTCATTACAAAATGATCAAAATCGGAGTGTTGTTTTCCCTCGATTCCATACATGGCTCACTTTTTTTTGAATGTCGGATAATTCTATTCATCGATGAGATACAGTTCCAGACTGAGCTATTATAGAGAGCCACTCGAGAGTACTTGGATCTCACCACGATTGTAGAAGATCTTTCAATGATAAGTTGGAGAAATACTATGTTGAAAAAACGCTGAAATTGACATTTTAGGTGTTTAAAAATCAGATAGTGGACATCTTGAGCTATAAAAAGTTATACATGAATTGCTCATGTATATGAGTCTTATGGACTATAGAATGATATCTGGTCATGCTAAAGGTACATACGTTACATATCCATATGATGTGTGTTATAGGAGTGGTGACTCTGTTTTGCTAAATAAGCACTTTCCAGTGGTGCGCTCCATTTCTCGTTTTCCACAAACCTTTATTTTGACAATAATAAGACCGTGGCCAAGTTTGGTGCGAATTCCTCATTTCGTACCCGAGTTATTGTAAGTCATTCAAAATTGATGACGTCATCAAGATTTCGAAAAAAAATATACGATATTTTTCAAAGTGCCATTGTGAAGGATAGGTTCTCCTTAATCCAGGAAAAATAAAATGAACCAATATTATTGACACGTTTTCAAGATATGAGTGTGACGTCATCGGTTTTTGAGTGATATTTAATAACGTATTACTCGCGAACCACAGAATATTTTTCTGAATTTCTTTCACATCTGAGCAGGGCTTGATGGATACAATTCAGTGACATGTTAAACAAACGGTCATTACATTCAAATAACTGTACTTGTTCACCTCTTTTTCAACGTTTTGCAAATTTGAAAAATCGATATTTCTCAGAAAGAAAGCATTTTCTACCAATCTTTTTTGGGGTAGTTTACTCTCATGACTAACGAAACAGATTCTGAGAATGAGAAAAAAAGTTGTGGAGCCGATTTCGAGAAACGAAATTCGTCCATAACTAATCAATAAATCAATATTATTGATTTTTTCACAATTGAAAGTTTGTTAGTTTCTTATGGTGTATGCACTACTGTAGTTCCATAAGAATTGATACAGTCGTTCTTGAATGGCGTTCATCGAAAAATTATGACGTTTTTGTTTAAACCTTCATAAAAAGTCAATAGATCAAAAGATCGAGAAACAAAAAAAATGATTTTCTTAGAATTGAGGGAGGTACACGTGGTAACAATTTCAGAGTAATCGGAGACGAAAATACCCCTGATGATACCCCTGTCTCCAGATTTTCGCTAAAGTCAACTTCGCCGTAGATCAATATATCGATTTTCTATAATCATCAACTTTGTTTCCCATCCAAGTTGTATTGATGTTAGGAAGTACACAGATTTCGACTGAATCATTGGCCAGTTACAGATAGGTGAAATCGGAGTAGGGGTCATATTACAAGTCACAAAAAGTCGATAAATTAATTTGGTCAACTGGCACTGGGGGTAATTTGTTAGAACACTTGTTTGTACTTATGATACAATTTTCAGACGATTCGGAGTCAAAAAAGCGTCACCAACCCCTAAAACGACGATCTCATAGCGAGTCAATAAATCGATATATTGATTTTTTTTCAATTGAAAGTCACTTTTATTTTTTGAGTCTAATGTCCTCTCGAAGTTTGATCCAAATTCATTCAGCCATTAAGTCAGGACAGACACCAGAAAAATAGGGTTTTTTCACAAAATAAGTCATTAAAAATCGGGTAAGGCGAAATCGAATTCAATATTGGGTCAAAAGACTCACTGAGTATAGAGTCATACGTTCATTACAAAATGATCAAAATCGGAGTGTTGTTTTCCCTCGATTCCATACATGGCTCACTTTTTTTTGAATGTCGGATAATTCTATTCATCGATGAGATACAGTTCCAGACTGAGCTATTATAGAGAGCCACTCGAGAGTACTTGGATCTCACCACGATTGTAGAAGATCTTTCAATGATAAGTTGGAGAAATACTATGTTGAAAAAACGCTGAAATTGACATTTTAGGTGTTTAAAAATCAGATAGTGGACATCTTGAGCTATAAAAAGTTATACATGAATTGCTCATGTATATGAGTCTTATGGACTATAGAATGATATCTGGTCATGCTAAAGGTACATACGTTACATATCCATATGATGTGTGTTATAGGAGTGGTGACTCTGTTTTGCTAAATAAGCACTTTCCAGTGGTGCGCTCCATTTCTCGTTTTCCACAAACCTTTATTTTGACAATAATAAGACCGTGGCCAAGTTTGGTGCGAATTCCTCATTTCGTACCCGAGTTATTGTAAGTCATTCAAAATTGATGACGTCATCAAGATTTCGAAAAAAAATATACGATATTTTTCAAAGTGCCATTGTGAAGGATAGGTTCTCCTTAATCCAGGAAAAATAAAATGAACCAATATTATTGACACGTTTTCAAGATATGAGTGTGACGTCATCGGTTTTTGAGTGATATTTAATAACGTATTACTCGCGAACCACAGAATATTTTTCTGAATTTCTTTCACATCTGAGCAGGGCTTGATGGATACAATTCAGTGACATGTTAAACAAACGGTCATTACATTCAAATAACTGTACTTGTTCACCTCTTTTTCAACGTTTTGCAAATTTGAAAAATCGATATTTCTCAGAAAGAAAGCATTTTCTACCAATCTTTTTTGGGGTAGTTTACTCTCATGACTAACGAAACAGATTCTGAGAATGAGAAAAAAAGTTGTGGAGCCGATTTCGAGAAACGAAATTCGTCCATAACTAATCAATAAATCAATATTATTGATTTTTTCACAATTGAAAGTTTGTTAGTTTCTTATGGTGTATGCACTACTGTAGTTCCATAAGAATTGATACAGTCGTTCTTGAATGGCGTTCATCGAAAAATTATGACGTTTTTGTTTAAACCTTCATAAAAAGTCAATAGATCAAAAGATCGAGAAACAAAAAAAATGATTTTCTTAGAATTGAGGGAGGTACACGTGGTAACAATTTCAGAGTAATCGGAGACGAAAATACCCCTGATGATACCCCTGTCTCCAGATTTTCGCTAAAGTCAACTTCGCCGTAGATCAATATATCGATTTTCTATAATCATCAACTTTGTTTCCCATCCAAGTTGTATTGATGTTAGGAAGTACACAGATTTCGACTGAATCATTGGCCAGTTACAGATAGGTGAAATCGGAGTAGGGGTCATATTACAAGTCACAAAAAGTCGATAAATTAATTTGGTCAACTGGCACTGGGGGTAATTTGTTAGAACACTTGTTTGTACTTATGATACAATTTTCAGACGATTCGGAGTCAAAAAAGCGTCACCAACCCCTAAAACGACGATCTCATAGCGAGTCAATAAATCGATATATTGATTTTTTTTCAATTGAAAGTCACTTTTATTTTTTGAGTCTAATGTCCTCTCGAAGTTTGATCCAAATTCATTCAGCCATTAAGTCAGGACAGACACCAGAAAAATAGGGTTTTTTCACAAAATAAGTCATTAAAAATCGGGTAAGGCGAAATCGAATTCAATATTGGGTCAAAAGACTCACTGAGTATAGAGTCATACGTTCATTACAAAATGATCAAAATCGGAGTGTTGTTTTCCCTCGATTCCATACATGGCTCACTTTTTTTTGAATGTCGGATAATTCTATTCATCGATGAGATACAGTTCCAGACTGAGCTATTATAGAGAGCCACTCGAGAGTACTTGGATCTCACCACGATTGTAGAAGATCTTTCAATGATAAGTTGGAGAAATACTATGTTGAAAAAACGCTGAAATTGACATTTTAGGTGTTTAAAAATCAGATAGTGGACATCTTGAGCTATAAAAAGTTATACATGAATTGCTCATGTATATGAGTCTTATGGACTATAGAATGATATCTGGTCATGCTAAAGGTACATACGTTACATATCCATATGATGTGTGTTATAGGAGTGGTGACTCTGTTTTGCTAAATAAGCACTTTCCAGTGGTGCGCTCCATTTCTCGTTTTCCACAAACCTTTATTTTGACAATAATAAGACCGTGGCCAAGTTTGGTGCGAATTCCTCATTTCGTACCCGAGTTATTGTAAGTCATTCAAAATTGATGACGTCATCAAGATTTCGAAAAAAAATATACGATATTTTTCAAAGTGCCATTGTGAAGGATAGGTTCTCCTTAATCCAGGAAAAATAAAATGAACCAATATTATTGACACGTTTTCAAGATATGAGTGTGACGTCATCGGTTTTTGAGTGATATTTAATAACGTATTACTCGCGAACCACAGAATATTTTTCTGAATTTCTTTCACATCTGAGCAGGGCTTGATGGATACAATTTAGTGACATGTTAAACAAACGGTCATTACATTCAAATAACTGTACTTGTTCACCTCTTTTTCAACGTTTTGCAAATTTGAAAAATCGATATTTCTCAGAAAGAAAGCATTTTCTACCAATCTTTTTTGGGGTAGTTTACTCTCATGACTAACGAAACAGATTCTGAGAATGAGAAAAAAAGTTGTGGAGCCGATTTCGAGAAACGAAATTCGTCCATAACTAATCAATAAATCAATATTATTGATTTTTTCACAATTGAAAGTTTGTTAGTTTCTTATGGTGTATGCACTACTGTAGTTCCATAAGAATTGATACAGTCGTTCTTGAATGGCGTTCATCGAAAAATTATGACGTTTTTGTTTAAACCTTCATAAAAAGTCAATAGATCAAAAGATCGAGAAACAAAAAAAATGATTTTCTTAGAATTGAGGGAGGTACACGTGGTAACAATTTCAGAGTAATCGGAGACGAAAATACCCCTGATGATACCCCTGTCTCCAGATTTTCGCTAAAGTCAACTTCGCCGTAGATCAATATATCGATTTTCTATAATCATCAACTTTGTTTCCCATCCAAGTTGTATTGATGTTAGGAAGTACACAGATTTCGACTGAATCATTGGCCAGTTACAGATAGGTGAAATCGGAGTAGGGGTCATATTACAAGTCACAAAAAGTCGATAAATTAATTTGGTCAACTGGCACTGGGGGTAATTTGTTAGAACACTTGTTTGTACTTATGATACAATTTTCAGACGATTCGGAGTCAAAAAAGCGTCACCAACCCCTAAAACGACGATCTCATAGCGAGTCAATAAATCGATATATTGATTTTTTTTCAATTGAAAGTCACTTTTATTTTTTGAGTCTAATGTCCTCTCGAAGTTTGATCCAAATTCATTCAGCCATTAAGTCAGGACAGACACCAGAAAAATAGGGTTTTTTCACAAAATAAGTCATTAAAAATCGGGTAAGGCGAAATCGAATTCAATATTGGGTCAAAAGACTCACTGAGTATAGAGTCATACGTTCATTACAAAATGATCAAAATCGGAGTGTTGTTTTCCCTCGATTCCATACATGGCTCACTTTTTTTTGAATGTCGGATAATTCTATTCATCGATGAGATACAGTTCCAGACTGAGCTATTATAGAGAGCCACTCGAGAGTACTTGGATCTCACCACGATTGTAGAAGATCTTTCAATGATAAGTTGGAGAAATACTATGTTGAAAAAACGCTGAAATTGACATTTTAGGTGTTTAAAAATCAGATAGTGGACATCTTGAGCTATAAAAAGTTATACATGAATTGCTCATGTATATGAGTCTTATGGACTATAGAATGATATCTGGTCATGCTAAAGGTACATACGTTACATATCCATATGATGTGTGTTATAGGAGTGGTGACTCTGTTTTGCTAAATAAGCACTT
This sequence comes from Litoditis marina, assembly GCA_964036275.1. Taxonomy (NCBI): domain Eukaryota; kingdom Metazoa; phylum Nematoda; class Chromadorea; order Rhabditida; family Rhabditidae; genus Litoditis; species Litoditis marina. The sequence goes on from OZ038436.1 coordinate 8,398,860, forward strand.
TCCAGTGGTGCGCTCCATTTCTCGTTTTCCACAAACCTTTATTTTGACAATAATAAGACCGTGGCCAAGTTTGGTGCGAATTCCTCATTTCGTACCCGAGTTATTGTAAGTCATTCAAAATTGATGACGTCATCAAGATTTCGAAAAAAAATATAAAAAAAATATCTACTTTGATTCTGAGGACATCACGCTACGCACAAGATCACGGGGAATCCGAATTTCATAACTAGAAGTTTGTAGCTTCAAAGAGAACAAAGTTACAGCTGTTTGAAAATTGACCAAATTCCCTACATTTTTGCTCGATTCTGATGAGATGACTTAATTATATTGACCCGTTCTATTTTTCCTGTATCACATAGGACCGTAAAGCACTCATGGAACCGACAGAAAGGCTGTATATTTTTTTTGAAATTCGACCTCCCTAATACATAACTATAGTAAACTCTAAAGCGTGACACACTTTTGTTGAGTTATTGTCTTCAGACCTCGCTACCAGCTATGTTTTCGGAAGTAATGTAAGTAGGCAGTAGGCCTGGACGTAACCCACATCAAGTTGTGTTTAAAAACAATGTACAGTTCGAAAGTCAGCTGATTTTCGCCCTCCTTCTAACTTGTGTAAATTACCGCTACATTTGTCTACTTCGATTCTGAGGACACCACGCTACGCACAAGATCACGGGAAATCCGAATTTCATAACTAGAAGTTTGTAGCTTCAAAGAGAACAAATCACCTATACTATACCAAACTCAAACTAGGTAACCTTTTTTCTCAACATTTCAGCTTGTCATTACATGTACGTATACCTTGAAGATTTCCTTTTTTTGCAAATTTTATGACCAGTTTAGTGACAAAGATCAAAAGATCAACTTTGTAATACACGTGAACGGCTGAACTAATTTCAACGACGTTCAGACCTACAGTATGTGTCCACCAAGCTAAATAAGATTGTACAAAAATAAATCGATTTTATTGATTTTTTCGAAAGTTATGAACTTGTGAAATTTGACCAGAAAATTTTCAAAAAAGTTCGATACGTCTGAAACTTTGTCATGTTTAACGGTATACTTGACTGAATCAATATGCGAGAATCACCTATACTATACCAAACTCAAACTAGGTAACCTTTTTTCTCAACATTTCAGCTTGTCATTACATGTACGTATACCTTGAAGCCTTCCAAGTAAATTTCGTCGCGGAAAAGTTTTGCTTTTGATCTATTGATTTTTGGTGATCATTTTTATGGACCCTACTCAGATTTCACGTAGCTGTAACTCGGCAGCCATGCGGCTCTGACCTTAGTGCTTGCTAACATGAATACAACTCGGATGGGAAACAAAGATGATGACAACAAAAAATCGATAACTTGATCTACCGCAAAGTTGACTTTAGCAAAAAAGTGCCCGACTAGGGGGTTCAGAGCAATTTTTTGACTCCGATTTCTCTGAAATTTCTTTTATAGATATTACATCAAAATCTAAGAATGTCTTTTGAAGGAATTTTTATGATATTGATTTATTGATTTTTTATGAGTGTTGGAATTTAGGTCTAGCAGTTTTTTAGTATACGTAACAGGTCAACCCCTGCTTCGATCTTCATGAAACTTCATCAACGTTCAGCACAATCAAAATCAATAGGGGTCTTAATTGACCAAAATCGATAATATCGATTTATTGATTAGTTATGAGAAGTCGTAAAATGGCCAAAATCGCTACGAAAACTTTCAAACCTACGCAACAGGTGTCATATTTCAACAGATTGTAGTACTAAATAAAATAAAATCTTTCACCGTGGCGCTTTTTGAGATTTCCTTTTTTTGCAAATTTTATGACCAGTTTAGTGACAAAGATCAAAAGATCAACTTTGTAATACACGTGAACGGCTGAACTAATTTCAACGACGTTCAGACCTACAGTATGTGTCCACCAAGCTAAATAAGATTGTACAAAAATAAATCGATTTTATTGATTTTTTCGAAAGTTATGAACTTGTGAAATTTGACCAGAAAATTTTCAAAAAAGTTCGATACGTCTGAAACTTTGTCATGTTTAACGGTATACTTGACTGAATCAATATGCGAGAATCACCTATACTATACCAAACTCAAACTAGGTAACCTTTTTTCTCAACATTTCAGCTTGTCATTACATGTACGTATACCTTGAAGCCTTCCAAGTAAATTTCGTCGCGGAAAAGTTTTGCTTTTGATCTATTGATTTTTGGTGATCATTTTTATGGACCCCACTCAGATTTCACGTAGCTGTAACTCGGCAGCCATGCGGCTCTGACCTTAGTGCTTGCTAACATGAATACAACTCGGATGGGAAACAAAGATGATGACAACAAAAAATCGATAACTTGATCTACCGCAAAGTTGACTTTAGCAAAAAAGTGCCCGACTAGGGGGTTCAGAGCAATTTTTTGACTCCGATTTCTCTGAAATTTCTTTTATAGATATTACATCAAAATCTAAGAATGTCTTTTGAAGGAATTTTTATGATATTGATTTATTGATTTTTTATGAGTGTTGGAATTTAGGTCTAGCAGTTTTTTAGTATACGTAACAGGTCAACCCCTGCTTCGATCTTCATGAAACTTCATCAACGTTCAGCACAATCAAAATCAATAGGGGTCTTAATTGACCAAAATCGATAATATCGATTTATTGATTAGTTATGAGAAGTCGTAAAATGGCCAAAATCGCTACGAAAACTTTCAAACCTACGCAACAGGTGTCATATTTCAACAGATTGTAGTACTAAATAAAATAAAATCTTTCACCGTGGCGCTTTTTGAGATTTCCTTTTTTTGCAAATTTTATGACCAGTTTAGTGACAAAGATCAAAAGATCAACTTTGTAATACACGTGAACGGCTGAACTAATTTCAACGACGTTCAGACCTACAGTATGTGTCCACCAAGCTAAATAAGATTGTACAAAAATAAATCGATTTTATTGATTTTTTCGAAAGTTATGAACTTGTGAAATTTGACCAGAAAATTTTCAAAAAAGTTCGATACGTCTGAAACTTTGTCATGTTTAACGGTATACTTGACTGAATCAATATGCGAGAATCACCTATACTATACCAAACTCAAACTAGGTAACCTTTTTTCTCAACATTTCAGCTTGTCATTACATGTACGTATACCTTGAAGCCTTCCAAGTAAATTTCGTCGCGGAAAAGTTTTGCTTTTGATCTATTGATTTTTGGTGATCATTTTTATGGACCCTACTCAGATTTCACGTAGCTGTAACTCGGCAGCCATGCGGCTCTGACCTTAGTGCTTGCTAACATGAATACAACTCGGATGGGAAACAAAGATGATGACAACAAAAAATCGATAACTTGATCTACCGCAAAGTTGACTTTAGCAAAAAAGTGCCCGACTAGGGGGTTCAGAGCAATTTTTTGACTCCGATTTCTCTGAAATTTCTTTTATAGATATTACATCAAAATCTAAGAATGTCTTTTGAAGGAATTTTTATGATATTGATTTATTGATTTTTTATGAGTGTTGGAATTTAGGTCTAGCAGTTTTTTAGTATACGTAACAGGTCAACCCCTGCTTCGATCTTCATGAAACTTCATCAACGTTCAGCACAATCAAAATCAATAGGGGTCTTAATTGACCAAAATCGATAATATCGATTTATTGATTAGTTATGAGAAGTCGTAAAATGGCCAAAATCGCTACGAAAACTTTCAAACCTACGCAACAGGTGTCATATTTCAACAGATTGTAGTACTAAATAAAATAAAATCTTTCACCGTGGCGCTTTTTGAGATTTCCTTTTTTTGCAAATTTTATGACCAGTTTAGTGACAAAGATCAAAAGATCAACTTTGTAATACACGTGAACGGCTGAACTAATTTCAACGACGTTCAGACCTACAGTATGTGTCCACCAAGCTAAATAAGATTGTACAAAAATAAATCGATTTTATTGATTTTTTCGAAAGTTATGAACTTGTGAAATTTGACCAGAAAATTTTCAAAAAAGTTCGATACGTCTGAAACTTTGTCATGTTTAACGGTATACTTGACTGAATCAATATGCGAGAAACTGGAGATGTTCATCGAGTAGTTTTTGAGAAATGCATGATTCAAGATACCAACCCGTACTATGTACGGCGCAACGAGAAAATTTCAAAACTGCTCAAATGATGAAATTACCTACTTTAAACTCAGTTAAACATGACAAAACCGTGGGGGGCTTGGGGGGGCACCCCCCAACTAGCGGGGCCCGCGGCGTCAGCCGCGGGACCGGCTAGTCACCTATACTATACCTAACTCATCACCTATATCATAATAAAGAAGAACTGTAAAACTTCAAACCTATTCGAATTGTCCATAACTCATAGTGAAGATAGGAAATCCAATTTAATTCGATTTCGCTCTGCCGTTTTTCGTCATATTGATTTATTGATTTTTAATGACCTAAAATAGAAAAGTGAAATTTTGCGATTTCAGACCCCAAACTCCGTCAGCATAAACTAGAGACTACTTTAAGGTTTTTGAGAGGTATCATTTTTTTTCTTTTGCGTTTAAAGCTTTTTATGGCATTTTTTACGAAAAATAAATCTCAAGCTCATGCTACTGTGCGCCAACCAGGCAGTGTCAGCTCACGTGGTTCAGTACACGTGACTCACATGAGCGACAGACTAAGATGATCCAAGAAAAAAATCGATATATTGATCTACCGCGAAGTTGACTTTAGCAAAATTTTGGAGATAGGGGGTTCAGCAGGGGTATTTTTGGCTCCGATTCTTCTGAAACTCTTACCATGTACACCACTAATGATTCTAAAGAGGCACTTTTTATAAAAAATTCTGATATTGATTTATTGATTTTTTATTACGGTTTTTAGGTGACCCTCAGAAATGTTCATCGTTCACCATTCAATAGTGACTGCACCAATTGTCATGAAACTTGACTGGTGAACATGACATAAAAAATGAACATGACCTTCAATTGACCAAAATCGATAATATCGATTTATCGATTAGTTATGAATGAGGTCAAAAATGAAAAAGTCGGTTCTGAAATTTTCAAACTTGTTCGATTGCTACCATATTTGAATGTGCAATACTACTGAACAAAATAAGAGTTTCCATCGAGGCGATTTCTAAGATATCGACTTTATCGCACGTTATCGATTGTTTCATGAAAATGTTAATTTTTTTCTCGAGCTACTGTGACTGTATATGTAACCGTGGTTTTGTACAAGTTGTGTAAGTAACACAACTTCATACCTTCTTCAATGTTATGTAAACAAAAAATCAATAAACTGCATTATCGATTAGTTAGAGAGGTGCCAAAACGGAAAAGTGAAAATTCAAACTACATCAATTTGTTCCAAATTTCTACATTGTATGCAGTAACAACTACTTTGTCACATGCCTAAAGGAATAATGTTTTGATTCAAGTTTAAGCATTTTATTGATTTTTCCATGTAAAAAACCCATTTTCGTGGTTGATGTACTGACTAAACGGCTCGATGAATTTAGATCAAACTTCAGCAATAGATCATATCAGATAATTGAATAGGATTTTCAATTACCAAAAATTGATAATATCGATTTATTGATTAGTTATGGAAGTTTGTAAAACTGAAAAATCTTAACATATGCATACTTTAAAAACGTTTAAGTAACTGTAAAAATGTTACGACCATAACAATTTTCAACATGATTAAAAAGGGGGGGTCTGGGGGGTCACCCCCCCAGCTAGCGGGGCCCGCGGCGTATATCATAATAAAGAAGAACTGTAAAACTTCAAACCTATTCGAATTGTCCATAACTCATAGTGAAGATAGGAAATCCAATTTAATTCGATTTCGCTCTGCCGTTTTTCGTCATATTGATTTATTGATTTTTAATGACCTAAAATAGAAAAGTGAAATTTTGCGATTTCAGACCCCAAACTCCGTCAGCATAAACTAGAGACTACTTTAAGGTTTTTGAGAGGTATCATTTTTTTTCTTTTGCGTTTAAAGCTTTTTATGGCATTTTTTACGAAAAATAAATCTCAAGCTCATGCTACTGTGCGCCAACCAGGCAGTGTCAGCTCACGTGGTTCAGTACACGTGACTCACATGAGCGACAGACTAAGATGATCCAAGAAAAAAATCGATATATTGATCTACCGCGAAGTTGACTTTAGCAAAATTTTGGAGATAGGGGGTTCAGCAGGGGTATTTTTGGCTCCGATTCTTCTGAAACTCTTACCATGTACACCACTAATGATTCTAAAGAGGCACTTTTTATAAAAAATTCTGATATTGATTTATTGATTTTTTATTACGGTTTTTAGGTGACCCTCAGAAATGTTCATCGTTCACCATTCAATAGTGACTGCACCAATTGTCATGAAACTTGACTGGTGAACATGACATAAAAAATGAACATGACCTTCAATTGACCAAAATCGATAATATCGATTTATCGATTAGTTATGAATGAGGTCAAAAATGAAAAAGTCGGTTCTGAAATTTTCAAACTTGTTCGATTGCTACCATATTTGAATGTGCAATACTACTGAACAAAATAAGAGTTTCCATCGAGGCGATTTCTAAGATATCGACTTTATCGCACGTTATCGATTGTTTCATGAAAATGTTAATTTTTTTCTCGAGCTACTGTGACTGTATATGTAACCGTGGTTTTGTACAAGTTGTGTAAGTAACACAACTTCATACCTTCTTCAATGTTATGTAAACAAAAAATCAATAAACTGCATTATCGATTAGTTAGAGAGGTGCCAAAACGGAAAAGTGAAAATTCAAACTACATCAATTTGTTCCAAATTTCTACATTGTATGCAGTAACAACTACTTTGTCACATGCCTAAAGGAATAATGTTTTGATTCAAGTTTAAGCATTTTATTGATTTTTCCATGTAAAAAACCCATTTTCGTGGTTGATGTACTGACTAAACGGCTCGATGAATTTAGATCAAACTTCAGCAATAGATCATATCAGATAATTGAATAGGATTTTCAATTACCAAAAATTGATAATATCGATTTATTGATTAGTTATGGAAGTTTGTAAAACTGAAAAATCTTAACATATGCATACTTTAAAAACGTTTAAGTAACTGTAAAAATGTTACGACCATAACAATTTTCAACATGATTAAAAAGGGGGGGTCTGGGGGGTCACCCCCCCAGCTAGCGGGGCCCGCGGCGTCAGCCGCGGGACCGGCTAGTCACCTATACTATACCTAACTCAAAGTCCCTAACGTTTTTTCTCAACATTTCAACTCGTCATTACATGTACGTATACCTTCAAGTGTTCTAAGTAATTTTCGTCGCGGAAAAGTTTTGCTTTTGATCTATTGATTTTTAATGATCATTTTTATGGACCCTACTCAGATTTCACATAGCTGTAACTTGCCAGCCATGCGGCCGTGACCTTAGTGCTTTCTAACATGAATACAACTCGGATGGGAAACAAAGATGATGATCACAAAAAATTGATAAATTGATCTACCGCGAAGTTGACTTTAGCCGAAATCGATATGAACCCCCTGTCTCCGAGAAAAAATTTGGCCCTATCAGCTCAAAACTCCTACCACGTATACTACGTCAAAATCTAAGGATGTCTTTTGAAGGAATTCTCCTGATATTGATTTATCGATTTTTTACAATGCTTTTTATTTTGACCCAAAATTTTTTCGTTGTTCACCATTCACGTAGCACTTGACCAATTGTTATGAAACTTGTGGAGTATGCATGACTCAACAAATGAATATGACTTTCAATTGGACAAAATCGATAATATCGATTTATTGATTAGTTCTGAGAGTTGGTGAAAATGGAAAAGTCGGTTCTGAAATTTTCAAAACGACTCAATGGCTATCATATTCTGGCAATCAATACTACTAAACAAAATAAGACTTTTCACCGTGACGATTTTTGACTACTCGATTTTAACGCAATTTATCGAGTGTTTTATGAACCCTACTCAGATTTCATGTAGCTGTAACTTGCCGGCCATACGGCCGTGACCTTAGTGCTTTCTAACATGAATACAACTTGGATGGGAAACAAACATGATGATCATTAAAAATCGATATATTGATCTACCGCAAAGTTGACTTTAGCAGAAACTCCGTTGATACCCCTGTCTACGAGAAAAAATTTGGCCTGATTGTCTTGAAAGTTTCACCAAGTATACTACTCGAAAATACAAGAGGTGCTTTTTTTTCAAATCACAAAATATTGATTTATTGATTTTTTATGATCATTTTTATGAACCGAACTCAGATTTCACGTAGCTGTAACTTGCCAGCCATGCGGCCGTGACCTTAGTGCTTCTCAACATCAATACAACTTGGATGGGAAACAAACATGATGATCATGAATAATCGATATATTGATCTACCGCAAAGTTGACGTTAGCAGAAACTCCGTTGATACCCCTGTCTACGAGAAAAAATTTGGCCTGATTGTCTTGAAAGTTTCACCAAGTATACTACTCAAAAATACAAGAGGTGCTTTTTTTTCAAATCACAAAATATTGATTTATTGATTTTTTATGATCATTTTTATGAACCGAACTCAGATTTCACATAGCTGTAACTTGCCAGCCATGCGGCCGTGACCTTAGTGCTTCTCAACATCAATACAACTCGGATGGGAAACAAACATGTTGATCATGAAAAATTGATATATTGATCTACCGCAAAGTTGACTTTAGCAGAAACTCCGTTGATACCCCTGTCTACGAGAAAAAAATTGGCCTGATTGTCTTGAAAGTTTCACCAAGTATACTACTTAAAAATACAAGAGGTGCATTTTTTTCAAATCACAAAATATTGATTTATTGATTTTTTATGATCATTTTTATGAAAATTTCATGATTTTTCGGTGTAAGTTATTCGAGCACGACTGAACCAATTTCTATGAAACTTCAGCAGTGAACATGCCATAATAAATAGATGTGACTTTCAATCCAAAAAAATCGATAATATCGATTTATTGATTAGTTATGAAAATTTGTAAAACTGAAAAATCTCAACATGTACAACTTTCAAAGACATTAAAGTAACTGTAAAAATGTTACGAACATAACAATTTTAAACATGACTAAGACGCGGGGGTCTGGGGGGCACCCCCAGCTAGCGGGGCGCGCGGCGTCAGCCGCGCGACCCACTAGTCACCTATACTATACCTAACTCAAAGTCCCTAACGTTTTTTCTCAACATTTCAACTCGTCATTACATGTACGTATACCTTCAAGTGTTCTAAGTAATTTTCGTCGCTAATTAGTGCTGCTTTTGATCTATTGATTTTTAATGATCATTTTTATGAACCCTACTCAGATTTCATGTAGCTGTAATTTGCCGGCCATGCGGCCGTGACCTTAGTGCTTCCTAACATGAATACAACTCGGATGGGAAACAAAGATGATGGTAACAAAAAATCGATAAATTGATCTACCGCGAAGTTGACTTTAGCCGAAATCGTTATGAACCCCCTGTCTCCGAGAAAAAATTTGGCTCTATCGGCTCAAAACTCCTACCACGTATACTACATCAAAATCTAAGGATGTCTTTTGAAGGAATTTCCGTGATATTGATTTATCGATTTTTTACAATGGTTTTTATTTTGACCCAAAATTTTTTCTTGGTTCACCATTCACGAAGGACTCAACTAATTGTCATGAAACTTTTGGAGTGTGCTTGACTCAACAAATGAATATGACTTTCAATTGGACAAAATCGATAATATCGATTTATTGATTAGTTATGAGAGGTGTTAAAAATGGAAAAGTCGGTTCTGAAATTTTCAAAGCGACTCAATGGTTACCATATTCTGGAAATGAATACTACTGAGCAAAATAAGACTTTTCATCGTGGCGATTTTTGACTTCTCGATTTTAACGCAATTTATCGAGTGTTTTATGAACCCTACTCAGATTTCATGTAGCTGTAACTTGCCGGTCATGCGGCCGTGACCTTAGTGCTTCCTAACATGAATACAACTCGGATGGGAAACAAAGATGATGGTAACCAAAAATCGATAATATGATCTACAGCGAAGTTGACTTTAGGCGAAATCGATATGAACCCCCTGTCTTCGAGAAAAAATTTGGCCCGATCGGCTCAAAACTCCTATCCTGTATACTACTTCAAAATCTAAGGATGTCTTTTAGAGGAATTTCCGTGATATTGATTTATCGATTTTTTACAAAGGTTTTTATCTTGACCCCAAAATTTTTCGCTGTCCACCATTCACGGGGGACTCAACCAATTGTCGTGAAACACGTGTAGTGTGCTTGACTCAACAAATGAATATGACTTTCAATTGGACAAAATCAATAATATCGATTTATCGATTAGTTAGAGAGTTGACTAAATGGAAAAGTGAAAATTCAAACTACACCAATTCCTCCCTAATTTTCACATGACACTTGATATAGACGATTACGTCAAGTCTCAAAAGGATTTAAGTTCTAATTACGTTTGAAGCATTTTATTGATTATTTTATGTAAAAAACCTATTTTGGAGGATTATGTACTGACAAAACGGCTTGATGGATTTGGATCAAACTTCAGCAATAGATCATATTTGATAAATAAATGGGACTTTCAATTGACAAAAATCGATAAAATCGATTTATTGATTAGTTATGAAAATTTGTAAAACTGAAAAATCTCAACATGTACAACTTTCAAAGACATCAAAGTAACTGTAAAAATGTTACAAACATAACAATTTCAAACATGACAAAGCCGCGGGGGTCTGGGGGGCACCCCCAGCTAGCGGACGCGCGGCGTCAGCCGCGCGGCCGGCTAGTCACCTATACTATACCTAACTCAAAGTCCCTAACGTTTTTTCTCAACATTTCAACTCGTCATTACATGTACGTATACCTCCAAGCCTTCTAATTAATTTTCGTCGCGGAAAAGTTTTGCTTTTGATCTATTGATTTTTAATGATCATTTTTATGGACCCTACTCAGATTTCACATAGCTGTAACTTGCCAGCCATGCGGCCGTGACCTTAGTGCTTTCTAATATGAATACAACTCGGATGGGAAACAAAGATGATGACAACAAAAAATCGATAAATTGATCTACCGCGAAGTTGACTTTAGCCGAAATCGACATGAACCCCCTGTCTCCGAGAAAAAATTTGGCTCTATCGGCTCAAAACTCCTACCACGTATACTACATCAAAATCTAAGGATGTCTTTTGAAGGAATTTTCCTGATATTGATTTATCGATTTTTTACCATGGTTTTTATTTTGACCCAAAATTTTTCATTGTTCACCATTCAGGTAAGACTCAACCAATTGTTATGAAACTCGTGTAGTGTGCTTGACTCAACAAATGAATATGACTTTCAATTGGACAAAATCAATAATATCGATTTATTGATTAGTTATGAGAGGTGATAAAAATGGAAAAGTCGGTTCTGAAATTTTCAAAACGACTCAATGGCTACCATATTTTGGCAAGAAATACTACTAAACAAAATAAGACTTTTCACCGTGGCGATTTTTGACTACTCGATTTTAACGCAATTTATCGAGTGTTTTATGAACCCTACTCAGATTTCATGTAGCTGTAACTTGCCGGCCATGCGGCCGTGACCTTAGTGCTTCCTAACATGAATACAACTCGGATGGGAAACAAAGATGATGGTAACCAAAAATCGATAATATGATCTACCGCGAAGTTGACTTTGGGCGAAATCGATATGAACCCCCTGTCTCCGAGAAAAAATTTGGCCCGATCGGCTCAAAACTCCTACCATGTATACTACTTCAAAATCTAAGGATGTCTTTTGGAGGAATTTCCGTGATATTGATTTATCGATTTTTTACAAAGGTTTTTATCTTGACCCCAAAATTTTTCGCTGTCCACCATTCACGGGGGACTCAACCAATTGTCGTGAAACTCGTGTAGTGTGCTTGACTCAATAAATGAATATGACTTTCAATTGGACAAAATCAATAATATCGATTTATCGATTAGTTAGAGAGTTGACTAAATGGAAAAGTGAAAATTCAAACTACACCAATTCCTCCCAAATTTTCACATGACACTTGGTATAGACGATTACGTCAAGTCCCAAGAGGATTTAAGTTCTTATTACGTTTGAAGCATTTTATTGATTATTTTATGTAAAAAACCTATTTTGGAGGATTATGTACTGACAAAACGGCTTGATGGATTTGGATCAAACTTCAGCAATAGATCATATTTGATAAATAAATAGGACTTTTAATTGACAAAAATCGATAATATCGATTTATTGATTAGTTATGAAAATTTGTAAAACTGAAAAATCTCAACATGTACAACTTTCAAAGACATCAAAGTAACTGTAAAAATGTTACAAACATAACAATTTCAAACATGACAAAGCCGCGGGGGTCTGGGGGGCACCCCCAGCTAGCGGGGTCCGCGGCGTCAGTCAACTATACTATACCTAACAATATATACGTTACCTTTTTTCTCAACATTTCAGCTTGTCATTACATGTACGTATACCTCCAAGCCTTCTAAGTAAATTTCGTCGCTAATTAGTGCTGCTTTTGATTTATTGATTTTTAATGATCATTTTTATGAACCCTACTCAGATTTCATGTAGCTGTAACTTGCCAGCCATGCGGCCCTGACCTTCGAGCTTCCTAACATGTACACAACTCGGATGGGAAACAAAGATGATGACAACAAAAAATCGATAACTTGATCTACCGCGAAGTTGACTTTAGGCGAAATCGATATGAACCCCCTGTCTCCGAGAAAAAATTTGGCTCTATCGGCTCAAAACTCCAACCACGTATACTACGTCAAAATCTAAGGATGTCTTTTGAAGGAATTTTCCTGATATTGATTTATCGATTTTTTACCATGGTTTTTATTTTGACCCAAAATTTTTCATTGTTCACCATTCAGGTAGGACTCAACCAATTGTTATGAAACTCGTGTAGTGTGCTTGACTCAACAAATGAATATGACTTTCAATTGGACAAAATCAATAATATCGATTTATTGATTAGTTATGAGAGGTGATAAAAATGGAAAAGTCGGTTCTGAAATTTTCAAAACGACTCAATGGCTACCATATTTTGGCAATAAATACTACTAAACAAAATAAGACTTTTCACCGTGGCGATTTTTGACTACTCGATTTTAACGCAATTTATCGAGTGTTTTATGAACCCTACTCAGATTTCATGTAGCTGTAACTTGCCGGCCATGCGGCCGTGACCTTAGTGCTTCCTAACATGAATACAACTCGGATGGGAAACAAAGATGATGGTAACCAAAAATCGATAATATGATCTACCGCGAAGTTGACTTTGGGCGAAATCGATATGAACCCCCTGTCTCCGAGAAAAAATTTGGCCCGATCGGCTCAAAACTCCTACCATGTATACTACTTCAAAATCTAAGGATGTCTTTTGGAGGAATTTCCGTGATATTGATTTATCGATTTTTTACAAAGGTTTTTATCTTGACCCCAAAATTTTTCGCTGTCCACCATTCACGGGGGACTCAACCAATTGTCGTGAAACTCGTGTAGTGTGCTTGACTCAACAAATGAATATGACTTTCAATTGGACAAAATCAATAATATCGATTTATCGATTAGTTAGAGAGTTGACTAAATGGAAAAGTGAAAATTCAAACTACACCAATTCCTCCCAAATTTTCACATGACACTTGGTATAGACGATTACGTCAAGTCCCAAGAGGATTTAAGTTCTTATTACGTTTGAAGCATTTTATTGATTATTTTATGTAAAAAACCTATTTTGGAGGATTATGTACTGACAAAACGGCTTGATGGATTTGGATCAAACTTCAGCAATAGATCATATTTGATAAATAAATAGGACTTTTAATTGACAAAAATCGATAATATCGATTTATTGATAAGTTATGAAAATTTGTAAAACTGAAAAATCTCAACATGTACAACTTTCAAAGACATCAAAGTAACTGTAAAAATGTTACAAACATAACAATTTCAAACATGACAAAGCCGCGGGGGTCTGGGGGGCACCCCCAGCTAGCGGGGCCCGCGGCGTCAGCCGCGGGACCGGCTAGTCACCCTACCTATATAACAAGTGAAGATCATAACGCAAAAGTTGTTTCGATTTGTCTGTAACTTTAACACTGCATACCTTACATGAAATAAATGCGAGCGCCCCCGTACAATTTTTGAGTTAGGGCCTTATAATTTTTTTAGAACCTTTTAAAGTGAAAAGTTGCAAACTTCAGACATCTGTAACCGGCCAACCATGCACCTTGAAACTAATCGGCTTACAGCATCTACATAACTTTTGTAGCCAAAAAAATCGATGACCATAAAAATCGATAATATCGATTTATCGATCAGTTATGAAATCGTCAAAATTGGATCGTAAAACCCAAAAATGGTTTGATTCGTTTCAAACTTGGTCAACATTTATTTTATGATCTGAGTACAAAGTATGCCCAGGATATTTGGCTGAATTTACGATTAACGTTTTTTATGACGAATTTTACGTTAAAAACCCAATTTCAAAGTATCCGTACTGAGATCGCCGTTGGAGATACGGTTATGAAACCAAAATATATTGACGCCATGTAAGTAATGAAGAAAGTTTCAACTTGGAAAAAATCGATAATATCGATTTATCGATTACTTATGAAATCGTCAAAATTAGTCCGTAAAACCCAAAAATGGTTGGATTCGTTTCAAACTCGGCTATCAAACATGTTATAATCTAGGTACAAAGCGTGCCCAGGATATTTGGCTGAATTTACGGTTAACGTTTTTTATGGCTAATTTTACGTTAAAAACCCAATTTCACAGTATCCATACTGAAAAGACCGTTAAAGTTATCGCTTTGTTATCGCCATAGACGAACACCATGTATGTGATGAAGAAAGTTTTTAATTAGAAAAAATCGATAATATTGATTTATTGATTAGTTATGACAAAAATTAAAGTTCGAAAAACAGTAAAAAATTTAGTCGTCGATTTCTTAGTTATATGACGTGTAGATATAACGACAAAAGATAAGATTAAGTGTCAAAGAAAAATTGAAAAATATCGATTTATCGATTTTTCTACAAGTTATCAAATTCTCAAAAATGACAAATTCAAAATTGCTCAAATCACCGAAACAACCCATAATTGTAAATTTTATTGAACATATCTAAACGAGGGGGGTCTGGGGGGCACCCCCAGCTAGCGGGGCGCGCGGCGGGAGCCGCGCGACCGGCTAGTACATAACTATAGTAAACTCTAAAGCGTGACACACTTTTGTTGAGTTATTGTCTTCAGACCTCGCTACCAATTATCTTTTTGGAAGTAATGTAAGTTGGCAGTAGGCCTGGACGTAACCCACATCAAGTTGGGTTTAGAAACAATGTACAGTTCGAAAGTCAGCTGATTTGCGCCCTTCTTCTAACTTATGTAAATTACCGCTACATTTGTCTACTTCGATTCTGAGGACACCACGCTACGCACAAGATCACGGGGAATCCGAATTTCTTAATTAGAAGTTTGTAGCTTCAAAACGAACAAAGTTACAGCTGTTTGAAAATTGACCAAATTCCCTATATTTTTGCTCGATTCTGATGAGATGACTCAATTATATTGACCCGTTCTATTTTTCCTGTACAACATAAAACCGTAAAGTACTCATGGAACCAACAGAAAGGCTGTATATTTTTTTTGAAATTCGACCTCCCTAATACATAACTATAGTAAACTCTAAAGCGTGACACACTTTTGTTGAGTTATTGTCTTCAGACCTCGCTACCAATTATCTTTTTGGAAGTAATGTAAGTTGGCAGTAGGCCTGGACGTAACCCACATCAAGTTGGGTTTAGAAACAATGTACAGTTCGAAAGTCAGCTGATTTGCGCCCTTCTTCTAACTTATGTAAATTACCGCTACATTTGTCTACTTCGATTCTGAGGACACCACGCTACGCACAAGATCACGGGGAATCCGAATTTCTTAATTAGAAGTTTGTAGCTTCAAAACGAACAAAGTTACAGCTGTTTGAAAATTGACCAAATTCCCTATATTTTTGCTCGATTCTGATGAGATGACTCAATTATATTGACCCGTTCTATTTTTCCTGTACAACATAAAACCGTAAAGTACTCATGGAACCAACAGAAAGGCTGTATATTTTTTTTGAAATTCGACCTCCCTAATACATAACTATAGTAAACTCTAAAGCGTGACACACTTTTGTTGAGTTATTGTCTTCAGACCTCGCTACCAATTATCTTTTTGGAAGTAATGTAAGTTGGCAGTAGGCCTGGACGTAACCCACATCAAGTTGGGTTTAGAAACAATGTACAGTTCGAAAGTCAGCTGATTTGCGCCCTTCTTCTAACTTATGTAAATTACCGCTACATTTGTCTACTTCGATTCTGAGGACACCACGCTACGCACAAGATCACGGGGAATCCGAATTTCTTAATTAGAAGTTTGTAGCTTCAAAACGAACAAAGTTACAGCTGTTTGAAAATTGACCAAATTCCCTATATTTTTGCTCGATTCTGATGAGATGACTCAATTATATTGACCCGTTCTATTTTTCCTGTACAACATAAAACCGTAAAGTACTCATGGAACCAACAGAAAGGCTGTATATTTTTTTTGAAATTCGACCTCCCTAATACATAACTATAGTAAACTCTAAAGCGTGACACACTTTTGTTGAGTTATTGTCTTCAGACCTCGCTACCAATTATCTTTTTGGAAGTAATGTAAGTTGGCAGTAGGCCTGGACGTAACCCACATCAAGTTGGGTTTAGAAACAATGTACAGTTCGAAAGTCAGCTGATTTGCGCCCTTCTTCTAACTTATGTAAATTACCGCTACATTTGTCTACTTCGATTCTGAGGACACCACGCTACGCACAAGATCACGGGGAATCCGAATTTCTTAATTAGAAGTTTGTAGCTTCAAAACGAACAAAGTTACAGCTGTTTGAAAATTGACCAAATTCCCTATATTTTTGCTCGATTCTGATGAGATGACTCAATTATATTGACCCGTTCTATTTTTCCTGTACAACATAAAACCGTAAAGTACTCATGGAACCAACAGAAAGGCTGTATATTTTTTTTGAAATTCGACCTCCCTAATCACCTATACTATACCAAACTCAAACTACATAACGTTTTTTCTCAATATTTCAGCTCGTCATTACATGTACGTATACCTCCAAGCCTTCTAAGTAAATTTCGTCGCGGAAAAGTTTTGCTTTTGATCTATTGATTTTTGGTGATCATTTTTATGAACCCTACTCAGATTTCATGTAGCTATAACTTGCCAGCCATGCGGCTGTGACCCTAATGCTCTTCAACATCAACACAACTCGGATGGGAAACAAAGATGATGACAACAAAAAATCGATAAATTGATCTACCGCGAAGTTGACTTAAGCGAAAACCTCAATGATACCCCTGTCTCCGAGAAAAAATCTGGCCCTATCAGCTCAAAACTTCTACCACGTATACTACGTCAAAATCTAAGGATGTGTTTTGAAAGAATTTTTGTGATATTGATTTATCGATTTTTTACAATGCTTTTTATTTTGACCCAAAATTTTTTCGTTGTTGACCATTCACGTAGTACTCAACCAATTGTTATGAAACTTGTGAAGTATGCATGACTCAACAAATGAATATGACTTTCAATTGGACAAAATCGATAATATCGATTTATTGATTAGTTATGAGAGTTGGTGAAAATGGAAAAGTCGGTTCTGAAATTTTCAAAACGACTCAATGGCTACCATATTCTGGAAATGAATACTACTAAACAAAATAAGACTTTTCATCGTGGCGATTTTTGACTTCTCAATTTTAACGCAATTTATCGATTGTTTTATGGAAATCTCTATTTATTCTTTACACTACTGTAACCGTGAACGTGTACGTAGCTCAGTCAAAATCGTGTAAACAACATAACTCACTATTGTCTTTTACATGATGTGAAAGAAAAATCAATAACTAACATTATCGATTAGTTAGAGAGTTGACCAAATAGAAAAGTGAAAATTCAAACGACACCAATTCTTCCCAAATTTTCACATAACACTTGTTATAGACCATCACGTCAATTCCCAAAAGGATTTGAGTTCTAATTACGTTTGAAGCATTTTATTGATTATTTTATGTAAAAAACCCATTTTCGCGGTTTTTGTCCTGACAAAACGGGAAGATCAATTCAGATCAAACTTAAGCAGTATATCATACTCGATAAATAAATAGGACTTTCAATTAACAAAAATCGATAATATCGATGTATTGATTAATTATGGAAATTTGTAAAACTGAAAAATCTCAACATGTACAACTTTCAAAGACATCAAAGTAACTGTAGAAATGTTACGACCATAACAATTTTAAACATGACAAAGCCGCGGGGGTCTGGGGGGCACCCCCAGCTAGCGGGGCGCGCGGCGTCAGCCGCGGGACCCACTAGTCACCACTACTATACCAAACTCAAACTAGGGAACCATTTTTCTCAACATTTCAGCTTGTCATTACATGTACGTATACCTTGAAGCCTTCTAATTAATTTTCGTCGCGGAAAAGTTTTGCTTTTGATCTATTGATTTTTAATGATCATTTTTATGAACCCTACTCAGATTTCATGTAGCTGTAACTCGGCAACCATGCGGCCGTGACCCTAATGCTCTTCAACATCAACACAACTCGGATGGGAAACAAAGTTGATGGTCATGAAAAATCGATATATCGATTTATCGATCGGCTATGAAGTTGTCGTTTTGGGTGCCTGTCACCATTTTTTTGCTTATTTCAAGTCCTTATGCCTACTGTAGATGTGCGTATGTGTATCAACCATTGTGCCCTGAGAACTAAGAAAAATATCGATTTATTGATTTTTTATAAGCATTTTTATGAAAATGTCATGATTTTTCGGTGAACGTAACTTGAGCACGACTGAGCCAATTTCCATGAAACTTCAGCAGTGAACATACTACGAGAAATTAATATGACTTTCAATTAGGAAAAAATCGATAATATCGATTTATCGATCTGTTATGAAGTTGTCATTTTTGGGTCTGTCACCATTTTTTTGCGAGTTTCAAGTCCTCATTACTACCGTAGATGTGTGTATGTGTAGTAACTATCATGCCCCAAGAACTAAGGAAAATATTGATTTATTGATTTTTTATGAGCATTTTTATGAAAATGTCATGATTTTTCGGTGAACGTTATTCGAGCACGACTGAGCCAATTTTCATGAAACTTCAGCAGTGAACATAACATGAGAAATGAATATGACTTTCAATTATAAAAATTCGATAATATCGATTTATTGATTAGTTATGGAAATTTGTAAAATTGAAAAATCTCAACATATGCATACTTTAAAACGGTAAAGTAACTGTAGAAATGTTACGACCATAACAATTCTGAACATGACAAAGCCGCGGGGGTCTGGGGGGCACCCCCAGCTAGCGGGGCGCGCGGCGTCAGCCGCGCGACCCACTAGTCACCTATACTATACCTAACAATATATACCTAACGTTTTTTCTCAACATTTCAGCTCGTCATTACATGTACGTATACCTCCAAGCCTTCTAATTAAATTTCGTCGCTAATTAGTGCTGCTTTTGATTTATACTATAATAAAGTATAACTGTAATACATTTAAACTGCTTCAATACTTACACAACTTACAATATATATACGTTAGACAATTCTAAGCAATTCGGCTCGCGCCCTTTTTATTCAAATTGATTTATTGATTTTTAGTGATCTAAAGTATGAGCCCTACTCAGATTTCATGTAGCTGTAACTTGCCAGCCATGCGGTCGTGACCCTAATGCTTCTCAACATCAATACAACTCGGATGGGAAACAAAGATTATGATCACAAAAAATCGATAACTTGATCTACCGCAAAGTTGACTTTAGGCGAAATCGACCTGAACCCCCTATCTCCGAGCAAAAATCTGGCTCGATCAGCTCAAAACTTCTATCACGTATACTACTTCAAAATCTAAGGATGTGTTTTGAAGGAATTTCCGTGATATTGATTTATCGATTTTTTATGAACCTCTATATTTGACATCAAGATTTTTTCGTTGCTCGTAATTCAAGAACGCCTGAACCAATTGTCATGAAACTCATGCAGGGTATACACCACAAGAAATGAATATAGGTTTCAATTAGAAAAAATCGATAATATCGATTTATTGATTAGTTATGAGAGGTAGTAAAAAATGAAAAGTTGGTTGTGACATTTTCAAAATGACTCAATGGCTACCATATTCCGGAAGAAGATACTACCAAACAAAATAAGACTTTTCATCGTGGCGATTTTTGCCTTCTTGATTTTAACACAATTTATCGATTGTTTTATGACCTCTACTCAGATTTCATGTAGCTCTAACGTGCCAGCCATGTGGCCGTGACCTTAGTTCTTTTCAGCATCAGTATAACTCAGATGGGAAACAAAGATGATGATCACAAAAAATCGATAAATTGATCTACCGCGAAGTTGACTTTAGCCGAAATCGATATGAACCCCCTCTCTCCGAGAAAAAATTTGGCCTGATCGGCTCAAAACTTCTACTACGTGAACTTATCCAAAATCCAAGGATGTCTTTTGAAGGAATTTCCGTGATATTGATTTATCGATTTTTTAGAGTGGTTTTAATTTTGACCCCAAAAATTTTCGTTGTTCACCATTCACGAAGGAATCAACCAATTGTCATGAAACTTGAGGAGTCTGTATGACATAAAAAATGAATAGGACTTTCAATTGACAAAAATCGATAATATCGATTTATTGATTAATTATGGAAATTTGTAAAACTGAAAATCTCAACATATACATATCTCAAAGACATCAATGTAACTGTATAAATGTTACGACCATAACAATTCTGAACATGACAAAACCGTGGGGGGCTTGGGGGGGCACCCCCCAACTAGCGGGGCCCGCGGCGTCAGCCGCGGGACCGGCTAGTCACCTATATCATAATAAAGTATAACTGTAATACATTTAAACTGCTTCAATACTTACACAACTTACAATATATATACGTTAGACAATTATAAGCAATTCTGCTCGCGCCCTTTTTATTCAAATTGATTTATTGATTTTTAGTGATCTAAAGTATGAGCCCTACTCAGATTTCATGTAGCTGTAACTTGCCAGTCATGCGGTCGTGACCCTAATGCTTTCCAACATCAACACAACTCGGATGGGAAACAAAGATTATGATCACAAAAAATCGATAACTTGATCTACCGCAAAGTTGACTTTAGCGAAATTTCGATCATAGGGGGTTCAGCAGAGGTATTTTTGCGTCCGATTTGTCTGAAATTTCAACCATTTGTATAACTAACAAACTTACGGATGGAATTTCATGGAAATTATCTGATATTGATTTATCGATTTTTTATGACGGTTTTTAGGTGACCCCCAGAAATTTTCATCGTTCACCATTCATTAGTGACTGGACCAATTGTCGTGAAACTTGACTGGTGAACATAACATAAGAAATAAATAAGACCTTCAATTGACAAAAATTGATAATATCGATTTATTGATTAGTTATGAATGGAGTCAAAAATGACAAAGTCGGTTCTGAAATTTTCAAACTTGTTCAATAACTACCATATTTGGATGTGCAATACAACTAAACAAAATAAGAGTTTTCATCGTTGCGATTTTTGAGATATCGATTTTATCGTAAGTTATCGATTGTTTTATGAAAATCTTCATTTGTTCTCTGAACTACAGTAACCTTATACGTAGACGTAGCTTGATGCAAGTTGTGTCAACAACATAACTTAGTAATATCTTCATTATGATGTAACAGAAAAATCAATATCTTTCATTATCGATTAGTTAGAAAGTTACCTAAATAGAAAAGTGAAAATTCAAACTACACCAATTTGTCCCAAATGATCACATAATGTTGTATACATGCCATACCGTTACCTGACAAAAGTACTTAGGTTCTTATCACGTTTAAAGCATTTTATTGATTGATTTATGTAAAAAACTCATTTTCGAGGTCAATATCCTGACAAAACGGCTGAATGGATTGGGATGAAACTTATGCATTACATCATACTCAATAAATGAATAGAATTTTGAATTAACGAAAACCGATATTATCGATTTATTGATTAGTTATGGAAACTTGTAAAACTGAAAAATTTCAACATATCCAGAGTTTGCAAACGTCAAAGTAACTGTAGAAATGTTACGACTACAACAATTTTGAACATGACAGAACCGTGGGGGGCTTGGGGGGGCACCCCCCAACTAGCGGGGCCCGCGGCGTCAGCCGCGGGACCCACTAGTCACCTATACTATACCTAACAATATATACCTAACGTTTTTTCTCAACATTTCAGCTCGTCATTACATGTACGTATACCTCCAAGCCTTCTAATTAAATTTCGTCGCTAATTAGTGCTGCTTTTGATTTATTGATTTTTAATGATCATTTTTATGAACCCTACTCAGATTTCATGTAGCTATAACTTGCCAGCCATGCGGTCGTGACCTTAGTGCTTTCTAACATGAATACAACTCGGATGGGAAACAAAGTTGATGACAACAAAAAATCGATAACTTGATCTACCGCGAAGTTGACTTTAGCCGAAATCGATATGAACCCCCTGTCTCCGAGAAAAAATTTGGCCCTATCAGCTCAAAACTCCTACTACGTATACTACGTCAAAATCTAAGGATGTCTTTTGAAGGAATTTTCCTGATATTGATTTATCGATTTTTTACAATGGTTTTTATTTTGACCCAAAATTTTTCATTGTTCACCATTCAGGTAGGACTCAACCAATTGTTATGAAACTTGTGGAGTATGCTTGACTCAACAAATGAATATGACTTTCAATTGGAAAAAATCGATAATATCGATTTATTGATTAGTTATGAGAGTTGTTAAAAATGGAAAAGTCGGTTCTGAAATTTTCAAAACGACTCAATGGCTACCATATTTTGGCAATAAATACTACTAAACAAAATAAGACTTTTCACCGTGGCGATTTTCGACTACTCGATTTTAACGCAATTTATCGAGTGTTTTATGAACCCTACTCAGATTTCATGTAGCTGTAACTTGCCGGCCATGCGGCCGTGACCTTAGTGCTTCTTAACATGAATACAACTCGGATGGGAAACAAAGACGATGGTAACCAAAAATCGATAATATGATCTACCGCGAAGTTGACTTTAGGCGAAATCGATATGAACCCCCTGTCTCCGAGAAAAAAATTGGCCCGATCGGCTCAAAACTCCTACCATGTATACTAATTCAAAATCTAAGGATGTCTTTTGGAGGAATTTCCGTGATATTGATTTATCGATTTTTTACAAAGGTTTTTATCTTGACCCCAAAATTTTTCGCTGTCCACCATTCACGGGGGACTCAACCAATTGTCGTGAAACTCGTGTAGTGTGCTTGACTCAACAAATGAATATGACTTTCAATTGAACAAAATCAATAATATCGATTTATCGATTAGTTAGAGAGTTGACTAAATGGAAAAGTGAAAATTCAAATTATACCAATTCCTTCCAAATTTTTACATGACACTTGGTATAGACGATTACGTCAAGTCTCAAAAGGATTTGAGTTCTAATTACGTTTGAAGCATTTTATTGATTATTTTATGTAAAAAACCTATTTCGGAGGATTATGTACTGACAAAACGGCCAGATCAATTCAGATCAAACTTGAGCAGTATATCATACTCGATAAATAAATGGGACTTTCAATTAACAAAAATCGATTATATTGATGTATTGATTAATTATGGAAATTTGTAAAACTGAAAAATCTCAACATGTACAACTTTCAAAGACATCAAAGTAACTGTAGAAATGTTACGACCATAACAATTTTAAACATGACAAAGCCGCGGGGGTCTGGGGGGCACCCCCAGCTAGCGGGGCGCGCGGCGTCAGCCGCGCGACCCACTAGTCACCACTACTATACCAAACTCAAACTATGTGACATTCAAACTGCTTCGATTGGTCCATAACTTACACAGTGCATACCTTCAAGTCTTCTAAGTAATTTTCGTCGCTAAAAATTTTTTCTTTTGATCTATTGATTTTTGGTGATCATTTTTATGGACCCTACTCAGATTTCATGTAGCTATAACTTGCCAGCCATGCGGCCGTGACCTTAGTGCTTCTCAGCATACGTACAACTCGGATGGGAAACAAAGATGATAGTAACAAAAAATCGATAATTTGATCTACCGCGAAGTTGACTTAAGCGAAAACCCCATTGATACCCCTGTCTCCGAGAAAAAATTTGATCGGAGTAGCTCAAACCTCTTACCACGTATACTACGTCAAAATCTAAGGGTGTGTTTTGAAGGAATTTCCGTGATATTGATTTATCGATTTTTTATGAACATTTCTATTCGACCCTAAAAAAATTTCCTTTGCCACCGTTCAAGAATGCCTGAACCGATTGTCATGAAACTCATGTATTGTGTTTGATACAAGAGATGAATTTGAATTTCAATTTAAAAAAATCGATATATTGATTTACGGCGAAGTTGACTTTAGCCGAAATCGATTGGTACCCCCTATCTAGGAGAAAAAACTTGACCGGATCGGTTCGAAACTTTGAATATGCATACTACTTCAAAATCTAAGGATGTGTTTTGAAGGAATTTCCGTGATATTGATTTATTGACTTTTTATGAATCTCTATATTTGACATCAACATTTTTTCGTTTCTCGTAATTCAAGACCTACTGAACCAATTGTCATGAAACTTATGCAGTGTATATAACACAAGAAATAAATAGAAGTTTCATTTGAAGAAAGTCGATAATATCGATTTATTGATTAGTTATGAGAGGTGGTAAAAATTGAGAAATCGGTTCTGAAACTTTCAAACTTGCTCGATGGCGCTCATATTTGAATGCTGAATACTACTAAACAAAATAGTAGTTTCCATCGTGGCGATTTTCAAGATATCGATTCTATCGTAAGTTATCGATTGTTTTATGAAAATCTTCATTTTTTCTCTGAACTACAGTAACCGTATACGTGTACGTAGTGTGATGCATGTTCTGTCAACGACATAACTTATCAACCTCTTCAATATGATAAACACGAAAAATCGATAACTTCAATTATTGATTAGTTATAGAGTCAGCTAAATGAAAAAGTGAAAATTCAAACTGCACCAATTCCTCCCAAATTTATATATCTTACTCAGTATAAGCCACTCCATTACAATCATGAAGGATTTAGGTCCTTATTGCGTTTAAAGCATTTTATTGACTATTTCATGTGAAAAACTGATTTTCGTGGATTCTGTCCTTACATAACGGCTGAATGAATTCAGATCAAACTTGAGCAGTAGATCACACTTGATAAATGAATAGGACTTTCAATTGACAAAAATCGATAATATTGATTTATTGATTAGTTATGGAAATTTGTAAACCTGAGAAATATCAACATATACATACTTTAAAAACGTTAAAGTAACTGTAGAAATGTTACGACCATAACAATTTCAAACATGACAAAGCCGCGGGGGTCTGGGGGGCACCCCCAGCTAGCGGGGCGCGCGGCGTCAGCCGCGCGACCCACTAGTACATAACTATAGTAAACTCTAAAGCGTGACACACTTTTGTTGAGTTATTGTCTTCAGACCTCGCTACCAATTATCTTTTTGGAAGTAATGTAAGTTGGCAGTAGGCCTGGACGTAACCCACATCAAGTTGGGTTTAGAAACAATGTACAGTTCGAAAGTCAGCTGATTTGCGCCCTTCTTCTAACTTATGTAAATTACCGCTACATTTGTCTACTTCGATTCTGAGGACACCACGCTACGCACAAGATCACGGGGAATCCGAATTTCTTAATTAGAAGTTTGTAGCTTCAAAACGAACAAAGTTACAGCTGTTTGAAAATTGACCAAATTCCCTATATTTTTGCTCGATTCTGATGAGATGACTCAATTATATTGACCCGTTCTATTTTTCCTGTACAACATAAAACCGTAAAGTACTCATGGAACCAACAGAAAGGCTGTATATTTTTTTTGAAATTCGACCTCCCTAATACATAACTATAGTAAACTCTAAAGCGTGACACACTTTTGTTGAGTTATTGTCTTCAGACCTCGCTACCAATTATCTTTTTGGAAGTAATGTAAGTTGGCAGTAGGCCTGGACGTAACCCACATCAAGTTGGGTTTAGAAACAATGTACAGTTCGAAAGTCAGCTGATTTGCGCCCTTCTTCTAACTTATGTAAATTACCGCTACATTTGTCTACTTCGATTCTGAGGACACCACGCTACGCACAAGATCACGGGGAATCCGAATTTCTTAATTAGAAGTTTGTAGCTTCAAAACGAACAAAGTTACAGCTGTTTGAAAATTGACCAAATTCCCTATATTTTTGCTCGATTCTGATGAGATGACTCAATTATATTGACCCGTTCTATTTTTCCTGTACAACATAAAACCGTAAAGTACTCATGGAACCAACAGAAAGGCTGTATATTTTTTTTGAAATTCGACCTCCCTAATACATAACTATAGTAAACTCTAAAGCGTGACACACTTTTGTTGAGTTATTGTCTTCAGACCTCGCTACCAATTATCTTTTTGGAAGTAATGTAAGTTGGCAGTAGGCCTGGACGTAACCCACATCAAGTTGGGTTTAGAAACAATGTACAGTTCGAAAGTCAGCTGATTTGCGCCCTTCTTCTAACTTATGTAAATTACCGCTACATTTGTCTACTTCGATTCTGAGGACACCACGCTACGCACAAGATCACGGGGAATCCGAATTTCTTAATTAGAAGTTTGTAGCTTCAAAACGAACAAAGTTACAGCTGTTTGAAAATTGACCAAATTCCCTATATTTTTGCTCGATTCTGATGAGATGACTCAATTATATTGACCCGTTCTATTTTTCCTGTACAACATAAAACCGTAAAGTACTCATGGAACCAACAGAAAGGCTGTATATTTTTTTTGAAATTCGACCTCCCTAATACATAACTATAGTAAACTCTAAAGCGTGACACACTTTTGTTGAGTTATTGTCTTCAGACCTCGCTACCAATTATCTTTTTGGAAGTAATGTAAGTTGGCAGTAGGCCTGGACGTAACCCACATCAAGTTGGGTTTAGAAACAATGTACAGTTCGAAAGTCAGCTGATTTGCGCCCTTCTTCTAACTTATGTAAATTACCGCTACATTTGTCTACTTCGATTCTGAGGACACCACGCTACGCACAAGATCACGGGGAATCCGAATTTCTTAATTAGAAGTTTGTAGCTTCAAAACGAACAAAGTTACAGCTGTTTGAAAATTGACCAAATTCCCTATATTTTTGCTCGATTCTGATGAGATGACTCAATTATATTGACCCGTTCTATTTTTCCTGTACAACATAAAACCGTAAAGTACTCATGGAACCAACAGAAAGGCTGTATATTTTTTTTGAAATTCGACCTCCCTAATACATAACTATAGTAAACTCTAAAGCGTGACACACTTTTGTTGAGTTATTGTCTTCAGACCTCGCTACCAATTATCTTTTTGGAAGTAATGTAAGTTGGCAGTAGGCCTGGACGTAACCCACATCAAGTTGGGTTTAGAAACAATGTACAGTTCGAAAGTCAGCTGATTTGCGCCCTTCTTCTAACTTATGTAAATTACCGCTACATTTGTCTACTTCGATTCTGAGGACACCACGCTACGCACAAGATCACGGGGAATCCGAATTTCTTAATTAGAAGTTTGTAGCTTCAAAACGAACAAAGTTACAGCTGTTTGAAAATTGACCAAATTCCCTATATTTTTGCTCGATTCTGATGAGATGACTCAATTATATTGACCCGTTCTATTTTTCCTGTACAACATAAAACCGTAAAGTACTCATGGAACCAACAGAAAGGCTGTATATTTTTTTTGAAATTCGACCTCCCTAATACATAACTATAGTAAACTCTAAAGCGTGACACACTTTTGTTGAGTTATTGTCTTCAGACCTCGCTACCAATTATCTTTTTGGAAGTAATGTAAGTTGGCAGTAGGCCTGGACGTAACCCACATCAAGTTGGGTTTAGAAACAATGTACAGTTCGAAAGTCAGCTGATTTGCGCCCTTCTTCTAACTTATGTAAATTACCGCTACATTTGTCTACTTCGATTCTGAGGACACCACGCTACGCACAAGATCACGGGGAATCCGAATTTCTTAATTAGAAGTTTGTAGCTTCAAAACGAACAAAGTTACAGCTGTTTGAAAATTGACCAAATTCCCTATATTTTTGCTCGATTCTGATGAGATGACTCAATTATATTGACCCGTTCTATTTTTCCTGTACAACATAAAACCGTAAAGTACTCATGGAACCAACAGAAAGGCTGTATATTTTTTTTGAAATTCGACCTCCCTAATACATAACTATAGTAAACTCTAAAGCGTGACACACTTTTGTTGAGTTATTGTCTTCAGACCTCGCTACCAATTATCTTTTTGGAAGTAATGTAAGTTGGCAGTAGGCCTGGACGTAACCCACATCAAGTTGGGTTTAGAAACAATGTACAGTTCGAAAGTCAGCTGATTTGCGCCCTTCTTCTAACTTATGTAAATTACCGCTACATTTGTCTACTTCGATTCTGAGGACACCACGCTACGCACAAGATCACGGGGAATCCGAATTTCTTAATTAGAAGTTTGTAGCTTCAAAACGAACAAAGTTACAGCTGTTTGAAAATTGACCAAATTCCCTATATTTTTGCTCGATTCTGATGAGATGACTCAATTATATTGACCCGTTCTATTTTTCCTGTACAACATAAAACCGTAAAGTACTCATGGAACCAACAGAAAGGCTGTATATTTTTTTTGAAATTCGACCTCCCTAATACATAACTATAGTAAACTCTAAAGCGTGACACACTTTTGTTGAGTTATTGTCTTCAGACCTCGCTACCAATTATCTTTTTGGAAGTAATGTAAGTTGGCAGTAGGCCTGGACGTAACCCACATCAAGTTGGGTTTAGAAACAATGTACAGTTCGAAAGTCAGCTGATTTGCGCCCTTCTTCTAACTTATGTAAATTACCGCTACATTTGTCTACTTCGATTCTGAGGACACCACGCTACGCACAAGATCACGGGGAATCCGAATTTCTTAATTAGAAGTTTGTAGCTTCAAAACGAACAAAGTTACAGCTGTTTGAAAATTGACCAAATTCCCTATATTTTTGCTCGATTCTGATGAGATGACTCAATTATATTGACCCGTTCTATTTTTCCTGTACAACATAAAACCGTAAAGTACTCATGGAACCAACAGAAAGGCTGTATATTTTTTTTGAAATTCGACCTCCCTAATACATAACTATAGTAAACTCTAAAGCGTGACACACTTTTGTTGAGTTATTGTCTTCAGACCTCGCTACCAATTATCTTTTTGGAAGTAATGTAAGTTGGCAGTAGGCCTGGACGTAACCCACATCAAGTTGGGTTTAGAAACAATGTACAGTTCGAAAGTCAGCTGATTTGCGCCCTTCTTCTAACTTATGTAAATTACCGCTACATTTGTCTACTTCGATTCTGAGGACACCACGCTACGCACAAGATCACGGGGAATCCGAATTTCTTAATTAGAAGTTTGTAGCTTCAAAACGAACAAAGTTACAGCTGTTTGAAAATTGACCAAATTCCCTATATTTTTGCTCGATTCTGATGAGATGACTCAATTATATTGACCCGTTCTATTTTTCCTGTACAACATAAAACCGTAAAGTACTCATGGAACCAACAGAAAGGCTGTATATTTTTTTTGAAATTCGACCTCCCTAATACATAACTATAGTAAACTCTAAAGCGTGACACACTTTTGTTGAGTTATTGTCTTCAGACCTCGCTACCAATTATCTTTTTGGAAGTAATGTAAGTTGGCAGTAGGCCTGGACGTAACCCACATCAAGTTGGGTTTAGAAACAATGTACAGTTCGAAAGTCAGCTGATTTGCGCCCTTCTTCTAACTTATGTAAATTACCGCTACATTTGTCTACTTCGATTCTGAGGACACCACGCTACGCACAAGATCACGGGGAATCCGAATTTCTTAATTAGAAGTTTGTAGCTTCAAAACGAACAAAGTTACAGCTGTTTGAAAATTGACCAAATTCCCTATATTTTTGCTCGATTCTGATGAGATGACTCAATTATATTGACCCGTTCTATTTTTCCTGTACAACATAAAACCGTAAAGTACTCATGGAACCAACAGAAAGGCTGTATATTTTTTTTGAAATTCGACCTCCCTAATACATAACTATAGTAAACTCTAAAGCGTGACACACTTTTGTTGAGTTATTGTCTTCAGACCTCGCTACCAATTATCTTTTTGGAAGTAATGTAAGTTGGCAGTAGGCCTGGACGTAACCCACATCAAGTTGGGTTTAGAAACAATGTACAGTTCGAAAGTCAGCTGATTTGCGCCCTTCTTCTAACTTATGTAAATTACCGCTACATTTGTCTACTTCGATTCTGAGGACACCACGCTACGCACAAGATCACGGGGAATCCGAATTTCTTAATTAGAAGTTTGTAGCTTCAAAACGAACAAAGTTACAGCTGTTTGAAAATTGACCAAATTCCCTATATTTTTGCTCGATTCTGATGAGATGACTCAATTATATTGACCCGTTCTATTTTTCCTGTACAACATAAAACCGTAAAGTACTCATGGAACCAACAGAAAGGCTGTATATTTTTTTTGAAATTCGACCTCCCTAATACATAACTATAGTAAACTCTAAAGCGTGACACACTTTTGTTGAGTTATTGTCTTCAGACCTCGCTACCAATTATCTTTTTGGAAGTAATGTAAGTTGGCAGTAGGCCTGGACGTAACCCACATCAAGTTGGGTTTAGAAACAATGTACAGTTCGAAAGTCAGCTGATTTGCGCCCTTCTTCTAACTTATGTAAATTACCGCTACATTTGTCTACTTCGATTCTGAGGACACCACGCTACGCACAAGATCACGGGGAATCCGAATTTCTTAATTAGAAGTTTGTAGCTTCAAAACGAACAAAGTTACAGCTGTTTGAAAATTGACCAAATTCCCTATATTTTTGCTCGATTCTGATGAGATGACTCAATTATATTGACCCGTTCTATTTTTCCTGTACAACATAAAACCGTAAAGTACTCATGGAACCAACAGAAAGGCTGTATATTTTTTTTGAAATTCGACCTCCCTAATCACCCTACCTATATAACAAGATGATCTTGTGATCTAAAGTTGCATAGATCAGTCCATAACTTTTACATGACATACTAGACGACTAATGATTACGAGCGCCCCCGTACGATTTTTGAGTTAGGGCCTTATTATTTTTTTAGAACTTATTTGAGTGAAATTCGAAAAACTTCCGACATCTGTAACCGGCCAGCCATGCGTCCTTTAGCTAATCGGCTTACAGCATTCACATAACTTCTGTGGCCAACAAAATCCATAATGACAAAAATCGATATTATCGATTTATCGATTAGTTACGAGAACGTCAAAATTGTCGACTGTGATCTAAAGTTGTACAGATTCGTTCCCAAGTTGGTCAACATCAATGTCATAATGTATTAGTTGAAACAGTACGAGACTTTTTATTGATTCTTCGATTTACGTTTTTTATGATCAATTTTACGTTAAAAACCCAATTTCATGGTGTTCATACTGAGAAGGCCGTTGAAGTTATCGCTTTGTTATTGCCATAGACAAACACCATGTAAGTAATTAAGAAAGTTTTTAATTAGAGAAAATCGATAATATTGATTTATTGATTAGTTATGACAAAAATTGAAGTTCGAAAAACGGTAAAAAATGTAGTCGTCGATTTCTTAGTTTTATGACGTGTAGATATATCGGCAAAAGATAAGAATAAGGGTAGAAGAAAAATTGAAAAATATCGATTTATCGATTTTTCTACAAGTTATCAAATTCTCAAAAATGACAAATTTAAAATTGTTCAAATGACTAAAACAACTCATAAACTGTAAATTCTATTAAACATATCTAAACGAGGGGGGTCTGGGGGGCACCCCCAGCTAGCGGGGCGCGCGGCGGGAGCCGCGCGACCCACTAGTCACCACACCTATAACACACATGATATAGTCACGCAAAAAGTTCTTACGATCAGTCTGTAATTTTAACCATGCATACTAGACAGTAATCTAATGCAAGCGCCCCCGTACGATTTTTGAGTTAAGGCCGTATAATTTTTTTAGACCTTATTTTATGAAATTCTCAAAAATTTCTTTCTGTTACTGTGAGCCAACGGCTCGATGGAATGCTACCTAACTGGTATCAACCATCTAACTTATGAGACCCTACAATGTGATGACCTTAAAAAATCAATATATCGATTTATCGATCCGCTACGGAATCGTCGTTTTTGGCTCCATTGACGCTTCATGGTCTTCGATTTGTCTAAAACTTCTACAGTGAGTGTGGCCAAGCATCACATATAACTACGTCCCTGTGCCCCTGGTCGATATTGATCTATTGATTTTTTATCGAGGTTTTTATGAAAAATGCATGTTTTTTCGATGAACGCCATTCGGAAACGACTGGACCAATTCCTATGAATCTATGGGAATGAATATGATATAAGAAATAAACATGACTTTCAATTGACGAAAATCAATAATATCGATTTATTGATTAGTTACAAAAAAAAATTTTTTCTCGAAAACGGCTCGACAGATTTTTTTCTTATTCTCAGAATGTGTTTAGTTTGTCATAAAAATCAATTATCCTGAAAAAAAATTCGAGGAAAATGCTTTATTTTCGAGAAGTCATGATTTTTCAAATTAGCTAAATTTTCAAACTGGTTGAATAGGTACAATTATTTTGGTGGAAAGAGTCATTGGCGAGTAGTGTACAATCGTGAAAAAATATCAGGAAAACATTCAGTCGTTCGCAAGATATACATTGTTGATTTTCGTCTCCAAAATCGATGACGTCACAAGTCACATGACAAGTCACATGATGAGTCACATGACAAAAACTGTCAACATGATCTTTGATGCCTTAACTTTTTTCACGATTTCAAACATGACAAAGACGTGGGGGTCTGGGGGGCACCCCCAGCTAGCGGGGCCCGCGGCGTCAGCCGCGGGACCCACTAGTCACCACACCTATACCACACATGATAAGATGATAGAAAAGTTGTTACGATTAGTCCGTAATTTTAACCATGCATAACAGACAATGATCTAAGACAAATGACCCGTACGATTTTTGAGTTAGGGCCTTACAATTTTTTGAGACCTCAATTTATGAAATTCATGAAAATTTCTTTTGCTTATTGTGAGCCAACGCCTGAATGGAATGCTACCTAATTGGTAACAACCATCTAACTCATAAAGCCCTACAATGTGATGACGTTAAAAAATCAATATATCGATTTATCGATCCGCTATGAAATTCCCATTTTGGACGAGGTGGAAGATCAAACTGGTCGGAATGTCTTGGAATTATAGCATCAAATACTACTACGACTATTGACCAAATTGATCGAGGGGATTAGCTTCTAAATCAGTTTAAACATTTTTATTACAATTTTCATGTAAAAAACCAATTTTCACTATGTCTGTCCTGATCGAACGGCTTCATGGATTTGGATCAAACTTCAGCAATAGATCATATTTGATAAATGAATAGGACTTTCAATTGTCAAAAATCGACAATATCGATTTATTGATTAGTTATGAATGGATGTTAAGTTGAGAAAACTTCAACTGTTTCGTGAAAACGTTCCGAACGATTTTTCTCATACATTTATATGAACCATGTAATAGATAAGTGAACAATATGAGCCTATAAAAAAACATGGTTCGTGGACCGTTTTCCAAAAAATTAATTTTCAAAATTTTCCAACACTTTCAAAATGGTTCAATTGATACAAGTTTCACAATGTGATTAGTCATTGATCACTTTAAGCTAAATATGAAAAAAGCTCGAAAAAAAGTTAAGTCATTCCTGAGTTATACGTTATGGAATTTCCCCCTAAAATCGAAGACGTCACGTTTATATCTTGAAAATGTTTCAATAATATTGATTCGTTTTATTTTTCCTGAACTCAGAGAAACCAATGCCTCATAATGGCAGTTCAATAAAACACGTATATTTTTTTTTGAAATTCCTCTGATGACGTCATCAGTTTTTGACTGATTTCCAATAACTCAGGTACGGGAAGATGATTTTTTTCCAAACTTGGCCACAACCCTTTTATCATCAGGATACAAGTTTTGGAGAAAGAAGGAACCGAACGCCCTACGGGAAAGTGGTTTTTTAGGGTCACACCGTCACCACACCTATACCACACATGATAAGATGATAGAAAAGTTGTTACGATTAGTCCGTAATTTTAACCATGCATAACAGACAATGATCTAAGACAAATGACCCGTACGATTTTTGAGTTAGGGCCTTACAATTTTTTGAGACCTCAATTTATGAAATTCATGAAAATTTCTTTTGCTTATTGTGAGCCAACGCCTGAATGGAATGCTACCTAATTGGTAACAACCATCTAACTCATAAAGCCCTACAATGTGTTAAAAAATCAATATATCGATTTATCGATCCGCTATGAAATTCCCATTTTGGACGAGGTGGAAGATCAAACTGGTCGGAATGTCTTGGAATTATAGCATCAAATACTACTACGACTATTGACCAAATTGATCGAGGGGATTAGCTTCTAAATCAGTTTAAACATTTTTATTACAATTTTCATGTAAAAAACCAATTTTCACTATGTCTGTCCTGATCGAACGGCTTCATGGATTTGGATCAAACTTCAGCAATAGATCATATTTGATAAATGAATAGGACTTTCAATTGTCAAAAATCGACAATATCGATTTATTGATTAGTTATGAATGGATGTTAAGTTGAGAAAACTTCAACTGTTTCGTGAAAACGTTCCGAACGATTTTTCTCATACATTTATATGAACCATGTAATAGATAAGTGAACAATATGAGCCTATAAAAAAACATGGTTCGTGGACCGTTTTCCAAAAAATTAATTTTCAAAATTTTCCAACACTTTCAAAATGGTTCAATTGATACAAGTTTCACAATGTGATTAGTCATTGATCACTTTAAGCTAAATATGAAAAAAGCTCGAAAAAAAGTTAAGTCATTCCTGAGTTATACGTTATGGAATTTCCCCCTAAAATCGAAGACGTCACGTTTATATCTTGAAAATGTTTCAATAATATTGATTCGTTTTATTTTTCCTGAACTCAGAGAAACCAATGCCTCATAATGGCAGTTCAATAAAACACGTATATTTTTTTTTGAAATTCCTCTGATGACGTCATCAGTTTTTGACTGATTTCCAATAACTCAGGTACGGGAAGATGATTTTTTTCCAAACTTGGCCACAACCCTTTTATCATCAGGATACAAGTTTTGGAGAAAGAAGGAACCGAACGCCCTACGGGAAAGTGGTTTTTTAGGGTCACACCGTCACCACACCTATACCACACATGATAAGATGATAGAAAAGTTGTTACGATTAGTCCGTAATTTTAACCATGCATAACAGACAATGATCTAAGACAAATGACCCGTACGATTTTTGAGTTAGGGCCTTACAATTTTTTGAGACCTCAATTTATGAAATTCATGAAAATTTCTTTTGCTTATTGTGAGCCAACGCCTGAATGGAATGCTACCTAATTGGTAACAACCATCTAACTCATAAAGCCCTACAATGTGATGACGTTAAAAAATCAATATATCGATTTATCGATCCGCTATGAAATTCCCATTTTGGACGAGGTGGAAGATCAAACTGGTCGGAATGTCTTGGAATTATAGCATCAAATACTACTACGACTATTGACCAAATTGATCGAGGGGATTAGCTTCTAAATCAGTTTAAACATTTTTATTACAATTTTCATGTAAAAAACCAATTTTCACTATGTCTGTCCTGATCGAACGGCTTCATGGATTTGGATCAAACTTCAGCAATAGATCATATTTGATAAATGAATAGGACTTTCAATTGTCAAAAATCGACAATATCGATTTATTGATTAGTTATGAATGGATGTTAAGTTGAGAAAACTTCAACTGTTTCGTGAAAACGTTCCGAACGATTTTTCTCATACATTTATATGAACCATGTAATAGATAAGTGAACAATATGAGCCTATAAAAAAACATGGTTCGTGGACCGTTTTCCAAAAAATTAATTTTCAAAATTTTCCAACACTTTCAAAATGGTTCAATTGATACAAGTTTCACAATGTGATTAGTCATTGATCACTTTAAGCTAAATCAACTATACTATACCTAACAATATATACGTTACCTTTTTTCTCAACATTTCAGCCTGTCATTACATGTACGTAAACCTTGAAGCCTTCTAATTAAATTTCGTCGCTAATTAGTGCTGCTTTTGATTTATTGATTTTTAATGATCATTTTTATGAACCCTACTCAGATTTCATGTAGCTATAACTTGCCAGCCATGCGGCCGTGACCTTAGTGCTTTCTAACATGAATACAACTCGGATGGGAAACAAAGTTGATCACAACAAAAAATCGATAACTTGATCTACCGCGAAGTTGACTTTAGCCGAAATCGATATGAACCCCCTGTCTCCGAGAAAAAATTTGGCCCTATCTGCTCAAAACTCCTACCACGTATACTACGTCAAAATCTAAGGATGTCTTTTGAAGGAATTTTCCTGATATTGATTTATCGATTTTTTACAATGGTTTTTATTTTGACCCAAAATTTTTTCATGGTTCACCATTCACGAAGGACTCGACCAATTGTCATGAAACTTGTGGAGTATGCATGACTCAACAAATGAATATGACTTTCAATTGGAAAAAATCGATAATATCGATTTATTGATTAGTTATGAGAGGTGGTAAAAATGGAAAAGTCGGTTCTGAGATTTTCAAAACAACTCAATGGCTACCATATTCTGGTAATAAATACTACTAAACAAAATAAGACTTTTCACCGTGGCGATTTTCGACTACTCGATTTTAACGCAATTTATCGAGTGTTTTATGAACCCTACTCAGATTTCATGTAGCTGTAACTTGCCGGCCATGCGGCCGTGACCTTAGTGCTTACTAACATGAATACAACTCGGATGGGAAACAAAGATGATGGTAACCAAAAATCGATAATATGATCTACCGCGAAGTTGACTTTAGGCGAAATCGATATGAACCCCCTGTCTCCGAGAAAAAATTTGGCCCGATCGGCTCAAAACTCCTACCATGTATACTACTTCAAAATCTAAGGATGTCTTTTGGAGGAATTTCCGTGATATTGATTCATCGATTTTTTACAAAGGTTTTTATCTTGACCCCAAAATTTTTCGATGTTCACCATTCACGGGGGACTTAACCAATTGTCGTGAAACTCGTGTAGTGTGCTTGACTCAACAAATGAATATGACTTTCAATTGGACAAAATCAATAATATCGATTTATCGATTAGTTAGAGAGTTGACTAAATGGAAAAGTGAAAATTCAAACTACACCAATTCCTCCCAAATTTTTACATGACACTTGGTATAGACGATTACGTCAAGTCCCAAGAGGATTTGAATTCTAATCACGTTTGAAGCATTTTATTGATTATTTTATGTAAACAACCTATTTTGGAGGATTATGTACTGACAAAACGGCTTGATGGATTTGGATCAAACTTCAGCAATAGATTATATCTGATAAATAAATGGGACTTTCAATTGACAAAAATCGATAATATCGATTTATTGATTAGTTATGAAAATTTGTAAAACTGAAAAATCTCAACATGTACAACTTTCAAAGACATCAAAGTAACTGTAAAAATGTTACAAACATAACAATTTCAAACATGACAAAGCCGCGGGGGTCTGGGGGGCACCCCCAGCTAGCGGGGCCCGCGGCGTCAGCCGCGGGACCGGCTAGTCACCACTACTATACTAGACTCAAACTACCTAACCAAAAAGTATCTACGATTTGTCTATAACTTCAGTAGTGCATATAGGGTAACCATCTGATGCGAACGCCCCCGTGAAAATTTTGAGTTAGGGCCTTAGAATTTTTTTAGATCTTATAATAGTGAAATGATGAAACATTCTTTGTAATACTGTGCGCCAACGGCTGGATGGATTGCTACATAACTGATATGAACGATCTAACTTTGATGTACCTTCAACTTGGTATTATCAAAAAATCAATATATCGATTTATTGATCAGTTATGAAATCGTCATTTTGGTCAAGTGGAATTCAAACTTGCTCCGATTTCGCTCTGACTTCGACATGTAGTACTACTAACATTGTCAACCAAATGTGTCAGAGGCATTTTGTTCAAATTGAGTTTAAAGTTTTTTATTGACATTTTTAGGTAAAAAACCCAACTTCATGGTTGTCATCCTGACAGAACGGCTGATCGCAACTAGGTGAAACTTTGGCAGGATATAACACTCATTAAATGAATGGGACTTTCAATTGACAAAAATCGATAATATCGATTTATTGATTAGTTATGAGTGAATGAAAAGTTAAAAAAACCCAGTAAAATTAAGAAAACTACAGGAACGATTTTTCTCTTACTCTCATGTAAACTGTAAAATAGACTAATAAACCATATGAGCCTATAAAAAGATTATGGTTTGTTGACCGTTTTCCAAAAAATTAATTTTTAAATTTTTCGAACATTCTCAAAATGGTTCAGTTGCTATGAATTTCATAGCACAACGAGACATTGACATGTCATAACAGAATATGAAAAAAGTGTGGAAAAATATTCAGTCATTCGTGAGTTATACACTGTTGAATTTTACCATCGAAAGTGATGACGTCACAGGTCACATGACAAGTCACATGACGAAAACTGTCAACATGATTTTTGATGCCTTAACTTTTTTTTAAGATTTCAAACATGACTAAGACGCGGGGGTCTGGGGGGCACCCCCAGCTAGCGGACGCGCGGCGTCAGCCGCGCGGCCGGCTAGTCACCACTACTATACTAGACTCAAACTACCTAACCAAAAAGTATCTACGATTTGTCTATAACTTTAACAGTGCATATAGGGTAACCATCTAATGCGAGCGCCCCCGTGAAAATTTTGAGTTAGGGCCTTAGAATTTTTTTAAATCTTATAATAGTGAAATGATGAAACATTCTTTGTATTACTGTGCGCCAATGGCTGAATGGACTGCCTGCTAACTGATATGAACGATCTAACTTTGATGTACCTTCAACTTGGTATCATCAAAAAATCAATATATCGATTTATTGATCAGTTATGAAATCGTCATTTTGGTCAAGTGGAATTCAAACTTGCTCCGATTTCGCTCTGACTTCGACATGTAGTACTACTAACATTGTCAACCAAATGTGTCAGAGGCATTTTGTTCAAATTGAGTTTAAAGTTTTTTATTGACATTTTTAGGTAAAAAACCCAACTTCATGGTTGTCATCCTGACAGAACGGCTGATCGCAACTAGGTGAAACTTTGGCAGGATATAACACTCATTAAATGAATGGGACTTTCAATTGACAAAAATCGATAATATCGATTTATTGATTAGTTATGAGTGAATGAAAAGTTAAAAAAACCCAGTAAAATTAAGAAAACTACAGGAACGATTTTTCTCTTACTATCATGTAAACTGTGAAATAGACTAATAAACAAAATGAGCCTATAAAAAGATTATGGTTCGTTGACCGTTTTCCAAAAAATTAATTTTTAAATTTTTCGAACATTCTCAAAATGGATCAGTTGCTACGAATTTCATAGTACAACGAGACATTAACATGTCATAACAGAATATGAAAAAAGTTTGGAAAAATATTCAGTCATTCGTGAGTTATACACTGTTGAATTTTACCATCGAAAGTGATGACGTCAAAAGTCACATGATGAGTCATATGACAAAAACTGTCAACATGATCTTTGATGCCTTAACTTTTTTTACGATTTCAAACATGACTAAGACGCGGGGGTCTGGGGGGCACCCCCAGCTAGCGGACGCGCGGCGTCAGCCGCGCGGCCGGCTAGTCACCACTACTATACTAGACTCAAACTACCTAACCAAAAAGTATCTACGATTTGTCTATAACTTCAGTAGTGCATACAGGGTAACCATCTAATGCGAGCGCCCCCGTGAAAATTTTGAGTTAGGGCCTTAGAATTTTTTTAGATCTTATAATAGTGAAATGATGAAACATTCTTTGTATTACTGTGCGCCAACGGCTGAATGGACTGCCTGCTAACTGATACGAACGATCTAACTTTGATGTACCTTCAACGTGGTATCATCAAAAAATCAATATATCGATTTATCGATCCGCTATGAAATCGTCATTTTGGTCAAGTGCGACCTAGAGTTGTTTGAATTTCGTTCTAATTTTAGCATGAGATACCACCAACATTGACAACCAAACCTACGGAGGATATTTCGTTCAAATTGAGTTTAAAGTTTTTTATTGACATTTTTAAGTGAAAAACCCGTTTTCATGGTAGTCGTCCTGCAAAAACCGCTGATTGTAAATGGATGAAACTCTAACAGGATATAATACTCAATAAATGAATGGGACTTTCAATTGACAAAAATCGATAATATCGATTTATTGATTAGTTATGAGTGAATGAAAAGTTAAAAAAACCCAGTAAAATTAAGAAAACTACAGGAACGATTTCTCTCTTACTCTCATGTAAACTGTAGAATAGACTAATAAACAATATGAGCCTATGAAAAGATTATGGTTCGTTGACCGTTTTCCGAAAAATTAATTTTTAAATTTTTCGAACATTCTCAAAATGGTTCAGTTGCCACGAATTTTATAGTGCAACTAGGCATTAACAATTCATAACAGAATATAAAAAAAAGTTTGAAAAAAACATTCAGTCGTTCATGAGTTATACACTGTTGAATTTTACCATTAAAAGTGATGACGTCACAGGTCATATGACAAGTCACATGACGAAAACTGTCAACATGATCTTTGATGCCTTAAGTTTTTTTTACAATTTCAAACATGACTAAGACGCGGGGGTCTGGGGGGCACCCCCAGCTAGCGGACGCGCGGCGTCAGCCGCGCGGCCGGCTAGTCACCTATACTATACCAAACTCAAACTATGTCTACCATTTTCATCAACATTTCAACTCGTCATTACATGTACGTATACCTTGAAGCCTTCTAATTAATTTTCGTCGCGGAAAAGTTTTGCTTTTGATCTATTGATTTTTGGTGATCATTTTTATGGACCCTACTCAGATTTCACGTAGCTGTAACTTGCCAGCCATGCGGCCGTGACCTTAGAGCTTTCTAACATGAATACTACTCGGATGGGAAACAAAGATGATGGTAACAAAAAATCGATAGTTTGATCTACCACGAAGTTGACTTTAGCAAAATTTCGGAGACAGGGGGTTCAGTAGGGGTATTTTTGTCTCCGATTCGTCTGGAACTGTTACCATGTATACCTCTCTCAATTCTAAGAAAGGTTTATTTTTTGTTTTCCGATCTTTTGATCTATTGATTTTTTATGACAGTTTTTATGTCACCCCTGAAAAAATCTGTGTTTCGTCACGCAAGAATGACTGAACCAATTCAGATGAAACTAATAGGAGGTGCATAACACAAAAAATAAATATAAGTTTTAATTGTGAAAAATCGATAATATTGATTTATTGATTAGTTGTGAGACGTGTCAAAAACGCAAAAGTCGGTTGTGAAATTTTCAAACTAACGCGGTTGCTACCATATTCAAGTGAAATATACTACTAAACAAAATAAAAGTTTTCGCCGTGGCGATTTCCGATATATTGATTTTTACGCATTTTATCGATTGTTTTATGAAAATCTCCGTTTTTTCTCTGCACTACTGTGAGCGCATACGTAAACGTAGTGCTGTAGAAGTCGTGTAAGTCGCACAACTCAATATTGTCTTCTATATGATGTAAACAAAAAATCGATAAATTGCATTATCGATTAGTTAGAGAGGTGCCAAAACGGAAAAGTGAAAATTCAAACTAGACTAATTGCTCCCAAATTTTGATATTTTACATGTTAACAACTACTTCATCACATGCCTGAAGGAATATTGTTTTGATTCAAGTTCAAGCATTTTATTGATTGTTTTATGTGAAAAACCAATTATCGACGATGATGTACTGACAAAACGGCTCGATGGATTTGGATCAAACTCCAGCAGTAGATCATATCTGATAAATAAATAGGACTTTTAATTAACAAAAATCGATAATATCGATTTATTGATTAGTTATGGAAATTTGTAAAACTGAAATATCTCAACATATGCATACTTTAAAACGTTAAAGTAACTGTAAAAATGTTACAAACATAACAATTTCAAACATGACAAAGCCGCGGGGGTCTGGGGGGCACCCCCAGCTAGCGGGGCCCGCGGCGTCAGCCGCGGGACCCACTAGTACATAACTATAGTAAACTCTAAAGCGTGACACACTTTTGTTGAGTTATTGTCTTCAGACCTCGCTACCAATTATCTTTTTGGAAGTAATGTAAGTTGGCAGTAGGCCTGGACGTAACCCACATCAAGTTGGGTTTAGAAACAATGTACAGTTCGAAAGTCAGCTGATTTGCGCCCTTCTTCTAACTTATGTAAATTACCGCTACATTTGTCTACTTCGATTCTGAGGACACCACGCTACGCACAAGATCACGGGGAATCCGAATTTCTTAATTAGAAGTTTGTAGCTTCAAAACGAACAAAGTTACAGCTGTTTGAAAATTGACCAAATTCCCTATATTTTTGCTCGATTCTGATGAGATGACTCAATTATATTGACCCGTTCTATTTTTCCTGTACAACATAAAACCGTAAAGTACTCATGGAACCAACAGAAAGGCTGTATATTTTTTTTGAAATTCGACCTCCCTAATACATAACTATAGTAAACTCTAAAGCGTGACACACTTTTGTTGAGTTATTGTCTTCAGACCTCGCTACCAATTATCTTTTTGGAAGTAATGTAAGTTGGCAGTAGGCCTGGACGTAACCCACATCAAGTTGGGTTTAGAAACAATGTACAGTTCGAAAGTCAGCTGATTTGCGCCCTTCTTCTAACTTATGTAAATTACCGCTACATTTGTCTACTTCGATTCTGAGGACACCACGCTACGCACAAGATCACGGGGAATCCGAATTTCTTAATTAGAAGTTTGTAGCTTCAAAACGAACAAAGTTACAGCTGTTTGAAAATTGACCAAATTCCCTATATTTTTGCTCGATTCTGATGAGATGACTCAATTATATTGACCCGTTCTATTTTTCCTGTACAACATAAAACCGTAAAGTACTCATGGAACCAACAGAAAGGCTGTATATTTTTTTTGAAATTCGACCTCCCTAATACATAACTATAGTAAACTCTAAAGCGTGACACACTTTTGTTGAGTTATTGTCTTCAGACCTCGCTACCAATTATCTTTTTGGAAGTAATGTAAGTTGGCAGTAGGCCTGGACGTAACCCACATCAAGTTGGGTTTAGAAACAATGTACAGTTCGAAAGTCAGCTGATTTGCGCCCTTCTTCTAACTTATGTAAATTACCGCTACATTTGTCTACTTCGATTCTGAGGACACCACGCTACGCACAAGATCACGGGGAATCCGAATTTCTTAATTAGAAGTTTGTAGCTTCAAAACGAACAAAGTTACAGCTGTTTGAAAATTGACCAAATTCCCTATATTTTTGCTCGATTCTGATGAGATGACTCAATTATATTGACCCGTTCTATTTTTCCTGTACAACATAAAACCGTAAAGTACTCATGGAACCAACAGAAAGGCTGTATATTTTTTTTGAAATTCGACCTCCCTAATACATAACTATAGTAAACTCTAAAGCGTGACACACTTTTGTTGAGTTATTGTCTTCAGACCTCGCTACCAATTATCTTTTTGGAAGTAATGTAAGTTGGCAGTAGGCCTGGACGTAACCCACATCAAGTTGGGTTTAGAAACAATGTACAGTTCGAAAGTCAGCTGATTTGCGCCCTTCTTCTAACTTATGTAAATTACCGCTACATTTGTCTACTTCGATTCTGAGGACACCACGCTACGCACAAGATCACGGGGAATCCGAATTTCTTAATTAGAAGTTTGTAGCTTCAAAACGAACAAAGTTACAGCTGTTTGAAAATTGACCAAATTCCCTATATTTTTGCTCGATTCTGATGAGATGACTCAATTATATTGACCCGTTCTATTTTTCCTGTACAACATAAAACCGTAAAGTACTCATGGAACCAACAGAAAGGCTGTATATTTTTTTTGAAATTCGACCTCCCTAATACATAACTATAGTAAACTCTAAAGCGTGACACACTTTTGTTGAGTTATTGTCTTCAGACCTCGCTACCAATTATCTTTTTGGAAGTAATGTAAGTTGGCAGTAGGCCTGGACGTAACCCACATCAAGTTGGGTTTAGAAACAATGTACAGTTCGAAAGTCAGCTGATTTGCGCCCTTCTTCTAACTTATGTAAATTACCGCTACATTTGTCTACTTCGATTCTGAGGACACCACGCTACGCACAAGATCACGGGGAATCCGAATTTCTTAATTAGAAGTTTGTAGCTTCAAAACGAACAAAGTTACAGCTGTTTGAAAATTGACCAAATTCCCTATATTTTTGCTCGATTCTGATGAGATGACTCAATTATATTGACCCGTTCTATTTTTCCTGTACAACATAAAACCGTAAAGTACTCATGGAACCAACAGA
The DNA here is from genome assembly GCA_964036275.1 of Litoditis marina. Taxonomy (NCBI): domain Eukaryota; kingdom Metazoa; phylum Nematoda; class Chromadorea; order Rhabditida; family Rhabditidae; genus Litoditis; species Litoditis marina. The sequence goes on from OZ038436.1 coordinate 8,443,694, forward strand.
AAGGCTGTATATTTTTTTTGAAATTCGACCTCCCTAATACATAACTATAGTAAACTCTAAAGCGTGACACACTTTTGTTGAGTTATTGTCTTCAGACCTCGCTACCAATTATCTTTTTGGAAGTAATGTAAGTTGGCAGTAGGCCTGGACGTAACCCACATCAAGTTGGGTTTAGAAACAATGTACAGTTCGAAAGTCAGCTGATTTGCGCCCTTCTTCTAACTTATGTAAATTACCGCTACATTTGTCTACTTCGATTCTGAGGACACCACGCTACGCACAAGATCACGGGGAATCCGAATTTCTTAATTAGAAGTTTGTAGCTTCAAAACGAACAAAGTTACAGCTGTTTGAAAATTGACCAAATTCCCTATATTTTTGCTCGATTCTGATGAGATGACTCAATTATATTGACCCGTTCTATTTTTCCTGTACAACATAAAACCGTAAAGTACTCATGGAACCAACAGAAAGGCTGTATATTTTTTTTGAAATTCGACCTCCCTAATACATAACTATAGTAAACTCTAAAGCGTGACACACTTTTGTTGAGTTATTGTCTTCAGACCTCGCTACCAATTATCTTTTTGGAAGTAATGTAAGTTGGCAGTAGGCCTGGACGTAACCCACATCAAGTTGGGTTTAGAAACAATGTACAGTTCGAAAGTCAGCTGATTTGCGCCCTTCTTCTAACTTATGTAAATTACCGCTACATTTGTCTACTTCGATTCTGAGGACACCACGCTACGCACAAGATCACGGGGAATCCGAATTTCTTAATTAGAAGTTTGTAGCTTCAAAACGAACAAAGTTACAGCTGTTTGAAAATTGACCAAATTCCCTATATTTTTGCTCGATTCTGATGAGATGACTCAATTATATTGACCCGTTCTATTTTTCCTGTACAACATAAAACCGTAAAGTACTCATGGAACCAACAGAAAGGCTGTATATTTTTTTTGAAATTCGACCTCCCTAATACATAACTATAGTAAACTCTAAAGCGTGACACACTTTTGTTGAGTTATTGTCTTCAGACCTCGCTACCAATTATCTTTTTGGAAGTAATGTAAGTTGGCAGTAGGCCTGGACGTAACCCACATCAAGTTGGGTTTAGAAACAATGTACAGTTCGAAAGTCAGCTGATTTGCGCCCTTCTTCTAACTTATGTAAATTACCGCTACATTTGTCTACTTCGATTCTGAGGACACCACGCTACGCACAAGATCACGGGGAATCCGAATTTCTTAATTAGAAGTTTGTAGCTTCAAAACGAACAAAGTTACAGCTGTTTGAAAATTGACCAAATTCCCTATATTTTTGCTCGATTCTGATGAGATGACTCAATTATATTGACCCGTTCTATTTTTCCTGTACAACATAAAACCGTAAAGTACTCATGGAACCAACAGAAAGGCTGTATATTTTTTTTGAAATTCGACCTCCCTAATACATAACTATAGTAAACTCTAAAGCGTGACACACTTTTGTTGAGTTATTGTCTTCAGACCTCGCTACCAATTATCTTTTTGGAAGTAATGTAAGTTGGCAGTAGGCCTGGACGTAACCCACATCAAGTTGGGTTTAGAAACAATGTACAGTTCGAAAGTCAGCTGATTTGCGCCCTTCTTCTAACTTATGTAAATTACCGCTACATTTGTCTACTTCGATTCTGAGGACACCACGCTACGCACAAGATCACGGGGAATCCGAATTTCTTAATTAGAAGTTTGTAGCTTCAAAACGAACAAAGTTACAGCTGTTTGAAAATTGACCAAATTCCCTATATTTTTGCTCGATTCTGATGAGATGACTCAATTATATTGACCCGTTCTATTTTTCCTGTACAACATAAAACCGTAAAGTACTCATGGAACCAACAGAAAGGCTGTATATTTTTTTTGAAATTCGACCTCCCTAATACATAACTATAGTAAACTCTAAAGCGTGACACACTTTTGTTGAGTTATTGTCTTCAGACCTCGCTACCAATTATCTTTTTGGAAGTAATGTAAGTTGGCAGTAGGCCTGGACGTAACCCACATCAAGTTGGGTTTAGAAACAATGTACAGTTCGAAAGTCAGCTGATTTGCGCCCTTCTTCTAACTTATGTAAATTACCGCTACATTTGTCTACTTCGATTCTGAGGACACCACGCTACGCACAAGATCACGGGGAATCCGAATTTCTTAATTAGAAGTTTGTAGCTTCAAAACGAACAAAGTTACAGCTGTTTGAAAATTGACCAAATTCCCTATATTTTTGCTCGATTCTGATGAGATGACTCAATTATATTGACCCGTTCTATTTTTCCTGTACAACATAAAACCGTAAAGTACTCATGGAACCAACAGAAAGGCTGTATATTTTTTTTGAAATTCGACCTCCCTAATACATAACTATAGTAAACTCTAAAGCGTGACACACTTTTGTTGAGTTATTGTCTTCAGACCTCGCTACCAATTATCTTTTTGGAAGTAATGTAAGTTGGCAGTAGGCCTGGACGTAACCCACATCAAGTTGGGTTTAGAAACAATGTACAGTTCGAAAGTCAGCTGATTTGCGCCCTTCTTCTAACTTATGTAAATTACCGCTACATTTGTCTACTTCGATTCTGAGGACACCACGCTACGCACAAGATCACGGGGAATCCGAATTTCTTAATTAGAAGTTTGTAGCTTCAAAACGAACAAAGTTACAGCTGTTTGAAAATTGACCAAATTCCCTATATTTTTGCTCGATTCTGATGAGATGACTCAATTATATTGACCCGTTCTATTTTTCCTGTACAACATAAAACCGTAAAGTACTCATGGAACCAACAGAAAGGCTGTATATTTTTTTTGAAATTCGACCTCCCTAATACATAACTATAGTAAACTCTAAAGCGTGACACACTTTTGTTGAGTTATTGTCTTCAGACCTCGCTACCAATTATCTTTTTGGAAGTAATGTAAGTTGGCAGTAGGCCTGGACGTAACCCACATCAAGTTGGGTTTAGAAACAATGTACAGTTCGAAAGTCAGCTGATTTGCGCCCTTCTTCTAACTTATGTAAATTACCGCTACATTTGTCTACTTCGATTCTGAGGACACCACGCTACGCACAAGATCACGGGGAATCCGAATTTCTTAATTAGAAGTTTGTAGCTTCAAAACGAACAAAGTTACAGCTGTTTGAAAATTGACCAAATTCCCTATATTTTTGCTCGATTCTGATGAGATGACTCAATTATATTGACCCGTTCTATTTTTCCTGTACAACATAAAACCGTAAAGTACTCATGGAACCAACAGAAAGGCTGTATATTTTTTTTGAAATTCGACCTCCCTAATACATAACTATAGTAAACTCTAAAGCGTGACACACTTTTGTTGAGTTATTGTCTTCAGACCTCGCTACCAATTATCTTTTTGGAAGTAATGTAAGTTGGCAGTAGGCCTGGACGTAACCCACATCAAGTTGGGTTTAGAAACAATGTACAGTTCGAAAGTCAGCTGATTTGCGCCCTTCTTCTAACTTATGTAAATTACCGCTACATTTGTCTACTTCGATTCTGAGGACACCACGCTACGAAACCGTAAAGTACTCATGGAACCAACAGAAAGGCTGTATATTTTTTTTGAAATTCGACCTCCCTAATACATAACTATAGTAAACTCTAAAGCGTGACACACTTTTGTTGAGTTATTGTCTTCAGACCTCGCTACCAATTATCTTTTTGGAAGTAATGTAAGTTGGCAGTAGGCCTGGACGTAACCCACATCAAGTTGGGTTTAGAAACAATGTACAGTTCGAAAGTCAGCTGATTTGCGCCCTTCTTCTAACTTATGTAAATTACCGCTACATTTGTCTACTTCGATTCTGAGGACACCACGCTACGCACAAGATCACGGGGAATCCGAATTTCTTAATTAGAAGTTTGTAGCTTCAAAACGAACAAAGTTACAGCTGTTTGAAAATTGACCAAATTCCCTATATTTTTGCTCGATTCTGATGAGATGACTCAATTATATTGACCCGTTCTATTTTTCCTGTACAACATAAAACCGTAAAGTACTCATGGAACCAACAGAAAGGCTGTATATTTTTTTTGAAATTCGACCTCCCTAATACATAACTATAGTAAACTCTAAAGCGTGACACACTTTTGTTGAGTTATTGTCTTCAGACCTCGCTACCAATTATCTTTTTGGAAGTAATGTAAGTTGGCAGTAGGCCTGGACGTAACCCACATCAAGTTGGGTTTAGAAACAATGTACAGTTCGAAAGTCAGCTGATTTGCGCCCTTCTTCTAACTTATGTAAATTACCGCTACATTTGTCTACTTCGATTCTGAGGACACCACGCTACGAAACCGTAAAGTACTCATGGAACCAACAGAAAGGCTGTATATTTTTTTTGAAATTCGACCTCCCTAATACATAACTATAGTAAACTCTAAAGCGTGACACACTTTTGTTGAGTTATTGTCTTCAGACCTCGCTACCAATTATCTTTTTGGAAGTAATGTAAGTTGGCAGTAGGCCTGGACGTAACCCACATCAAGTTGGGTTTAGAAACAATGTACAGTTCGAAAGTCAGCTGATTTGCGCCCTTCTTCTAACTTATGTAAATTACCGCTACATTTGTCTACTTCGATTCTGAGGACACCACGCTACGCACAAGATCACGGGGAATCCGAATTTCTTAATTAGAAGTTTGTAGCTTCAAAACGAACAAAGTTACAGCTGTTTGAAAATTGACCAAATTCCCTATATTTTTGCTCGATTCTGATGAGATGACTCAATTATATTGACCCGTTCTATTTTTCCTGTACAACATAAAACCGTAAAGTACTCATGGAACCAACAGAAAGGCTGTATATTTTTTTTGAAATTCGACCTCCCTAATACATAACTATAGTAAACTCTAAAGCGTGACACACTTTTGTTGAGTTATTGTCTTCAGACCTCGCTACCAATTATCTTTTTGGAAGTAATGTAAGTTGGCAGTAGGCCTGGACGTAACCCACATCAAGTTGGGTTTAGAAACAATGTACAGTTCGAAAGTCAGCTGATTTGCGCCCTTCTTCTAACTTATGTAAATTACCGCTACATTTGTCTACTTCGATTCTGAGGACACCACGCTACGCACAAGATCACGGGGAATCCGAATTTCTTAATTAGAAGTTTGTAGCTTCAAAACGAACAAAGTTACAGCTGTTTGAAAATTGACCAAATTCCCTATATTTTTGCTCGATTCTGATGAGATGACTCAATTATATTGACCCGTTCTATTTTTCCTGTACAACATAAAACCGTAAAGTACTCATGGAACCAACAGAAAGGCTGTATATTTTTTTTGAAATTCGACCTCCCTAATACATAACTATAGTAAACTCTAAAGCGTGACACACTTTTGTTGAGTTATTGTCTTCAGACCTCGCTACCAATTATCTTTTTGGAAGTAATGTAAGTTGGCAGTAGGCCTGGACGTAACCCACATCAAGTTGGGTTTAGAAACAATGTACAGTTCGAAAGTCAGCTGATTTGCGCCCTTCTTCTAACTTATGTAAATTACCGCTACATTTGTCTACTTCGATTCTGAGGACACCACGCTACGCACAAGATCACGGGGAATCCGAATTTCTTAATTAGAAGTTTGTAGCTTCAAAACGAACAAAGTTACAGCTGTTTGAAAATTGACCAAATTCCCTATATTTTTGCTCGATTCTGATGAGATGACTCAATTATATTGACCCGTTCTATTTTTCCTGTACAACATAAAACCGTAAAGTACTCATGGAACCAACAGAAAGGCTGTATATTTTTTTTGAAATTCGACCTCCCTAATCACCACACCTATAGCACACATCACCACACCTATAGCACACATGATAAGGTCACGCAAAAGTTGTTACGATTTGGCTGTAATTTCAACCATGTATACTAGACAGTAATCTAATGCGAGCGCCCCCGTACGATTTTTGAGTTAGGGCCTTATAATTTTTTTAGACCTTATTTTATGAAATTCTCGAAAAATTCTTTCCGTTACTGTGAGCTAACGGCTTGATGGATTGCTACCTAACTGGTATCAACCACTTAACTTATGAGGCCCTCCATTATGATGACCCTAAAAAATCAATATATCGATTTATCGATCCGCTATGGAATTGTCATTTTTCCTTGGTGTAACCCAAACTTGCTTCGCTTACCTTCTTATCTTGGTAGTGTGTTGTGCCAAGGCTGGTTACCAACCAACTCCGAACTTTTTGGCTCTAATTAAGTTTAAACCTTTTTATGACTTTTTTTTTGTAAAAAAACCATTTTCATGGTATCTGTCCTGACAAAACGGCTGAATGGATTGAGATCAAACTTATGCATAACATCATACTCGATAAATGAATAGGACTTTTAATTAACAAAAATCAATAATATCGATTTATCGATCCGCTATGAAATTGCCATTTTTCCTTAGTGTAACCCAAACTTGCTTCGATTACCTTCTTATCTTAGTAGTGTGTTGAGCCGAGGCTGGTCAGCAACCAACTCCGGACTTTTTGGTTCTAATTGAGTTTAAACCTTTTTATGACTTTTTTTTGTAAAAAACCCATTTTCATGGTTTCTGTCCTGAGAACGTGGCTGAATGGAATTGGATCAAACTTGAGCAGTGAATCATACTTGATAAATAAATAGGACTTTCAATTAACAAAAATCGATAATATCGATTTATTGATTAGTTATGGAAATTTGTAAAACTGAAAAATCTCAACATATGCATACTTTAAAAACGTTAAAGTAACTGTAGAAATGTCACGACCATAACAATTTTGAACATGACTAATACGCGGGGGTCTGGGGGGCACCCCCAGCTAGCGGGGCCCGCGGCGTCAGCCGCGGGACCCACTAGTCACCCTACCTATAATACAAGATGATAAAATGACGAAAAGTTGCTTCGTTTCCTTTCTAATTCTAATAACATAAACTAGAGACAAAGTTAATAGATTTGACCCGTACGTTTTTTGAGTTAAGGCCTTATAATTTTTTTAGACCTTTTTTAAGTGAAATGTCAAAAAATTCCCACGCTCATAACTCGTGAGCCGTACGCCGTCCAGCTTATCTTTCTACAGAGTGTACCTATCCTTGGTGGCCAATTATTATGATGATCACAGAAAATCGATATATTGATTTATCGATTAGTTATGACATGGGCCCGAAAACGCAATGAGTAACTTTTTTGTTTCCGATTGGTCTATAACTTCACCAACATTGACCTTCAAGTCTTCTAAGTAATTCCCTAGGCTAATTAAGGCTGCTTCTGATCTATTAGTTTTTTATGATTTTTTTTATGAACTCTACTCAGATTTCATGTAGCTATAACTTGCCAGCCATGCGGCCGTGACCTTAGTGCTTCCTAACATGAATACAACTCGAATGGGAAACGAAGATGATGATCACAAAAAATCGATATATTGATCTACCGCGAAGTTGACTTTAGCGGAAATCGATTGATACCCCCTGTCTCCGAGAACAAATTTGACCGAGGCATCTCAAAACTCCAACCACGCATACATCTTCAAATTCTAAGAGTTCGTTTTGAAGGAATTTGAATGATATCGATTTATCGATTTTTTATGATAGTCTAAATATCACCCTCTAGAAATTTTGTGTTTTGCCATTCAATAGTGACTGAACTAAATGTCATGAAACTCATGGAGTACATACAACACAACAAATGAATACGAGTTTCAATTGGAAAAAATCAATAATATCGATTTATTGATTAGTTATGGGAGGTCATAAAAATTGAAAAGTCGGTTGAGAAATTTTTAAACTGATGCGATCAATACCATATTTCGCTAAGAGATACTACTAAACAAATAAATAAGTTTCATCGAGGCGATTTTCAAATTAGGCCCTAACGACTTTTTTAGACGCTGTCAAAGTGAAAACACAAAAACTTCCAACAATTGTAGCCGACCAAATAAGAACTTTGGAGTAAATCGGCTTACAAAATCTACATAACTTTTGTAGATAACAAAGTTGATATTTGTAAAAATCAATAATATCGATTTATCGATTAGTTATGAAATCGTCAAAATCATAAGATGGAATTTCAAAATGCTTCAATTCGTCTTAAACTTGGTCAGTTTACATGTTACAGACTGTGAACCGAGGTTGTCATGTTTCATAAGTTTTATTCACGGTTAACGTATTTTAGGACCAATTTTACGATAAAAACCCAAATTCATGGTACCTGTACTATGAAGAGCGTTAGAGCTATGATGATGAAACCTTGATAGTTAAACGTCATGTAAGTAATGAATGAAGTTCATAATTGGACAAAATCGATAATATTGATTTATTGATTAATTGTGACAAAAATTACAAATTGTAAAAACTGACCTCTTTCTTCAAAAATTCGTCGATGGAATGACATCAATTACACATATTAATCTCAACCAAACGAGGGGGGTCTGGGGGGTCACCCCCCCCAGCTAGCGGGGCGCGCGGCGGGAGCCGCGCGACCGGCTAGTACATAACTATAGTAAACTCTAAAGCGTGACACACTTTTGTTGAGTTATTGTCTTCAGACCTCGCTACCAATTATCTTTTTGGAAGTAATGTAAGTTGGCAGTAGGCCTGGACGTAACCCACATCAAGTTGGGTTTAGAAACAATGTACAGTTCGAAAGTCAGCTGATTTGCGCCCTTCTTCTAACTTATGTAAATTACCGCTACATTTGTCTACTTCGATTCTGAGGACACCACGCTACGCACAAGATCACGGGGAATCCGAATTTCTTAATTAGAAGTTTGTAGCTTCAAAACGAACAAAGTTACAGCTGTTTGAAAATTGACCAAATTCCCTATATTTTTGCTCGATTCTGATGAGATGACTCAATTATATTGACCCGTTCTATTTTTCCTGTACAACATAAAACCGTAAAGTACTCATGGAACCAACAGAAAGGCTGTATATTTTTTTTGAAATTCGACCTCCCTAATACATAACTATAGTAAACTCTAAAGCGTGACACACTTTTGTTGAGTTATTGTCTTCAGACCTCGCTACCAATTATCTTTTTGGAAGTAATGTAAGTTGGCAGTAGGCCTGGACGTAACCCACATCAAGTTGGGTTTAGAAACAATGTACAGTTCGAAAGTCAGCTGATTTGCGCCCTTCTTCTAACTTATGTAAATTACCGCTACATTTGTCTACTTCGATTCTGAGGACACCACGCTACGAAACCGTAAAGTACTCATGGAACCAACAGAAAGGCTGTATATTTTTTTTGAAATTCGACCTCCCTAATACATAACTATAGTAAACTCTAAAGCGTGACACACTTTTGTTGAGTTATTGTCTTCAGACCTCGCTACCAATTATCTTTTTGGAAGTAATGTAAGTTGGCAGTAGGCCTGGACGTAACCCACATCAAGTTGGGTTTAGAAACAATGTACAGTTCGAAAGTCAGCTGATTTGCGCCCTTCTTCTAACTTATGTAAATTACCGCTACATTTGTCTACTTCGATTCTGAGGACACCACGCTACGCACAAGATCACGGGGAATCCGAATTTCTTAATTAGAAGTTTGTAGCTTCAAAACGAACAAAGTTACAGCTGTTTGAAAATTGACCAAATTCCCTATATTTTTGCTCGATTCTGATGAGATGACTCAATTATATTGACCCGTTCTATTTTTCCTGTACAACATAAAACCGTAAAGTACTCATGGAACCAACAGAAAGGCTGTATATTTTTTTTGAAATTCGACCTCCCTAATACATAACTATAGTAAACTCTAAAGCGTGACACACTTTTGTTGAGTTATTGTCTTCAGACCTCGCTACCAATTATCTTTTTGGAAGTAATGTAAGTTGGCAGTAGGCCTGGACGTAACCCACATCAAGTTGGGTTTAGAAACAATGTACAGTTCGAAAGTCAGCTGATTTGCGCCCTTCTTCTAACTTATGTAAATTACCGCTACATTTGTCTACTTCGATTCTGAGGACACCACGCTACGCACAAGATCACGGGGAATCCGAATTTCTTAATTAGAAGTTTGTAGCTTCAAAACGAACAAAGTTACAGCTGTTTGAAAATTGACCAAATTCCCTATATTTTTGCTCGATTCTGATGAGATGACTCAATTATATTGACCCGTTCTATTTTTCCTGTACAACATAAAACCGTAAAGTACTCATGGAACCAACAGAAAGGCTGTATATTTTTTTTGAAATTCGACCTCCCTAATACATAACTATAGTAAACTCTAAAGCGTGACACACTTTTGTTGAGTTATTGTCTTCAGACCTCGCTACCAATTATCTTTTTGGAAGTAATGTAAGTTGGCAGTAGGCCTGGACGTAACCCACATCAAGTTGGGTTTAGAAACAATGTACAGTTCGAAAGTCAGCTGATTTGCGCCCTTCTTCTAACTTATGTAAATTACCGCTACATTTGTCTACTTCGATTCTGAGGACACCACGCTACGCACAAGATCACGGGGAATCCGAATTTCTTAATTAGAAGTTTGTAGCTTCAAAACGAACAAAGTTACAGCTGTTTGAAAATTGACCAAATTCCCTATATTTTTGCTCGATTCTGATGAGATGACTCAATTATATTGACCCGTTCTATTTTTCCTGTACAACATAAAACCGTAAAGTACTCATGGAACCAACAGAAAGGCTGTATATTTTTTTTGAAATTCGACCTCCCTAATACATAACTATAGTAAACTCTAAAGCGTGACACACTTTTGTTGAGTTATTGTCTTCAGACCTCGCTACCAATTATCTTTTTGGAAGTAATGTAAGTTGGCAGTAGGCCTGGACGTAACCCACATCAAGTTGGGTTTAGAAACAATGTACAGTTCGAAAGTCAGCTGATTTGCGCCCTTCTTCTAACTTATGTAAATTACCGCTACATTTGTCTACTTCGATTCTGAGGACACCACGCTACGCACAAGATCACGGGGAATCCGAATTTCTTAATTAGAAGTTTGTAGCTTCAAAACGAACAAAGTTACAGCTGTTTGAAAATTGACCAAATTCCCTATATTTTTGCTCGATTCTGATGAGATGACTCAATTATATTGACCCGTTCTATTTTTCCTGTACAACATAAAACCGTAAAGTACTCATGGAACCAACAGAAAGGCTGTATATTTTTTTTGAAATTCGACCTCCCTAATCACCCTACCTATAATACAGATGCTAAAGGTAACCAAAAAGTTGTTCTGATTATCTCCTAACTTTAACACTGTATACCTTACATGAAATAAATGTGAGCGCCCCCGTACGATTTTTGAGTTAGGGCCTTAGAATTTTTTTAGAACTTATTAAAGTGAAAAGTTGAAAACTTCTGACATCTGTAACCGGCCAGCCATGCAACCTATGGCTAATCGGCTTACAGCATCTACATTACTTTTGTAGCCAACAAAATCGGTAACCATAAAAATCGATAATATCGATTTATCGATTAGTTATGAAATTGTCAAAATCGTTCGATGTAATTATAAAATGCTTCGATTCGTCTCAATCTTTACCATTGCACAGGTTATAGTCTAACAGTATCAAAATCCCCTGCCTTTCCAGATCTTTTTCGAACTACATTTTTTATGACCAATTTTACGTTAAAAACCCAAATTCATGGTATACGTACTGAGAAGGCCGTTGAAGATACCACCATGAAACTTCTATAGACAAACGTCACGTGAATAATGAAGAGAGTTTATAATTAGACGAAATCGATAATATTGATTTATTGATTAATTATAGAAAGAATGAAAATTTGAAAAACGATGAAATTTTTTAGTCTCTGATTTCTTAGTTTTTTGACGCGTGTATACATCATCAAAAGATAAGATAAATTGCCGAAGAAAAAATCAACAATATCGATTTATTGATTTTTTACAGCCCTGTTCTATAAGACTGCTAAAATTTTCTTTCAGCTGTAGCTGATGAGTAACGCAACCAGATCCCATGTACATCACAAAAATTAATGGATTTGTTCATTCCTCCATTCTGATACCGGAGAAAATTTAAAGTTTTGATCTACCGCGAAGTTGACTTTAGCAAAAACTCTACTGATACCCCTGTCTCCGATGAAAAATTTGATCTAATCGTTTCAAAACTTCCACTGCGGAAACTACATAAAAATATAGGAGGGTGTTTTGGAGGAATGTTCATAATATCGATTTATCGATTTTCTAGAAGTGTTTTAATTCGGGACCTGCATTTTATGAAACACGTTTACGTGAAAACGTCTGAGCTAATTTCAAAGAAATGTATACAACTGTTATGTGTCTACCGAGACTAAGAACTTGTAATAAGAATTAATCGATATTATCGATTTTCACCAGAGTTCTCAATTTGTCAAAATGGACAACTTCAAAACTTCTCAAATGACTGTAACAATAAATAATTGCCTTTCCAAAACCTAACGTGTTAAGTTTTTGGTCATCATACGTGGAAAAAAAGTGCATCCAAGAAATTTTCCGTTCGAGCTCACGAGTAAATCATTCTCATTTCTATTTTCTCAGACATTGAAGGCAGTTGTGAGTATCATTCTTTCAAACCAAATTCGATTATTAATTTTTGAAACTCGCAACACCTAAATGAGGTCAGCCATATATTAAAAAAATCAATTAACTCACTTAAATACTTAAATGTTTACTTTTTGATTGATGAAATTAATGATCATGACATTATGATAGCTGAATCAGTATAAATTGAAGCTCATTTCTATTGTAAATTGGTAATTAAGTTTCACTTAAAAGTGTCCGATCACTATCAATAGAAATTTTCTGGTTTGATATAAAAGTTGGAAAAGTTGGAAAACATAGATCAGATTGAATTTAATCTTTTACAGGAGAACATACATATGCCACGGAAATCTCCACCCAAAGAAGATGATTCAGATTCAAAAGAGGATGATTCAGATTCAGATGAGAAACGTCCAAAAAAGAAAGGTAAACTGTTGAATGAGCTGAAACTTCATATTGAAATATGGATTTTGTTGTAATAAATCATCATAGTACACATTTTTCAGGTTTATATGAAAAAATCAAGAGTTTTGTGCAAAAAGATAAGAAGAACAAGGAGAGCGATGATGGAGCTGGTCCCTCTACATCTAAAAAAGGTTTTTGAAGTTCGCAACATTGATTACCAAGTACAGCCGTATCGAACATTTGGAAAGTCTGAAATTAAAGTAGAGTGTCAGTGATATTGATTGATTTGTTTTTTGGATTGAATGCCGAAAGTGATCGATTTTTTAGAATTTAAGAAATCAATAATTAAAGAGAAAATTCATATATATATATATATTCCATCCTCAAATAACTAGGAAAATAGTAACTTGATATTTATTTACCATTTTTCACCATTGCAGATTTTTTCCATCGTATCGGGAGTATAAGGAAAAGCATTCGAGGTCAACGAACTACAACTTCTCCAGAAAAGCACACTGAAGAATCGTCATCAAACAAGGGTAAATAGTTTTGCATTTTAAAAAGATTTTTATCTGCAACAGTCTTTAAATAAACATAATTTAGATTGAAAACTTTAGTTTACATCATCAAGGATAGTATTTAATGAAAAAACGTCGTTCATAAAAATATAAAATTGTTGTTAAAAATAGATAGGAATCCTCATGTAACTAAAAAAATAATAACTTGAGAATACATAATATTTTCCTTTCTAAATCATTGCAGATTTGTTTCATCGTATCGGGAGTATAAGGAAAAGCATTCGAGGTCAACGAACTACAACTTCTCCAGAAAAGCACACTGAAGAATCGTCATCAAAGAAGGGTATACAGTTTCAAAGTGTGAAAATATTTACATTTGAAACAATATTTAAATGAATATAATTTGGATTGAAAACTTTAGTTATAATGATGTTAAATCTTACTGTCAAACAAGATGTATAATCAAAAATGTAAATTTCAATGATAAAATTTGTTAATCAAGTAAAGAGTCGATAAAGTTTACTATATTTATCATATAATCAGAAAAAAAAACTTGTGAAGTTTTAAGGTAGTCATAGAAAGTACAAGAAAAACAGTGACCAATCGGATCTTTCACGACATTCCTCGGAAGAAAGTTGTTTGGGTGACGACGTTCATTCAAAGAAAATAGAGAAATGGAAAACAGAAGGTACACGAAGTTGAAAAGAAAAATGATTTCACTTAAGATAGTCTCAATTTTAGCACGTATTGCTGGTTATTCTCAACAGTATTTGATGAGCAAATGTATATGAAACATATTGATTGGATACAAAATACTGTTTATCATAGATGTAAAAAGAGTCTTGTTAACTCATTCATAATATTTCTAGAAGACTTGACAAGTGCTCGAGAAAAGAGAAAAAAGGAAGACAGACGAAATCCATCCACAAGAGGTAATAGAAAAACAATTCACAATCAGAAATTTGCTTTGAATTGATACTGTTAAAAGTGATGATGTAGGCAAAAATCCAACACTTCCTCTGTCTTACGGAAATTATTCAATTTATTTTGTTTTTTTTTCAGACAAAGAAAGAAAAACAATGGAAAAATCACCGAAGAAGCAAACTGAAAGTGAATCTGATCCTGATTATACCCCTTCACATCAGCCAGTTGCCTTATTTCGTAAAAAATCATCGACAAGTTAGTGATTTTTTTTATCATATACTCAATAATTTTTCAAGGTAATTACTTTTTTCCGCATACCCTATAAACCGAATATTTTGCCTTTCTCAAATAAATTCCAAAGCATCAATAGTAACCATTTTTAGATCAATTAACTGTCACGTTAAGTACGATAAAACAAATTATTGATTTTGCAATCTCAGAACAGCGCCATAATGAACAACAACGACTATATCGGAGTAAAAAGAAGGAAAAATTGAACGATTTATCATCAGAAAGTGACAACGAATGGAACGAATCGAAATATACAACGAGTATGTTTCTATATTAATCGAAAATTACTAGAAAACAAAACTGTATTGTTAGCTGTTGGTCTGAAAAAAATTAGATAAAGTATTAGATGTGCTTCTTTTGTCAACTTTTGGAGAAATTCCATTGTGTAATCGAAACACTAGAATTATTGAGTAATTTGAAGTAATCAATATTTCCAGCATGTATTCTTCATCAAAACATTTTTTTATAAAACTGTATTTTTTAGATAATGAACCGAAATTGATATATGCACCTACTTCAATAAAAACCACAACCAAACATACAAGAACGACATATGAAGAAGACAGCGAAGACCCCACATGGAATCCCGGTAATTATATTTATCAAACTTCTCTCTCGAATAATGTTTTTGGAAGTTAATCTTTAAAAAAACCTTAATGTTTATCCTTTTTTCAGGATCGGAAAATACAATGAAACAACGACGTTTTAAAAGAAAGCGAAAGAATGCAGATGATGCTAATGATCAAAGCGATGTAGATAAACATATAGGTGAGTTGACTTTTTTTTCAGTTAGTGCATGGGACAAAGTTTACTGAATGTTAGTCGAAAACAATTTTCACTCGATTTTCAACTTCCAAAAATGAACATTTGGAACAGAACATTATTTTTAACCTCCAACTTAATATAAGTTTTTTTCAGATTATTGTGAATTACTGTATCTTGGAAAACGAGACAATGAATGTTACTATTGTGGAGCTTTGCACTTACCTGGTCGTCACTATTGTTGCTCAAATGGTCGAATTTTCATTCCGCCGTTCCCGAAGATTGCTGAACCACTCAACACGTATCTCTTCGATATCAATTCCAAACAGAGAAAGCAATTCACACAGAACACAATGAAATACAATTCATTCTTCAGTTTTGCTTCAATACAACGTCATCGTTTGAAAGCTGCTAAGTACGGACCACAGGTAGTTTTTTGACAAATAGCATTAAGTAAATTTATATTGGCTCCACAGGTAAAATTTTCACAGGTTAAATTTTCGATTCAATACAGAATTCGTTCATTCCATACAACTAGAGTTTCAAGACCGAAAATACTGTTTATCATATTACAATGTGCTTGTAGTTTGATCACGTTGTGTTCAGTTTGAATTTGTGAGTTATGAGAAATTTGAGATCAAACTACAAGTTATGGTTTACCACAACTTATATAAATATTTTTCAGGTCGAAAAATGCCAAGGTCCTCTCAGGCATTTTCCTTCTGCTGCATATCCAAAGGATCCAACCAACTTGCAATGTGGAAATTATTACGTATACGATCCTGAGGAAGCTATTGAAAAGAGGATAAATGCTCCATTCGCTGAAAATTTGGACAAAAAGGTGAAATTTAGTTATTTAGCAAATATTACTTGCAGGTGCTTTTTTCTCATAGTTCATTAACGCTGTACATGTCTCAATAGTCTTCTTTAACGAATGTTAATATTACTTCACGGACCAAACGTATCATGTTACTGGATTTAACCTATAAAACATGATTTCTGTGAATGATAGAAATTTGATTCTTAACCACGCACTAAATAGAGAAGGAGTCGTTTTGAAAACATACAGCTATCGTCGCATCGTTTGTTTTTGCCCAGATTCTGAAGTTTTGCTGTGTTAGTGAATTAGAATACAGCTAAAGTTGGAGTTCTCACGTACACATATTGCTCAAATATGTCATTTTTAGATTATCGCCGACATAACTGCTTATTTACATCTTCATAATCATTTTGCCACTATGTATAAAACTATGGCGGATTGTATGAAAGAAGCCGAAGAACAAGGAAATAACCCGGAACATCTACGATTGAAAATTATTGATCCACACGTTGTGAGCAGGAAAATGATCAAGAATGTTAGTGAAACTCGAATTGAGTCAAATTCATTTCAAATACTTATTTCATCAATCATCAAATAACTATTGTTCCAACGATAAAAACAATTACAAAATAAGTCAAGAACTTTAGTGATATTTTTGAGAACTTTCTTACTAAATAATGAATAGAATTCAATTTAAATAGCTGTCAATCTTCGATCAATGTTTTTCATGCCATTTATTCCAGCAACATCCGGGTATCTATAAGACAAAAACTCATGGGCGGGATTTTCTATCAGTGTTCTACGATTCGTCTCTCGAACAAGAAATACGGTACCCAGGACTCAATATCTATCCAAAGCGTAGTAATCGTCCTTCGAGGCCAATATTCCCATGGATGTCAGAGATTTCGCCACTTTGTTACCCGATTCTGTTCCCGAGAGGAGAAGCAGGATGGAAAAGTAACAAATACCCTATTGTAATCAATCGAGACAGATCATGGAAAGAACGACTTGAAGCTCATGCACGATTCTACCCAGAGGAAGCCAAACTGTGGGATACTGATACTGAAGAAGAACAGGAAGCAAGAACTCATTTGGCCGGGTAGCTATTTGACTGAACGACTGTATTTAGTTAGTTGAAAACATAATCAAGTGATAACAAATGTTTTCAGGGTAATTATTTGACTAAGTGACTGTATTTTTTTAGTTAAGATAATCAACTGATAATAAATGTTTTCAGTGATCCTCATATTGAAATGTCTGATGAGGAGTATGATGAAAACATGGTTCATGGTTACTACGATACTCACATGGATCAGGTATATTTATTATGTTTTTGTTTAAAAAAACTTATTTATTTTCACGACAGAAAAAAAAAATCAGTACTATGGAAATATAGGAAACATTTAAAATAGCCAGTTATTTTACTGTACAGGTTTGTTATAATAATTACATACTCCGTAATCTTATGATTTTCCAGATTGATGCTCATAATGAAAATGATGAAATGGAAAGTACAAATGTAACATTTGTGGAACGTAATGGGGAACAATATCCAGTACGAAAACAAAATCTTGCACCTCATATCGATCCAAATAAGAATGTTACATTGGATGACTCCATGGATAGTGACAGCGATTTGGTACAGTTCATGTATTTCATTAATTTTCATCTAATCTGTGTTTTTCCTAGCTAGAACGGAATATCCAAAGTCATAAATAAGCTAACTGATATTAAATAGGAAAAAAACCGATTAGGCATTCAGGTTTTTGAAACTAACTCTTCAATATCTTAAACAATTCATAAACAAACGCAAAGAAGAAGAAAATATGATTTCGTAGAGAGAACAAAATACGAGAATAATATTCTTTGAATACATTGGAAAATTATCGTTCTATTACTTTGAATTTTTGTAGAGCGAAACTCAGTTCGAACATCCTCTCGAACCTGTTAATACACATTCGAACGAAGAAGACCATTCGGAAGCTACTACCACTGATACTCAACCAACTGTTACGGTATCTTATAAAATTTTATTATGTGTAACAAAAATGAACATATATAAGGGAGAAGATAGTGAAAAAATAATTTAAATCATTTTACTTCAAACTAAATAGTAATATTCAATAGACATAACTTGAACAAATAGTTTTTCGTTCTCAGCAATCAAAATAAACTTGATTAACTTCTGATTTTTCAATTTTTTACTTCGAGTTATTGTTTACACATTTCAGGAGAAAGATGCAATTTTGGTGAAAGGCAAACATGAAGAACCAATTTGTCCTGCTACAGAAAAGGTAGACACATTCTTGCAAGTACTGGTACATCCAATTGATCTATTACCGAAGGCAAAATTTCACAAATTCGATGAACCGATGCAGTGTTTGAAAGTCGTGGACAAACCAAAATAGCCTAATATGTTTTGAGATCAAACTACAAAATTCACAACTACTCAACTAATGACAGTAATGAAATTTTACTACATATTTGTTAAATCTATGTAGGATTTTTTAATTGTTAGCAGGCTTTGATTAATTTCAATTGAGACAGTACGTTCATTAAAAACAACCTGAGGTGTTTTAAGATCAAACTACAATATTTAGGAGTTTGCATTTTTGAGAGTGATAATACAATTTGATGAGTTCAAATACAACTTTGAAATTTCAGAAACATCGCGCTTTTGCTTCGTTCCGAGAATACGCTCTTTTCATACATCAGAAGAGAAAACGTTTCAAGAATCGTATCTCTGCCTCGAAGAAACTTGGACAATTATTTACGATAGATATGGACACTCGGCTACGACAATTCAGAAACTCAGAAATCCGGGAACATTTTACAGAATACTTGACCAGTACACCGTAAGAATCATTCGTTACTAAATTGAATATTTCTTCTCAAAAAGTTCGTGTAGTATGGGATTATTGCCAAAATAAGCTAAAATAGAAACGATTATAAATTGTTTTTCACTAATTTTCCATTATATTTTTCAATTTTCAGATAAAATATGAACATTATATGATCAAATAGTTCATAAAGATATATTTAAAACGTATATAGTTCTAATAATTGTAGAATGTAAAGATAAATACGCTAATTGTGTTCTGAAATTGAATTGAAAGTATTTTTAGGAAGAAGTTCATGAGAGGTTATCTGAAAAGAGCGAAGAAAAAAGGGATTACTATTGGTTGTGCAACATCAGTTCCTTCTACAGTACCTGGATCTCCCCGACATCAACAGAATCTCTTTGAAAATATCGTACATCTGGCTAACAAAGACAAACCAGATATTTTCGGAACATTCACTTGTAATGTATTTTGGAAGGAAATTCAAGTGAGTTGAGAATTGAAAAATAACGATATGATAGTCAGTGTAATCTAAATGTGTTTTTTAAAATAAGATAGGTAGTAATCTTATAAAACTAATAAAAGTTGTGACAATTTCCAAACCCAGTGAAAATAGCAGAAACATCTTGGGTGTTTCCTTGTGTTCTATTAGTCGAGAAAATTGTTATGTTTCGAGATCAAACTACGGATCTTTTAAGATCAAACTACAACTCTATAAATGATTATGGACAGCAACTAAAATTTAGCAAAACTTTCATTACTTATAGGAAAATCTGGAACCTGGAACTAGCTGGGAAGATAATCCATTCCTCGTGAATGAAGTTTTTCTGAAGAAATGGGAAATTGCGTTGGAGGATATGATTGGAAAGAAAATACCAGGATCAAAATTGAGAACAAAAGGTTTCTATATTTTAAAGATAAATTTACAATGATAAGAAAACAAAAGAATAACATTTGAGTCGTTTTCGAGTAAAAATAGTACTGTGATAATTACAAAACTAATTTTAAATAGACTAAGTATGTTAGGAAATAGTTGGTATCAATATTCGTATACACATATTCAGGTATTTGTCCAATACACTAATCAAGACTTATGTTAAGTAAAAAAAACTTTTAAAATACGAACATTTCGAATTTTCAGGTATTTTTGGCAAAGTTGTGTGGTATACATATTCTGTGGAATTCCAAGCTCGTGGTCCTCCTCACGTACACTTCATACTCTCATTGGAAAAGCATATCGAAACTGCTTCGGAAGTCGACGAAGTCTGTCAAGCCCAGTTACCCGTTGTGCCAGAAGATCCCGAACATCCTGACTACCAACGCCAAAAACGTCTACGAGAATTGGTGGAAACCTTCATGATCCACCGTCCTTGCAAGGACGATCCAGACGCGTACTGCCAACAAAACAAGAAGAAACATTGGGAGCAGTGTGCGAAACGCTACCCAAAGAAGTTGAGCAGATTCACAAAACTAGATGATCGCCAATACCCCGAGCTGTGTCGTCCCGACAATGGAGAGTTTTGTCTAAAAAAGACAAACATCGGAATGGTTCCCGCGGACAATGGATATGTGGTTCCCCACAACCTACATCTTCTGAGTCGTTACGAGTGTCACTGCAATATAGAAGTCATCTCCTCCCTTCGGGTTATAAAGTATATATTCAAATATATCTTTAAAGGGTTCGATCGTGTTTTAGTCGAATCGCTCACAAACACTTCCAACAAGACGAATGCCGATCAAATGACTCTGGAAGGTCATTTATTCGTGCCCAAATCTCTCAACATTCCTAAAGGGATACTTGAAGAACGCAAGAAGGAAGCTGAGGCTCGACTGAAAGAGAATAACGTACCATTGTGAGTTTGTACTTATAACATACGATGTTTAAAACAAATTTAGTTTTCCTCTCTTTCTGGAACAGTTTCAAAAGGATAAAGTATTAGATAGTACAAGTTAAATACAGTGTTTTTGTTGTTGAACAAGTGACTAACTATGTGTTTGTAGTTCGATCCGACGAGTATCTGGTCATGATTCATGAGCAATAGCGTGTTACAAGATCAAACTACAAAAAATATGTAATAATTGTTTAATAGTATTTTATAGACTGGATCAAAATGGTCGTCCGGTTGCTGTCTATGACGAGACTTATCTGATAGAAGATATGCGCTCTACTACTGCTCCTGAAGCTGCCTGGGATATCATGGGTTTGCCTCGATCTGGTTGTTCGCACGTGGTGGTCCCCCTGTTTGTCCATGCACCAGATGAAGAGCCAATTACTATGGAATTTGGAGAGGAAGCTCAAAGTGCGACGTATTCTAAGATCACCACCGAGGAAATACCGAGTAGACTGAAGTCATGGTTCAAACTGAACAAATCAACCAATTTCGCAGATCAAAAGGCCAGATCACTAACTTTCAACCAACTTCCGGAAAAGTTTATATACGAGAAGAACAGCTGGCGACACAGGAAAAAAATCACAAGGTAACCAATCATTAGTTTTTCAATATTTTAAATTATATTGAAACATGAATTTAACGTGAAAAGTGTGTTCTCAGTAGAGTTACCAGTGTATATTGCTATATCCCATATAGATTGTAGTTTGAACCCATCACTTTTGGACTGAATAATTAAAAACGTATATGACAGTTGAATTACAAAAAAATCAGTCACTCTTTACAATAAGTTGTAATATATTATACTCAGTTGTTTCCAGTGTACCCACGTTAGGACGGATCAAAAGTGTCTCTCCTCGAAATCTCGAGCAATTTGCCATCAGATTATTGGCTACCTCAATCAAGGGACCTACGTCATTCGAGGATCTACGTACTGTCGACGGAGTAGTATATCCAACTTTCGCTGATGCGTGCAGAGTAGGTTCAATTTACAGTTCTCTAACTTTATTAACGTCATTAGGACTGAGTAATAAATACTAATTACTGCGTTGAAAACCATAAAACCATATGAATGAAACTTGATAACATGAGATTAATGATGTAATTTCAAGAAAAGTTTTCTTTTAGCGCCGTGGGTTGATGAATGATGAGGCGGAATGGGACTATGCCCTAACTGAAGCTGAACAGGGCAAAATGCCTCTCCATCTACGCAGAATGTTCATTACGATTCTGTTGTTTTGCGCTCCGAAGGATCCCAAAAAACTATGGGATGAGCACAAAGTCAGTTCAAACTAATGTACTTATGGTATATAAACACACAATGATGAAATATTCAGAAAATTGATCACTATTTTTTCATCATAATTAATCACGCTATCAATTATCTTTGAAAATTAGAATCTTCGAAGTTTCAACTATAAAATAAACTGAAGATTCAATCATTAAAGTTATATAACATTAAATAATAAAATATGAATTGCCTAAACTAAAGTATGTTTAGGAACATATGGTGGAAAGGAGACAAGATTGGACTCAATCCAAGAAAGAAGCTCATGCTTTACACCATATTTCATTGGGACTGCAGTACCATGGAACATCTCTCTCAAACTTCGGATTGCCGGGTAATAACGTTTTTTTACATCAAATCAAAATTTGATGTTTCATTTTCACATTCTACAATTTTACACTTATAAAATTATAGAGTTCTCCATCAGTGATTTGCCTGCGAAAATTGACTTAATGGGAGATGAGTCCAATTCTATGTGGAGTACAGAAGAATCGAGAGAACTTGGGAAGTCATACAGAGAGGTAATTGAATGTACCCCTTATCTCATTATAAAAAAATAACTGATCAACAAATAAGTTACAGAAAAGTTGAATAGGAAATATGTTAGACACATTCATTAGAAACATGTGAGACGCCATAAATACAAACAAAAAGACTGCAATACTTAAGTAATTATATAAAACTTCAAACTTCAAATAACGTCAATGTGGAGAAAATCAGATAGTAAATTGAGTAGTCACCTAAAGTTAACACTAATAAAATATCTTGCACTTTTTTTTTGCATGTTTCTAAATGCTGCTGTGTTAAACATGTTTCACATGAGTACAATTGACTAGCAATATAGTGTGCATTTAATATCACGCAATTAGAACTTCAATAATAGTGATTTATTTTTTAGTAGTTGAATACAAACATTTTCAGAAGTTAACAAATGAACAACGCACTGTATTCGACACTATTCTGACTTCTGTGGAGAGTGAACGTACTGATACGTTCTTCATAGAAGGAACTGGAGGCAGTGGGAAGACATTTGTATATCGAACACTCTACCATGAACTCGTTGGAATGGGATACAAAGTGAATCAGTTTGCTCAATTTTTATGTACTTCTGTAATACTTGATTAACTTATTTTAACATTAACAACACATATCAAACTTTTGGACTGCAAACAAAGAATATGTATAAAACTGTGCTATAATATTGAATAGAAAATGTGAAAAATCTCAGTAAATTTAATTTTATTCAAGGTTCTGTGCGTAGCTCACACTGGAGTGGCCTCTATTCTGCTACCACAAGG
Source organism: Litoditis marina (assembly GCA_964036275.1). Classification (NCBI taxonomy): domain Eukaryota; kingdom Metazoa; phylum Nematoda; class Chromadorea; order Rhabditida; family Rhabditidae; genus Litoditis; species Litoditis marina. The sequence goes on from OZ038436.1 coordinate 8,467,263, forward strand.
TTCAACAGCACATAGAACGTTCGCTATTCCCCTAACCACAGAAGAAACCATGAACTGCAAGATTGATTTGGAGAGTAATGAAGGTAAATTTAATATGATTATGCTGAGAAATGTACTATGCCTTATGAATAGAAAAACTTGCCCTTTTCAGCTATCGACTTGTCTCATGTTTCTGTGGTTTTGTGGGACGAGATTACTATGACTGACTATAGAATTCTGCACGCCGTACACAAACTCATGACACATATTCATCCTGACAAAGCACATTTGCCATTTGGAGGTTGTACGTTTGTGTTTGGCGGTGATTTCCGCCAAACACTCCCAATTGTGGCTGGTGTCCATGATTCGGCTGTCATCAACTATACTATCAAAGGAAGTGAATTGTGGAAAAATTTGAAGGTACTTCAATAGAACTACTTCAAAGTCAACATATAAATGCAAGAATGTGAAATAAGTATGAAATTAATTTCCAATTGATCTAACATGTTTTAAAAAACAGTGCAAACTAAGTTCAAAAACTATCGTATCTGACGTATAATTCTAACATCTACTAAAGAGTTTTTGAATTTAGAATGAATTAAGTTATAATTGAATTTTCAAATTTTGACTAATTTACTTACTAAACATGAGACGTATTTCATTCACTTCAAAAAAAACTTTGACGTTCAGATTCTTCACCTTCACAAGAACATGAGAGCATGTCTGGACATCGAGTTTGCTAATTGGTTAGAAGGAGTTGGCAATGGAACAGCTAATCTGGATCAATCACTACGCGAAGTTGATCAAGAAATTGTGATCCCAGAAAAACTATTGGTCAAGTCGGAGAAGATTCTCATCGAAGAAATTTTCGGTGGTGGAAAACTACATGATAAGAAATTGTCCGGATCAGTTATTCTCACCGTGGATAATCGTACATCACTTCAAGTCAACGAGAAGGTGACCATTTGTTTAGAAAATTTGAAATTAAGTTTGAACGAGAATTTACACAAATACTACGTTCGAAATAAACCAGAACATAACCTAATAGTGTTTCATTCTCAAAAACGATACAAACAGAATTATTAGTTTAGGTTTTCATCGGTGTTTTTTTTTTCAAATCACATGTTATATTTCTTAACTGAAGTCATTTACAACTTGTTTTGTTACAGATTCTCAAGATGGTTACTGGTGAAGAGGTTGTTTTCAATTCTGTGGACACATATGACGACACTCGTGGTTTTGCCGCTCTTGATGTGGAATGTTACAACAATCTCACTCCAAGTGGTCTTCCACCTCATGAACTAAAGTTGAAAGTGAGCCCTAATATATTGAACTGAGCAAGTAGTAAATTTAAAAAAAAACAATTTCATATTTTAACAACTATAATGATTTTTCATTTAAGGTGAACTGTATAGTGATTCTACTTCGAAATTTGGATGTGCGTCGAAGATTGTGTAATGGTACTCGACTACGAGTTCTCAAAATTCAACAAAATGTGGGTTTTGCAAATTTTTAGATGGTTCTTAGAAAACTAGATATGAATAAAACTGTTACATAATTATATAATTTAGTATATGAACTTAAAATTCATATTAGATGGATTTATCAGATAGTTTCACAATACAGAGTCTATTTTACTCGTTCTAAACTACAAAATGAACTAAAAAGTCAGGTAAAAACATGCTCTTTTTATGTATAATAGAAAACGTACTTCCGTTCTTAAAATTAGGTGGTTTTATCAAAAAGAGGTTTCAATTTAGATAATGAACTGAAAAATTGATGAAACCACTGTTTATTAGAAAGTATGTTGTTCAGGTACTATCTTGCGTGCCATTGAAGTGTGAAGATGAGGTGAAGGAGTTGATCTACATACATCGTATTATGCTCTCATCATCAGCTGCACCGACCCGAGAACTATCATTCACAAGAAAACAGTTTCCATTGAGACTAGCTTACAGCATGACAGTGAACAAAGCGCAAGGGAATACTTTTGACAAAGTTGGCCTGCTGCTGCGTTCACCCGTTTTCGCTCACGGACAGCTCTATGTTGCTCTCAGCCGAGTCAGGACCTTCAGTGATCTACTAATCTACAATTCGGATAAGAAAAACCCTGAGAAGACGTCGAATGTTGTATTCAGACAAGCATTGGTTTGAAAGATTTCCGTGATATTAATGTACATAAATATTAAGTTAAAAAGAACTGAAATTGTTTTGCTGGAATTACCCATTGATGTTTATCTAAAAATAATTTGAAGCTAAACTTGGAAAGCAGTTGATGTTAACAAAAAATTCAAGAGACCTGTTTTCAAATAATTTAAAAAAATAGACTAAACAACAAGTTCATGCATGAACTTTGAAAATGGTGAAACGTGCATAAGTAAGAGAATTGAACAGACTTTGCTTAGCCAGAACGTAAAATGTTTGAGTTTAAATTGATCGAACGTATGGAATTAAACACAGAAACTTGTTTATCACGAATACAAATAACCTGTTTACTGAAGACTAGACACGTGAATCCGAGAAATTGTTCAGGAGAACTGTACGTGTAACGTGCGAAACGAAAAAGTTCGACAAACTTGTTTACCAAATCTTAACCACGTTGCAAGAAAGTATTGGAAAACTCGAAAACAATACGTGGTTAACGAGTTCCCTCAATGAAACCGACTAACAAGAAGAAAGAAAGCACAGAAAGACATTAGACTCTTATTAGCAAATAAACCGGAGTTATGAGCGAGTTTCGAAAGCAACCGAACAGTATTGATTGAGAACGCTGTTGGAAAATGCTCTCAATATGATTAGTAGCAGCCTACAAATTGCAGAACAGGAGCATCTTTATTCAAAGTCTAAGTTGTAGTTTGCTCTTTGCGCCAGTCTAATATGCAACAATTTGAGAAGAATACGCTCTAGAATAAGTAAAGAATGAATATAGCAATATTGTTTGTAGAGAACATAGTCGTAATAGGCCTATGCTAATTGCTAATGGAACAATTCTAATTGAAAGCACTTTCCCGCCTACCATAGTTAATTGGAGTTGCTTCTCTTATAATTGTCACAAACAGAAATAACCAAAATGCAATTAAGCTATACATTCAGGTCTCACCTATGGTACGCCAATATTATCAAGAGTAACTATTCAAAACAGATTTCCAGAAGATACGTGATACTTTTAAATTAAACCAAGAATTGACTCAAAACGATTAAAGTTACTTTCACATACAATACATTCATTCATTGATAACGTCACATATTGAAAAATGTGAAATGTAGAAACTTTACAGGTAAGACGTAAATAAATGGTTACCTGTCACAAAAATGGTGTAGTGAAGTGTATTCGAAATAGTTATATAGTTGATATAGTTGATATAGTTGTTATATTTGATATAGTGATATAGATTTAGCCAACCACACCATTGATGACATTAATCCGTTAATGAAAGTGAGACAGTATAAATGAATGGTGACTTACGTCAGAAATCACGTATGCACTTGCAGAATTATTCCAATCTCTAACTATCTAATGAATGAAATCACGACGTCTACCAAACTACAACAAGTGGACAGAACTATAAATACTAAGATCGATAAGCAAAACTATTTCAAATTGAAATCAAGTAAACAACCTGAGTACCATGCATGTGATGACGTCACAGACAAACATGTTTACTACATTCTATTCGTACAGAAGAATAATGTTTTTCTTTACAATTACCAAACAATGTGACCAGTCAGAATATTTTAACACAATAATTTTTATGTTCTGAGATCAAACTATCAATTGATGACATCACATACCAAGCACTTCACTAACAAAAAAGTAGACTGCTCGAATCTCGAAAATTTTCGGATTTCCAGTTATTTTGACACGATAGTTATGCTCATATGTGAAGACAATATGAATTCTGATTCACGACGAGTGATATTCAGTATGTCAGAAGACGTCAAGAATGAACTTCGTTCAAATTATCTGAAATTCTCAGAACGAGTAGGAAAGAATCGAAAAATGTTACGATTACGTTGTTTCACGAAATGACGATCTCATCAGATACGATTCTGAACGCCAGAAGATGTCAAGTCGTCAAACTACTCGAAGCAGTTTGGAATGTTCAAAAAAAGTAAGAAACTTCGTAAGAACTTTAAATGAAGTTGCAAAACATAGCTAACATGCACGCTAGACGGGCGCGCGGCGTGAGCCGCGCGACCGGCTATCACCACACCTATAGCACACATGATAAGGTCACGCAAAAGTTGTTACGATTTGGCTGTAATTTCAACCATGCATATTAGACAGTAATCTAATGCGAGCGCCCCCGTACGATTTTTGAGTTAGGGCCTTATAATTTTTTTAGACCTTATTTTATGAAATTCTCGAAAAATTCTTTCCGTTACTGTGAGCTAACGGCTTGATGGATTGCTACCTAACTGGTATCAACCACTTAACTTATGAGGCCCTCCATTATGATGACCCTAAAAAATCAATATATCGATTTATCGATCCGCTATGGAATTGTCATTTTTCCTTGGTGTAACCCAAACTTGCTTCGCTTACCTTCTTATCTTGGTAGTGTGTTGTGCCAAGGCTGGTTACCAACCAACTCCGGACTTTTTGGCTCTAATTAAGTTTAAACCTTTTTATGACTTTTTTTTTTGTAAAAAAACCATTTTCATGGTATCTGTCCTGACAAAACGGCTGAATGGATTGAGATCAAACTTATGCATAACATCATACTCGATAAATGAATAGGACTTTTAATTAACAAAAATCAATAATATCGATTTATCGATCCGCTATGAAATTGCCATTTTTCCTTAGTGTAACCCAAACTTGCTTCGATTATCTTCTTATCTTGGTAGTGTGTTGAGCCGAGGCTGGTCAGCAACCAACTCCGGACTTTTTGGCTCTAATTAAGTTTAAACCTTTTTATGACTTTTTTTTTGTAAAAAACCCATTTTCATGGTTTCTGTCCTGAGAACGTGGCTGAATGGAATTGGATCAAACTTGAGCAGTAAATCATACTTGATAAATAAATAGGACTTTCAATTAACAAAAATCGATATTATCGATTTATTGATTAGTTATGGAAATTTGTAAAACTGAAAAATCTCAACATATGCATACTTTAAAAACGTTAAAGTAACTGTAGAAATGTCACGACCATAACAATTTTGAACATGACAAAGACGCGGGGGTCTGGGGGGCACCCCCAGCTAGCGGGGCCCGCGGCGTCAGCCGCGGGACCGGCTAGTCACCCTACCTATAATACAAGATGATAAAATGACGAAAAGTTGCTTCGTTTCCTTTCTAATTCTAATAACATAAACTAGAGACAAAGTTAATAGATTTGACCCGTACGTTTTTTGAGTTAAGGCCTTATAATTTTTTTAGACCTTTTTTAAGTGAAATGTCAAAAAATTCCCACGCTCATAACTCGTGAGCCGTACGCCGTCCAGCTTATCTTTCTACAGAGTGTACCTATCCTTGGTGGCCAATTATTATGATGATCACAGAAAATCGATATATTGATTTATCGATTAGTTATGACATGGGCCCGAAAACGCAATGAGTAACTTTTTTGTTTCCGATTGGTCTATAACTTCACCAACATTGACCTTCAAGTCTTCTAAGTAATTCCCTAGGCTAATTAAGGCTGCTTCTGATCTATTAGTTTTTTATGATTTTTTTTATGAACTCTACTCAGATTTCATGTAGCTATAACTTGCCAGCCATGCGGCCGTGACCTTAGTGCTTCCTAACATGAATACAACTCGAATGGGAAACGAAGATGATGATCACAAAAAATCGATATATTGATCTACCGCGAAGTTGACTTTAGCGGAAATCGATTGATACCCCCTGTCTCCGAGAACAAATTTGACCGAGGCATCTCAAAACTCCAACCACGCATACATCTTCAAATTCTAAGAGTTCGTTTTGAAGGAATTTGAATGATATCGATTTATCGATTTTTTATGATAGTCTAAATATCACCCTCTAGAAATTTTGTGTTTTGCCATTCAATAGTGACTGAACTAAATGTCATGAAACTCATGGAGTACATACAACACAACAAATGAATACGAGTTTCAATTGGAAAAAATCAATAATATCGATTTATTGATTAGTTATGGGAGGTCATAAAAATTGAAAAGTCGGTTGAGAAATTTTTAAACTGATGCGATCAATACCATATTTCGCTAAGAGATACTACTAAACAAATAAATAAGTTTCATCGAGGCGATTTTCAAATTAGGCCCTAACGACTTTTTTAGACGCTGTCAAAGTGAAACACAAAAACTTCCAACAATTGTAGCCGACCAAATAAGAACTTTGGAGTAAATCGGCTTACAAAATCTACATAACTTTTGTAGATAACAAAGTTGATATTTGTAAAAATCAATAATATCGATTTATCGATTAGTTATGAAATCGTCAAAATCATAAGATGGAATTTCAAAATGCTTCAATTCGTCTTAAACTTGGTCAGTTTACATGTTACAGACTGTGAACCGAGGTTGTCATGTTTCATAAGTTTTATTCACGGTTAACGTATTTTAGGACCAATTTTACGATAAAAACCCAAATAATTCATGGTACCTGTACTATGAAGAGCGTTAGAGCTATGATGATGAAACCTTGATAGTTAAACGTCATGTAAGTAATGAATGAAGTTCATAATTGGACAAAATCGATAATATTGATTTATTGATTAATTGTGACAAAAATTACAAATTGTAAAAACTGACCTCTTTCTTCAAAAATTCGTCGATGGAATGACCATCAATTACACATTTAATCTCAACCAAACGAGGGGGGTCTGGGGGGTCACCCCCCCCAGCTAGCGGGGCGCGCGGCGGGAGCCGCGCGACCGGCTAGTACATAACTATAGTAAACTCTAAGCGTGACACACTTTTGTTGAGTTATTGTCTTCAGACCTCGCTACCAATTATCTTTTTGGAAGTAATGTAAGTTGGCAGTAGGCCTGGGACGTAACCCACATCAAGTTGGGTTTAGAAACAATGTACAGTTCGAAAGTCAGCTGATTTGCGCCCTTCTTCTAACTTATGTAAATTACCGCTACATTTGTCTACTTCGATTCTGAGGACACCACGCTACGCACAAGATCACGGGGAATCCGAATTTCTTAATTAGAAGTTTGTAGCATTCAAAACGAACAAAGTTACAGCTGTTTGAAAATTGACCAAATTCCCTATATTTTTGCTCGATTCTGATGAGATGGACTCAATTATATTGACCGTTCTATTTTTCCTGTACAACATAAAACCGTAAAGTACTCATGGAACCAACAGAAAGGCTGTATATTTTTTTTGAAATTCGACCTCCCTAATACATAACTATAGTAAACTCTAAAGCGTGACACACTTTTGTTGAGTTATTGTCTTCAGACCTCGCTACCAATTATCTTTTTGGAAGTAATGTAAGTTGGCAGTAGGCCTGGACGTAACCCACATCAAGTTGGGTTTAGAAACAATGTACAGTTCGAAAGTCAGCTGATTTGCGCCCTTCTTCTAACTTATGTAAATTACCGCTACATTTGTCTCTTCGATTCTGAGGACACCACGCTACGCACAAGATCACGGGGAATCCGAATTTCTTAATTAGAAGTTTGTAGCTTCAAAACGAACAAAGTTACAGCTGTTGAAAATTGACCAAATTCCCTATATTTTTTGCTCGATTCTGATGAGATGACTCAATTATATTGACCCGTTCTATTTTTCCTGTACAACATAAAACCGTAAGTACTCATGGAACCAACAGAAAGGCTGTATATTTTTTTGAAATTCGACCTCCCTAATCACCCTACCTATAATACAAGATGATAAATGACGAAAAGTTGCTTCGTTTCCTTTCTAATTCTAATAACATAAACTAGAGACAAAGTTATAGATTTGACCCGTACGTTTTTTGAGTTAAGGCCTTATAATTTTTTTAGACCTTTTTAAGTGAAATGTCAAAAAATTCCCACGCTCATAACTCGTGAGCCGTACGCCGTCCAGCTTATCTTTCTACAGAGTGTACCTATCCTTGGTGGCCAATTATTATGATGATCACAGAAAATCGATATATTGATTTATCGATTAGTTATGACATGGGCCCGAAAACGCAATGAGTAACTTTTTTTGTTTCCGATTGGTCTATAACTTCACCAACATTGACCTTCAAGTCTTCTAAGTAATTCCCTAGGCTAATTAAGGCTGCTTCTGATCTATTAGTTTTTATGATTTTTTTTATGAACTCTACTCAGATTTCATGTAGCTATAACTTGCCAGCCATGCGGCCGTGACCTTAGTGCTTCCTAACATGAATACAACTCGAATGGGAAACGAAGATGATGATCACAAAAAATCGATATATTGATCTACCGCGAAGTTGACTTTAGCGGAAATCGATTGATACCCCCTGTCTCCGAGAACAAATTTGACCGAGGCATCTCAAAACTCCAACCACGCATACATCTTCAAATTCTAAGAGTTCGTTTTGAAGGAATTTGAATGATATCGATTTATCGATTTTTTATGATAGTCTAAATATCACCCTCTAGAAATTTTGTGTTTTGCCATTCAATAGTGACTGAACTAAATGTCATGAAACTCATGGAGTACATACAACACAACAAATGAATACGAGTTTCAATTGGAAAAAATCAATAATATCGATTTATTGATTAGTTATGGGAGGTCATAAAAATTGAAAAGTCGGTTGAGAAATTTTTAAACTGATGCGATCAATACCATATTTCGCTAAGAGATACTACTAAACAAATAAATAAGTTTCATCGAGGCGATTTTCAAATTAGGCCCTAACGACTTTTTTAGACGCTGTCAAAGTGAAAACACAAAAACTTCCAACAATTGTAGCCGACCAAATAAGAACTTTGGAGTAAATCGGCTTACAAAATCTACATAACTTTTGTAGATAACAAAGTTGATATTTGTAAAAATCAATAATATCGATTTATCGATTAGTTATGAAATCGTCAAAATCATAAGATGGAATTTCAAAATGCTTCAATTCGTCTTAAACTTGGTCAGTTTACATGTTACAGACTGTGAACCGAGGTTGTCATGTTTCATAAGTTTTATTCACGGTTAACGTATTTTAGGACCAATTTTACGATAAAAACCCAAATTCATGGTACCTGTACTATGAAGAGCGTTAGAGCTATGATGATGAAACCTTGATAGTTAAAACGTCATGTAAGTAATGAATGAAGTTCATAATTGGACAAAATCGATAATATTGATTTATTGATTAATTGTGACAAAAATTACAAATTGTAAAAACTGACCTCTTTCTTCAAAAATTCGTCGATGGAATGACATCAATTACACATATTAATCTCAACCAAACGAGGGGGGTCTGGGGGGTCACCCCCCCCAGCTAGCGGGGCGCGCGGCGGGAGCCGCGCGACCGGCTAGTACATAACTATAGTAAACTCTAAAGCGTGACACACTTTTGTTGAGTTATTGTCTTCAGACCTCGCTACCAATTATCTTTTTGGAAGTAATGTAAGTTGGCAGTAGGCCTGGACGTAACCCACATCAAGTTGGGTTTAGAAACAATGTACAGTTCGAAAGTCAGCTGATTTGCGCCCTTCTTCTAACTTATGTAAATTACCGCTACATTTGTCTACTTCGATTCTGAGGACACCACGCTACGCACAAGATCACGGGGAATCCGAATTTCTTAATTAGAAGTTTGTAGCTTCAAAACGAACAAAGTTACAGCTGTTTGAAAATTGACCAAATTCCCTATATTTTTGCTCGATTCTGATGAGATGACTCAATTATATTGACCCGTTTTATTTTTCCTGTACAACATAAAACCGTAAAGTACTCATGGAACCAACAGAAAGGCTGTATATTTTTTTTGAAATTCGACCTCCCTAATCACCCTACCTATAATAAAGATGCTAGTGGTAACCTAGGAATTGCTACAATTCCTTCGTAACTCCTACACAGTATACTAGAGACTTATTTAAGGCGATCGCCCCCGTACAAATTTTGAGTTAGGGCCTTAATGATTTTATATGATCTTTAGTATGACACCTACTCAGATTTCACGTAGTTGTAACTGGGCAGCCATGCGACCGTTACCTTAGTGCTTCCTAACATCAATACAACTCGGATGGGAAACAAAGTTGATGACAACAAAAAATCGATATATTGATCTACGGCGAAGTTGACTTTAGCCGAAATCGATATGAACCCCCTGTCTCCGAGAAAAAATTTGACCTGATCGGCTCAAAACTCTTACCACGTATACTACTTCAAAATCTAAGGGTACCAATTTTCTAAAAATTTCTGATTTTGATTTATTGATTTTTTATGACTGCTTTTATGACACCTACTCAGATTTCACGTATCTGTAACTCGCCAGCCATGCGGCCATGACCTTAGTGCTTCCTACTATGCATACAACTCGGATGGGAAACAAAGTTGATGACAACAAAAAATCGATATATTGATCTACGGCGAAGTTGACTTTAGCGAAATTTGGGTTATAGGGGGTTCAGTAGAGGTATTTTCGGCTCCGATTTGTCTGAAACTGCTACCATGTATACCTCTTCTGATTCTAAGAAAAGTTCTTTTTTAAATTTTCTTTATTTCGATTTATTGATTTTTTATGACGGTTTTTAGGTGACCCTTAGAAATTTCCGTTGTTCACCATTCAACGATGACTGAACCAATTGTCATGAAACTTGACTGGTGAATATATTATAAGAAATCAATATGAGTTTCAATTGGAAAAAATCGATAATATCGATTTATCGATTAGTTATGGGAGGTGTCAAAAATGAAAATGTCGGTTGAGAAATTTTCAAACTTGCGCGATGGATACCATATTCGAGTCAGAGGTACTACTAAACAAATAAACAGTTTTCATCGAGGCGATTTTCGATTTAGGCCCTAACGACTTTTTTAGAACCAGTCAAAGTGAAAACGTGAAAACTTCAAACTTTTGTAGCCGACCGAATAAGTACTTTGGAGTCAATCGGCTTACAGCATCTACATAACTTTTGTAGCTGACAAAATTAATATATGCAAAAATCGATAATATCGATTTATCGATTAGTTATGAAATCGTCGAAATGACAAGATGGAATTTCAAAATGCTTCAATTCGTCTCAAACTTGGTCAGCTGATATGTTACAGACTGTGAACCGAGACTGCCAAGTTTCATAAGTTTTATTCACGGTTAACGTATTTTATGATCAATTTTATGATAAAAATCCAAAATCATGGTAATTGTACTGAGAAGAGCGTTAGAGCTATGATAATGAAACCTTGGTAGTTGAACGTCATGTGAATAATGGGAAAAGTTTATAATTGGACAAAATCGATATTATCGATTTATTGATTAGTTATGATGAAAATTATAATTTGTAAAAACTGACCTTTTCCTTCAAAAATTCGTCGACAGAATGCCATTAATTACATATATTGATAATAACCAAACGAGGGGGGTCTGGGGGGCACCCCCAGCTAGCGGGGCGCGCGGCGGGAGCCGCGCGACCCACTAGTACATAACTATAGTAAACTCTAAAGCGTGACACACTTTTGTTGAGTTATTGTCTTCAGACCTCGCTACCAGCTATGTTTTCGGAAGTAATGTAAGTAGGCAGTAGGCCTGGACGTAACCCACATCAAGTTGTGTTTAAAAACAATGTACAGTTCGAAAGTCAGCTGATTTTCGCCCTCCTTCTAACTTGTGTAAATTACCGCTACATTTGTCTACTTTGATTCTGAGGACACCACACTACGCACAAGATCACGGGGAATCCGAATTTCATAACTAGAAGTTTGTAGCTTCAAAAAGAACAAAGTTACAGCTGTTTGAAAATTGACCAAATTCCCTACATTTTTGCTCGATTCTGATGAGATGACTCAATTATATTGACCCGTTCTATTTTTCCTGTACAACACAAAACCGTAAAACACTCATGGAACCAACAGAAAAGCTGTATATTTTTTTTGAAATTCGACCTCCCTAATACATAACTATAGTAAACTCTAAAGCGTGACACACTTTTGTTGAGTTATTGTCTTCAGACCTCGCTACCAGCTATGTTTTCGGAAGTAATGTAAGTAGGCAGTAGGCCTGGACGTAACCCACATCAAGTTGTGTTTAAAAACAATGTACAGTTCGAAAGTCAGCTGATTTTCGCCCTCCTTCTAACTTGTGTAAATTACCGCTACATTTGTCTACTTCGATTCTGAGGACACCACGCTACGCACAAGATCACGGGGAATCCGAATTTCTTAATTAGAAGTTTGTAGCTTCAAAACGAACAAAGTTACAGCTGTTGAAAATTGACCAAATTCCCTACATTTTTGCTCGATTCTGATGAGATGACTCAATTATATTGACCCGTTCTATTTTTCCTGTACAACACAAAACCGTAAAACACTCATGGAACCAACAGAAAAGCTGTATATTTTTTGAAATTCGACCTCCCTAATACATAACTATAGTAAACTCTAAAGCGTGACACACTTTTGTTGAGTTATTGTCTTCAGACCTCGCTACCAGCTATGTTTTCGGAAGTAATGTAAGTAGGCAGTAGGCCTGGACGTAACCCACATCAAGTTGTGTTTAAAAACAATGTACAGTTCGAAAGTCAGCTGATTTTCGCCCTCCTTCTAACTTGTGTAAATTACCGCTACATTTGTCTACTTTGATTCTGAGGACACCACACTACGCACAAGATCACGGGGAATCCGAATTTCATAACTAGAAGTTTGTAGCTTCAAAAAGAACAAAGTTACAGCTGTTTGAAAATTGACCAAATTCCCTACATTTTTGCTCGATTCTGATGAGATGACTCAATTATATTGACCCGTTCTATTTTTCCTGTACAACACAAAACCGTAAAACACTCATGGAACCAACAGAAAAAGCTGTATATTTTTTTTGAAATTCGACCTCCCTAATACATAACTATAGTAAACTCTAAGCGTGACACACTTTTGTGAGTTATTGTCTTCAGACCTCGCTTTTCATGTAGCTGTAACTTGCCGGCCATACGGCCGTGACCTTAGTGCTTCCTAACATGAATACAACTCGGATGGGAAACAAACATGATGATCATTAAAAATCGATATATTGATCTACCGCAAAGTTGACTTTAGCAGAAACTCCGTTGATACCCCTGTCTACGAGAAAAAATTTGGCCTGATTGTCTTGAAAGTTTCACCAAGTATACTACTCGAAAATACAAGAGGTGCTTTTTTTTCAAATCACAAAATATTGATTTATTGATTTTTTTATGATCATTTTTATGAACCGAACTCAGATTTCACGTAGCTGTAACTTGCCAGCCATGCGGCCGTGACCTTAGTGCTTCTCAACATCAATACAACTTGGATGGGAAACAAACATGATGATCATGAATAATCGATATATTGATCTACCGCAAGTTGACTTTAGCAGAAACTCCGTTGATACCCCTGTCTACGAGAAAAAATTTGGCCTGATTGTCTTGAAAGTTTCACCAAGTATACTACTCGAAAATACAAGAGGTGCTTTTTTTTCAAATCACAAAATATTGATTTATTGATTTTTTATGATCATTTTTATGAACCGAACTCAGATTTCACGTAGCTGTAACTTGCCAGCCATGCGGCCGTGACCTTAGTGCTTCTCAACATCAATACAACTTGGATGGGAAACAAACATGATGATCATGAATAATCGATATATTGATCTACCGCAAAGTTGACTTTAGCAGAAACTCCGTTGATACCCCTGTCTACGAGAAAAAATTTGGCCTGATTGTCTTGAAAGTTCCACCAAGTATACTACTCAAAAATACAAGAGGTGCTTTTTTTTCAAATCACAAAATATTGATTTATTGATTTTTTATGATCATTTTTATGAACCGAACTCAGATTTCACGTAGCTGTAACTTGCCAGCCATGCGGCCGTGACCTTAGTGCTTCTCAACATCAATACAACTTGGATGGGAAACAAACATGATGATCATGAATAATCGATATATTGATCTACCGCAAAGTTGACTTTAGCAGAAACTCCGTTGATACCCCTGTCTACGAGAAAAAATTTGGCCTGATTGTCTTGAAAGTTTCACCAAGTATACTACTCGAAAATACAAGAGGTGCTTTTTTTTCAAATCACAAAATATTGATTTATTGATTTTTTATGATCATTTTTATGAACCGAACTCAGATTTCACGTAGCTGTAACTTGCCAGCCATGCGGCCGTGACCTTAGTGCTTCTCAACATCAATACAACTTGGATGGGAAACAAACATGATGATCATTAAAAATCGATATATTGATCTACCGCAAAGTTGACTTTAGCAGAAACTCCGTTGATACCCCTGTCTACGAGAAAAAATTTGGCCTGATTGTCTTGAAAGTTCCACCAAGTATACTACTCAAAAATACAAGAGGTGCTTTTTTTTCAAATCACAAAATATTGATTTATTGATTTTTTATGATCATTTTAATGAAAATTTCATGATTTTTCGGTGTAAGTTATTCGAGCACGACTGAACCAATTTCTATGAAACTTCAGCAGTGAACATGCCATAATAAATAGATGTGACTTTCAATTCAAAAAAATCGATAATATTGATTTATTGATTAGTTATGAAAATTTGTAAAACTGAAAAATCTCAACATATACATACTTTAAAAATGTTAAAGTAACTGTAGAAATGTTACGAGCACAACAATTTCAGACATGACAAAGCCGCGGGGGTCTGGGGGGCACCCCCAGCTAGCGGGGCCCGCGGCGTCAGCCGCGTGACCGGCTAGTCACCTATACTATACCAAACTCAAACTAGGTAACCTTTTTTCTCAACATTTCAGCTTGTCATTACATGTACGTATACCTTGAAGTCTTCTAAGTAAATTTCGTCGCGGAAAAGTTTTGCTTTTGATCTATTGATTTTTGGTGATCATTTTTATGAACCCTACTCAGATTTCATGTAGCTGTAACTCGGCAGCCATGCGACTGTGACCTTAGTGCTTTCTAACATGAATACAACTCGGATGGGAAACAAAGATGATGATCACAAAAAATCGATAAATTGATCTACCGCGAAGTTGACTTTAGCCGAAATCGATATGAACCCCTTGTCTCCGAGAAAAAATCTGGCCCTATCAGCTCAAAACTTCTACCACGTATACTACGTCAAAATCTAAGGATGTGTTTTGAAGGAATTTTTGTGATATTGATTTATCGATTTTTTACAATGCTTTTTATTTTGACCCAAAATTTTTTCGTTGTTCACCATTCACGTAGTACTCAACCAATTGTTATGAAACTTGTGAAGTATGCATGACTCAACAAATGAATATGACTTTCAATTGGACAAAATCGATAATATCGATTTATTGATTAGTTATGAGAGTTGGTGAAAATGGAAAAGTCGGTTCTGAAATTTTCAAAACGACTCAATGGCTACCATATTCTGGAAATGAATACTACTAAACAAAATAAGACTTTTCATCGTGGCGATTTTTGACTTCTCAATTTTAACGCAATTTATCGATTGTTTTATGGAAATCTCTATTTATTCTTTACACTACTGTAACCGTGAACGTGTACGTAGCTCAGTCAAAATCGTGTAAACAACATAACTCACTATTGTCTTTAACATGATGTGAAAGAAAAATCAATAACTAACATTATCGATTAGTTAGAGAGTTGACTAAATGGAAAAGTGAAAATTCAAACTACACAAATTCCTCCCTAATTTTCACATGACACTTGGTATAGACGATTACGTCAAGTCTCAACAGGATTTAAGTTCTAATTACGTTTGAAGCATTTTATTGATTATTTTATGTAAAAAACCCATTTTCGCGGTTTTTGTCCTGACAAAACGGGAAGATCAATTCAGATCAAACTTCAGCAATAGATCATATTTGATAAATAAATGGGACTTTCAATTGACAAAAATCGATAATATCGATTTATCGATTAGTTATGAAAATTTGTAAAACTGAAAAATCTCAACATGTACAACTTTCAAAGACATCAAAGTAACTGTAAAAATGTTACAAACATAACAATTTCAAACATGACAAAGCCGCGGGGGTCTGGGGGGCACCCCCAGCTAGCGGACGCGCGGCGTCAGCCGCGCGGCCGGCTAGTACATAACTATAGTAAACTCTAAAGCGTGACACACTTTTGTTGAGTTATTGTCTTCAGACCTCGCTACCAGCTATGTTTTCGGAAGTAATGTAAGTAGGCAGTAGGCCTGGACGTAACCCACATCAAGTTGTGTTTAAAACAATGTACAGTTCGAAAGTCAGCTGATTTTCGCCCTCCTTCTAACTTGTGTAAATTACCGCTACATTTGTCTACTTTGATTCTGAGGACATCACGCTACGCACAAGATCACGGGGAATCCGAATTTCATAACTAGAAGTTTGTAGCTTCAAAGAGAACAAAGTTACAGCTGTTTGAAAATTGACCAAATTCCCTACATTTTTGCTCGATTCTGATGAGATGACTTAATTATATTGACCCGTTCTATTTTTCCTGTATCACATAGGACCGTAAAGCACTCATGGAACCGACAGAAAGGCTGTATATTTTTTTTGAAATTCGACCTCCCTAATACATAACTATAGTAAACTCTAAAGCGTGACACACTTTTGTTGAGTTATTGTCTTCAGACCTCGCTACCAGCTATGTTTTCGGAAGTAATGTAAGTAGGCAGTAGGCCTGGACGTAACCCACATCAAGTTGTGTTTAAAAACAATGTACAGTTCGAAAGTCAGCTGATTTTCGCCCTCCTTCTAACTTGTGTAAATTACCGCTACATTTGTCTACTTTGATTCTGAGGACATCACGCTACGCACAAGATCACGGGGAATCCGAATTTCATAACTAGAAGTTTGTAGCTTCAAAGAGAACAAAGTTACAGCTGTTTGAAAATTGACCAAATTCCCTACATTTTTGCTCGATTCTGATGAGATGACTTAATTATATTGACCCGTTCTATTTTTCCTGTATCACATAGGACCGTAAAGCACTCATGGAACCGACAGAAAGGCTGTATATTTTTTTTGAAATTCGACCTCCCTAATACATAACTATAGTAAACTCTAAAGCGTGACACACTTTTGTTGAGTTATTGTCTTCAGACCTCGCTACCAGCTATGTTTTCGGAAGTAATGTAAGTAGGCAGTAGGCCTGGACGTAACCCACATCAAGTTGTGTTTAAAAACAATGTACAGTTCGAAAGTCAGCTGATTTTCGCCCTCCTTCTAACTTGTGTAAATTACCGCTACATTTGTCTACTTTGATTCTGAGGACATCACGCTACGCACAAGATCACGGGGAATCCGAATTTCATAACTAGAAGTTTGTAGCTTCAAAGAGAACAAAGTTACAGCTGTTTGAAAATTGACCAAATTCCCTACATTTTTGCTCGATTCTGATGAGATGACTTAATTATATTGACCCGTTCTATTTTTCCTGTATCACATAGGACCGTAAAGCACTCATGGAACCGACAGAAAGGCTGTATATTTTTTTTGAAATTCGACCTCCCTAATACATAACTATAGTAAACTCTAAAGCGTGACACACTTTTGTTGAGTTATTGTCTTCAGACCTCGCTACCAGCTATGTTTTCGGAAGTAATGTAAGTAGGCAGTAGGCCTGGACGTAACCCACATCAAGTTGTGTTTAAAAACAATGTACAGTTCGAAAGTCAGCTGATTTTCGCCCTCCTTCTAACTTGTGTAAATTACCGCTACATTTGTCTACTTTGATTCTGAGGACATCACGCTACGCACAAGATCACGGGGAATCCGAATTTCATAACTAGAAGTTTGTAGCTTCAAAGAGAACAAAGTTACAGCTGTTTGAAAATTGACCAAATTCCCTACATTTTTGCTCGATTCTGATGAGATGACTTAATTATATTGACCCGTTCTATTTTTCCTGTATCACATAGGACCGTAAAGCACTCATGGAACCGACAGAAAGGCTGTATATTTTTTTTGAAATTCGACCTCCCTAATACATAACTATAGTAAACTCTAAAGCGTGACACACTTTTGTTGAGTTATTGTCTTCAGACCTCGCTACCAGCTATGTTTTCGGAAGTAATGTAAGTAGGCAGTAGGCCTGGACGTAACCCACATCAAGTTGTGTTTAAAAACAATGTACAGTTCGAAAGTCAGCTGATTTTCGCCCTCCTTCTAACTTGTGTAAATTACCGCTACATTTGTCTACTTTGATTCTGAGGACATCACGCTACGCACAAGATCACGGGGAATCCGAATTTCATAACTAGAAGTTTGTAGCTTCAAAGAGAACAAAGTTACAGCTGTTTGAAAATTGACCAAATTCCCTACATTTTTGCTCGATTCTGATGAGATGACTTAATTATATTGACCCGTTCTATTTTTCCTGTATCACATAGGACCGTAAAGCACTCATGGAACCGACAGAAAGGCTGTATATTTTTTTTGAAATTCGACCTCCCTAATACATAACTATAGTAAACTCTAAAGCGTGACACACTTTTGTTGAGTTATTGTCTTCAGACCTCGCTACCAGCTATGTTTTCGGAAGTAATGTAAGTAGGCAGTAGGCCTGGACGTAACCCACATCAAGTTGTGTTTAAAAACAATGTACAGTTCGAAAGTCAGCTGATTTTCGCCCTCCTTCTAACTTGTGTAAATTACCGCTACATTTGTCTACTTTGATTCTGAGGACATCACGCTACGCACAAGATCACGGGGAATCCGAATTTCATAACTAGAAGTTTGTAGCTTCAAAGAGAACAAAGTTACAGCTGTTTGAAAATTGACCAAATTCCCTACATTTTTGCTCGATTCTGATGAGATGACTTAATTATATTGACCCGTTCTATTTTTCCTGTATCACATAGGACCGTAAAGCACTCATGGAACCGACAGAAAGGCTGTATATTTTTTTTGAAATTCGACCTCCCTAATACATAACTATAGTAAACTCTAAAGCGTGACACACTTTTGTTGAGTTATTGTCTTCAGACCTCGCTACCAGCTATGTTTTCGGAAGTAATGTAAGTAGGCAGTAGGCCTGGACGTAACCCACATCAAGTTGTGTTTAAAAACAATGTACAGTTCGAAAGTCAGCTGATTTTCGCCCTCCTTCTAACTTGTGTAAATTACCGCTACATTTGTCTACTTTGATTCTGAGGACATCACGCTACGCACAAGATCACGGGGAATCCGAATTTCATAACTAGAAGTTTGTAGCTTCAAAGAGAACAAAGTTACAGCTGTTTGAAAATTGACCAAATTCCCTACATTTTTGCTCGATTCTGATGAGATGACTTAATTATATTGACCCGTTCTATTTTTCCTGTATCACATAGGACCGTAAAGCACTCATGGAACCGACAGAAAGGCTGTATATTTTTTTTGAAATTCGACCTCCCTAATACATAACTATAGTAAACTCTAAAGCGTGACACACTTTTGTTGAGTTATTGTCTTCAGACCTCGCTACCAGCTATGTTTTCGGAAGTAATGTAAGTAGGCAGTAGGCCTGGACGTAACCCACATCAAGTTGTGTTTAAAAACAATGTACAGTTCGAAAGTCAGCTGATTTTCGCCCTCCTTCTAACTTGTGTAAATTACCGCTACATTTGTCTACTTTGATTCTGAGGACATCACGCTACGCACAAGATCACGGGGAATCCGAATTTCATAACTAGAAGTTTGTAGCTTCAAAGAGAACAAAGTTACAGCTGTTTGAAAATTGACCAAATTCCCTACATTTTTGCTCGATTCTGATGAGATGACTTAATTATATTGACCCGTTCTATTTTTCCTGTATCACATAGGACCGTAAAGCACTCATGGAACCGACAGAAAGGCTGTATATTTTTTTTGAAATTCGACCTCCCTAATACATAACTATAGTAAACTCTAAAGCGTGACACACTTTTGTTGAGTTATTGTCTTCAGACCTCGCTACCAGCTATGTTTTCGGAAGTAATGTAAGTAGGCAGTAGGCCTGGACGTAACCCACATCAAGTTGTGTTTAAAAACAATGTACAGTTCGAAAGTCAGCTGATTTTCGCCCTCCTTCTAACTTGTGTAAATTACCGCTACATTTGTCTACTTTGATTCTGAGGACATCACGCTACGCACAAGATCACGGGGAATCCGAATTTCATAACTAGAAGTTTGTAGCTTCAAAGAGAACAAAGTTACAGCTGTTTGAAAATTGACCAAATTCCCTACATTTTTGCTCGATTCTGATGAGATGACTTAATTATATTGACCCGTTCTATTTTTCCTGTATCACATAGGACCGTAAAGCACTCATGGAACCGACAGAAAGGCTGTATATTTTTTTTGAAATTCGACCTCCCTAATACATAACTATAGTAAACTCTAAAGCGTGACACACTTTTGTTGAGTTATTGTCTTCAGACCTCGCTACCAGCTATGTTTTCGGAAGTAATGTAAGTAGGCAGTAGGCCTGGACGTAACCCACATCAAGTTGTGTTTAAAAACAATGTACAGTTCGAAAGTCAGCTGATTTTCGCCCTCCTTCTAACTTGTGTAAATTACCGCTACATTTGTCTACTTTGATTCTGAGGACATCACGCTACGCACAAGATCACGGGGAATCCGAATTTCATAACTAGAAGTTTGTAGCTTCAAAGAGAACAAAGTTACAGCTGTTTGAAAATTGACCAAATTCCCTACATTTTTGCTCGATTCTGATGAGATGACTTAATTATATTGACCCGTTCTATTTTTCCTGTATCACATAGGACCGTAAAGCACTCATGGAACCGACAGAAAGGCTGTATATTTTTTTTGAAATTCGACCTCCCTAATACATAACTATAGTAAACTCTAAAGCGTGACACACTTTTGTTGAGTTATTGTCTTCAGACCTCGCTACCAGCTATGTTTTCGGAAGTAATGTAAGTAGGCAGTAGGCCTGGACGTAACCCACATCAAGTTGTGTTTAAAAACAATGTACAGTTCGAAAGTCAGCTGATTTTCGCCCTCCTTCTAACTTGTGTAAATTACCGCTACATTTGTCTACTTTGATTCTGAGGACATCACGCTACGCACAAGATCACGGGGAATCCGAATTTCATAACTAGAAGTTTGTAGCTTCAAAGAGAACAAAGTTACAGCTGTTTGAAAATTGACCAAATTCCCTACATTTTTGCTCGATTCTGATGAGATGACTTAATTATATTGACCCGTTCTATTTTTCCTGTATCACATAGGACCGTAAAGCACTCATGGAACCGACAGAAAGGCTGTATATTTTTTTTGAAATTCGACCTCCCTAATACATAACTATAGTAAACTCTAAAGCGTGACACACTTTTGTTGAGTTATTGTCTTCAGACCTCGCTACCAGCTATGTTTTCGGAAGTAATGTAAGTAGGCAGTAGGCCTGGACGTAACCCACATCAAGTTGTGTTTAAAAACAATGTACAGTTCGAAAGTCAGCTGATTTTCGCCCTCCTTCTAACTTGTGTAAATTACCGCTACATTTGTCTACTTTGATTCTGAGGACATCACGCTACGCACAAGATCACGGGGAATCCGAATTTCATAACTAGAAGTTTGTAGCTTCAAAGAGAACAAAGTTACAGCTGTTTGAAAATTGACCAAATTCCCTACATTTTTGCTCGATTCTGATGAGATGACTTAATTATATTGACCCGTTCTATTTTTCCTGTATCACATAGGACCGTAAAGCACTCATGGAACCGACAGAAAGGCTGTATATTTTTTTTTGAAATTCGACCTCCCTAATACATAACTATAGTAAACTCTAAAGCGTGACACACTTTTGTTGAGTTATTGTCTTCAGACCTCGCTACCAGCTATGTTTTCGGAAGTAATGTAAGTAGGCAGTAGGCCTGGACGTAACCCACATCAAGTTGTGTTTAAAAACAATGTACAGTTCGAAAGTCAGCTGATTTTCGCCCTCCTTCTAACTTGTGTAAATTACCGCTACATTTGTCTACTTTGATTCTGAGGACATCACGCTACGCACAAGATCACGGGGAATCCGAATTTCATAACTAGAAGTTTGTAGCTTCAAAGAGAACAAAGTTACAGCTGTTTGAAAATTGACCAAATTCCCTACATTTTTGCTCGATTCTGATGAGATGACTTAATTATATTGACCCGTTCTATTTTTCCTGTATCACATAGGACCGTAAAGCACTCATGGAACCGACAGAAAGGCTGTATATTTTTTTTGAAATTCGACCTCCCTAATACATAACTATAGTAAACTCTAAAGCGTGACACACTTTTGTTGAGTTATTGTCTTCAGACCTCGCTACCAGCTATGTTTTCGGAAGTAATGTAAGTAGGCAGTAGGCCTGGACGTAACCCACATCAAGTTGTGTTTAAAAACAATGTACAGTTCGAAAGTCAGCTGATTTTCGCCCTCCTTCTAACTTGTGTAAATTACCGCTACATTTGTCTACTTTGATTCTGAGGACATCACGCTACGCACAAGATCACGGGGAATCCGAATTTCATAACTAGAAGTTTGTAGCTTCAAAGAGAACAAAGTTACAGCTGTTTGAAAATTGACCAAATTCCCTACATTTTTGCTCGATTCTGATGAGATGACTTAATTATATTGACCCGTTCTATTTTTCCTGTATCACATAGGACCGTAAAGCACTCATGGAACCGACAGAAAGGCTGTATATTTTTTTTGAAATTCGACCTCCCTAATACATAACTATAGTAAACTCTAAAGCGTGACACACTTTTGTTGAGTTATTGTCTTCAGACCTCGCTACCAGCTATGTTTTCGGAAGTAATGTAAGTAGGCAGTAGGCCTGGACGTAACCCACATCAAGTTGTGTTTAAAAACAATGTACAGTTCGAAAGTCAGCTGATTTTCGCCCTCCTTCTAACTTGTGTAAATTACCGCTACATTTGTCTACTTTGATTCTGAGGACATCACGCTACGCACAAGATCACGGGGAATCCGAATTTCATAACTAGAAGTTTGTAGCTTCAAAGAGAACAAAGTTACAGCTGTTTGAAAATTGACCAAATTCCCTACATTTTTGCTCGATTCTGATGAGATGACTTAATTATATTGACCCGTTCTATTTTTCCTGTATCACATAGGACCGTAAAGCACTCATGGAACCGACAGAAAGGCTGTATATTTTTTTTGAAATTCGACCTCCCTAATACATAACTATAGTAAACTCTAAAGCGTGACACACTTTTGTTGAGTTATTGTCTTCAGACCTCGCTACCAGCTATGTTTTCGGAAGTAATGTAAGTAGGCAGTAGGCCTGGACGTAACCCACATCAAGTTGTGTTTAAAAACAATGTACAGTTCGAAAGTCAGCTGATTTTCGCCCTCCTTCTAACTTGTGTAAATTACCGCTACATTTGTCTACTTTGATTCTGAGGACATCACGCTACGCACAAGATCA
The DNA here is from genome assembly GCA_964036275.1 of Litoditis marina. Classification (NCBI taxonomy): domain Eukaryota; kingdom Metazoa; phylum Nematoda; class Chromadorea; order Rhabditida; family Rhabditidae; genus Litoditis; species Litoditis marina. The sequence goes on from OZ038436.1 coordinate 8,490,702, forward strand.
CGGGGAATCCGAATTTCATAACTAGAAGTTTGTAGCTTCAAAGAGAACAAAGTTACAGCTGTTTGAAAATTGACCAAATTCCCTACATTTTTGCTCGATTCTGATGAGATGACTTAATTATATTGACCCGTTCTATTTTTCCTGTATCACATAGGACCGTAAAGCACTCATGGAACCGACAGAAAGGCTGTATATTTTTTTTGAAATTCGACCTCCCTAATACATAACTATAGTAAACTCTAAAGCGTGACACACTTTTGTTGAGTTATTGTCTTCAGACCTCGCTACCAGCTATGTTTTCGGAAGTAATGTAAGTAGGCAGTAGGCCTGGACGTAACCCACATCAAGTTGTGTTTAAAAACAATGTACAGTTCGAAAGTCAGCTGATTTTCGCCCTCCTTCTAACTTGTGTAAATTACCGCTACATTTGTCTACTTTGATTCTGAGGACATCACGCTACGCACAAGATCACGGGGAATCCGAATTTCATAACTAGAAGTTTGTAGCTTCAAAGAGAACAAAGTTACAGCTGTTTGAAAATTGACCAAATTCCCTACATTTTTGCTCGATTCTGATGAGATGACTTAATTATATTGACCCGTTCTATTTTTCCTGTATCACATAGGACCGTAAAGCACTCATGGAACCGACAGAAAGGCTGTATATTTTTTTTGAAATTCGACCTCCCTAATACATAACTATAGTAAACTCTAAAGCGTGACACACTTTTGTTGAGTTATTGTCTTCAGACCTCGCTACCAGCTATGTTTTCGGAAGTAATGTAAGTAGGCAGTAGGCCTGGACGTAACCCACATCAAGTTGTGTTTAAAAACAATGTACAGTTCGAAAGTCAGCTGATTTTCGCCCTCCTTCTAACTTGTGTAAATTACCGCTACATTTGTCTACTTTGATTCTGAGGACATCACGCTACGCACAAGATCACGGGGAATCCGAATTTCATAACTAGAAGTTTGTAGCTTCAAAGAGAACAAAGTTACAGCTGTTTGAAAATTGACCAAATTCCCTACATTTTTGCTCGATTCTGATGAGATGACTTAATTATATTGACCCGTTCTATTTTTCCTGTATCACATAGGACCGTAAAGCACTCATGGAACCGACAGAAAGGCTGTATATTTTTTTTGAAATTCGACCTCCCTAATACATAACTATAGTAAACTCTAAAGCGTGACACACTTTTGTTGAGTTATTGTCTTCAGACCTCGCTACCAGCTATGTTTTCGGAAGTAATGTAAGTAGGCAGTAGGCCTGGACGTAACCCACATCAAGTTGTGTTTAAAAACAATGTACAGTTCGAAAGTCAGCTGATTTTCGCCCTCCTTCTAACTTGTGTAAATTACCGCTACATTTGTCTACTTTGATTCTGAGGACATCACGCTACGCACAAGATCACGGGGAATCCGAATTTCATAACTAGAAGTTTGTAGCTTCAAAGAGAACAAAGTTACAGCTGTTTGAAAATTGACCAAATTCCCTACATTTTTGCTCGATTCTGATGAGATGACTTAATTATATTGACCCGTTCTATTTTTCCTGTATCACATAGGACCGTAAAGCACTCATGGAACCGACAGAAAGGCTGTATATTTTTTTTGAAATTCGACCTCCCTAATACATAACTATAGTAAACTCTAAAGCGTGACACACTTTTGTTGAGTTATTGTCTTCAGACCTCGCTACCAGCTATGTTTTCGGAAGTAATGTAAGTAGGCAGTAGGCCTGGACGTAACCCACATCAAGTTGTGTTTAAAAACAATGTACAGTTCGAAAGTCAGCTGATTTTCGCCCTCCTTCTAACTTGTGTAAATTACCGCTACATTTGTCTACTTTGATTCTGAGGACATCACGCTACGCACAAGATCACGGGGAATCCGAATTTCATAACTAGAAGTTTGTAGCTTCAAAGAGAACAAAGTTACAGCTGTTTGAAAATTGACCAAATTCCCTACATTTTTGCTCGATTCTGATGAGATGACTTAATTATATTGACCCGTTCTATTTTTCCTGTATCACATAGGACCGTAAAGCACTCATGGAACCGACAGAAAGGCTGTATATTTTTTTTGAAATTCGACCTCCCTAATACATAACTATAGTAAACTCTAAAGCGTGACACACTTTTGTTGAGTTATTGTCTTCAGACCTCGCTACCAGCTATGTTTTCGGAAGTAATGTAAGTAGGCAGTAGGCCTGGACGTAACCCACATCAAGTTGTGTTTAAAAACAATGTACAGTTCGAAAGTCAGCTGATTTTCGCCCTCCTTCTAACTTGTGTAAATTACCGCTACATTTGTCTACTTTGATTCTGAGGACATCACGCTACGCACAAGATCACGGGGAATCCGAATTTCATAACTAGAAGTTTGTAGCTTCAAAGAGAACAAAGTTACAGCTGTTTGAAAATTGACCAAATTCCCTACATTTTTGCTCGATTCTGATGAGATGACTTAATTATATTGACCCGTTCTATTTTTCCTGTATCACATAGGACCGTAAAGCACTCATGGAACCGACAGAAAGGCTGTATATTTTTTTTGAAATTCGACCTCCCTAATACATAACTATAGTAAACTCTAAAGCGTGACACACTTTTGTTGAGTTATTGTCTTCAGACCTCGCTACCAGCTATGTTTTCGGAAGTAATGTAAGTAGGCAGTAGGCCTGGACGTAACCCACATCAAGTTGTGTTTAAAAACAATGTACAGTTCGAAAGTCAGCTGATTTTCGCCCTCCTTCTAACTTGTGTAAATTACCGCTACATTTGTCTACTTTGATTCTGAGGACATCACGCTACGCACAAGATCACGGGGAATCCGAATTTCATAACTAGAAGTTTGTAGCTTCAAAGAGAACAAAGTTACAGCTGTTTGAAAATTGACCAAATTCCCTACATTTTTGCTCGATTCTGATGAGATGACTTAATTATATTGACCCGTTCTATTTTTCCTGTATCACATAGGACCGTAAAGCACTCATGGAACCGACAGAAAGGCTGTATATTTTTTTTGAAATTCGACCTCCCTAATACATAACTATAGTAAACTCTAAAGCGTGACACACTTTTGTTGAGTTATTGTCTTCAGACCTCGCTACCAGCTATGTTTTCGGAAGTAATGTAAGTAGGCAGTAGGCCTGGACGTAACCCACATCAAGTTGTGTTTAAAAACAATGTACAGTTCGAAAGTCAGCTGATTTTCGCCCTCCTTCTAACTTGTGTAAATTACCGCTACATTTGTCTACTTTGATTCTGAGGACATCACGCTACGCACAAGATCACGGGGAATCCGAATTTCATAACTAGAAGTTTGTAGCTTCAAAGAGAACAAAGTTACAGCTGTTTGAAAATTGACCAAATTCCCTACATTTTTGCTCGATTCTGATGAGATGACTTAATTATATTGACCCGTTCTATTTTTCCTGTATCACATAGGACCGTAAAGCACTCATGGAACCGACAGAAAGGCTGTATATTTTTTTTGAAATTCGACCTCCCTAATACATAACTATAGTAAACTCTAAAGCGTGACACACTTTTGTTGAGTTATTGTCTTCAGACCTCGCTACCAGCTATGTTTTCGGAAGTAATGTAAGTAGGCAGTAGGCCTGGACGTAACCCACATCAAGTTGTGTTTAAAAACAATGTACAGTTCGAAAGTCAGCTGATTTTCGCCCTCCTTCTAACTTGTGTAAATTACCGCTACATTTGTCTACTTTGATTCTGAGGACATCACGCTACGCACAAGATCACGGGGAATCCGAATTTCATAACTAGAAGTTTGTAGCTTCAAAGAGAACAAAGTTACAGCTGTTTGAAAATTGACCAAATTCCCTACATTTTTGCTCGATTCTGATGAGATGACTTAATTATATTGACCCGTTCTATTTTTCCTGTATCACATAGGACCGTAAAGCACTCATGGAACCGACAGAAAGGCTGTATATTTTTTTTGAAATTCGACCTCCCTAATACATAACTATAGTAAACTCTAAAGCGTGACACACTTTTGTTGAGTTATTGTCTTCAGACCTCGCTACCAGCTATGTTTTCGGAAGTAATGTAAGTAGGCAGTAGGCCTGGACGTAACCCACATCAAGTTGTGTTTAAAAACAATGTACAGTTCGAAAGTCAGCTGATTTTCGCCCTCCTTCTAACTTGTGTAAATTACCGCTACATTTGTCTACTTTGATTCTGAGGACATCACGCTACGCACAAGATCACGGGGAATCCGAATTTCATAACTAGAAGTTTGTAGCTTCAAAGAGAACAAAGTTACAGCTGTTTGAAAATTGACCAAATTCCCTACATTTTTGCTCGATTCTGATGAGATGACTTAATTATATTGACCCGTTCTATTTTTCCTGTATCACATAGGACCGTAAAGCACTCATGGAACCGACAGAAAGGCTGTATATTTTTTTTGAAATTCGACCTCCCTAATACATAACTATAGTAAACTCTAAAGCGTGACACACTTTTGTTGAGTTATTGTCTTCAGACCTCGCTACCAGCTATGTTTTCGGAAGTAATGTAAGTAGGCAGTAGGCCTGGACGTAACCCACATCAAGTTGTGTTTAAAAACAATGTACAGTTCGAAAGTCAGCTGATTTTCGCCCTCCTTCTAACTTGTGTAAATTACCGCTACATTTGTCTACTTTGATTCTGAGGACATCACGCTACGCACAAGATCACGGGGAATCCGAATTTCATAACTAGAAGTTTGTAGCTTCAAAGAGAACAAAGTTACAGCTGTTTGAAAATTGACCAAATTCCCTACATTTTTGCTCGATTCTGATGAGATGACTTAATTATATTGACCCGTTCTATTTTTCCTGTATCACATAGGACCGTAAAGCACTCATGGAACCGACAGAAAGGCTGTATATTTTTTTTGAAATTCGACCTCCCTAATACATAACTATAGTAAACTCTAAAGCGTGACACACTTTTGTTGAGTTATTGTCTTCAGACCTCGCTACCAGCTATGTTTTCGGAAGTAATGTAAGTAGGCAGTAGGCCTGGACGTAACCCACATCAAGTTGTGTTTAAAAACAATGTACAGTTCGAAAGTCAGCTGATTTTCGCCCTCCTTCTAACTTGTGTAAATTACCGCTACATTTGTCTACTTTGATTCTGAGGACATCACGCTACGCACAAGATCACGGGGAATCCGAATTTCATAACTAGAAGTTTGTAGCTTCAAAGAGAACAAAGTTACAGCTGTTTGAAAATTGACCAAATTCCCTACATTTTTGCTCGATTCTGATGAGATGACTTAATTATATTGACCCGTTCTATTTTTCCTGTATCACATAGGACCGTAAAGCACTCATGGAACCGACAGAAAGGCTGTATATTTTTTTTGAAATTCGACCTCCCTAATACATAACTATAGTAAACTCTAAAGCGTGACACACTTTTGTTGAGTTATTGTCTTCAGACCTCGCTACCAGCTATGTTTTCGGAAGTAATGTAAGTAGGCAGTAGGCCTGGACGTAACCCACATCAAGTTGTGTTTAAAACAATGTACAGTTCGAAAGTCAGCTGATTTTCGCCCTCCTTCTAACTTGTGTAAATTACCGCTACATTTGTCTACTTTGATTCTGAGGACATCACGCTACGCACAAGATCACGGGGAATCCGAATTTCATAACTAGAAGTTTGTAGCTTCAAAGAGAACAAAGTTACAGCTGTTTGAAAATTGACCAAATTCCCTACATTTTTGCTCGATTCTGATGAGATGACTTAATTATATTGACCCGTTCTATTTTTCCTGTATCACATAGGACCGTAAAGCACTCATGGAACCGACAGAAAGGCTGTATATTTTTTTTGAAATTCGACCTCCCTAATACATAACTATAGTAAACTCTAAAGCGTGACACACTTTTGTTGAGTTATTGTCTTCAGACCTCGCTACCAGCTATGTTTTCGGAAGTAATGTAAGTAGGCAGTAGGCCTGGACGTAACCCACATCAAGTTGTGTTTAAAAACAATGTACAGTTCGAAAGTCAGCTGATTTTCGCCCTCCTTCTAACTTGTGTAAATTACCGCTACATTTGTCTACTTTGATTCTGAGGACATCACGCTACGCACAAGATCACGGGGAATCCGAATTTCATAACTAGAAGTTTGTAGCTTCAAAGAGAACAAAGTTACAGCTGTTTGAAAATTGACCAAATTCCCTACATTTTTGCTCGATTCTGATGAGATGACTTAATTATATTGACCCGTTCTATTTTTCCTGTATCACATAGGACCGTAAAGCACTCATGGAACCGACAGAAAGGCTGTATATTTTTTTTGAAATTCGACCTCCCTAATACATAACTATAGTAAACTCTAAAGCGTGACACACTTTTGTTGAGTTATTGTCTTCAGACCTCGCTACCAGCTATGTTTTCGGAAGTAATGTAAGTAGGCAGTAGGCCTGGACGTAACCCACATCAAGTTGTGTTTAAAAACAATGTACAGTTCGAAAGTCAGCTGATTTTCGCCCTCCTTCTAACTTGTGTAAATTACCGCTACATTTGTCTACTTTGATTCTGAGGACATCACGCTACGCACAAGATCACGGGGAATCCGAATTTCATAACTAGAAGTTTGTAGCTTCAAAGAGAACAAAGTTACAGCTGTTTGAAAATTGACCAAATTCCCTACATTTTTGCTCGATTCTGATGAGATGACTTAATTATATTGACCCGTTCTATTTTTCCTGTATCACATAGGACCGTAAAGCACTCATGGAACCGACAGAAAGGCTGTATATTTTTTTTGAAATTCGACCTCCCTAATACATAACTATAGTAAACTCTAAAGCGTGACACACTTTTGTTGAGTTATTGTCTTCAGACCTCGCTACCAGCTATGTTTTCGGAAGTAATGTAAGTAGGCAGTAGGCCTGGACGTAACCCACATCAAGTTGTGTTTAAAAACAATGTACAGTTCGAAAGTCAGCTGATTTTCGCCCTCCTTCTAACTTGTGTAAATTACCGCTACATTTGTCTACTTTGATTCTGAGGACATCACGCTACGCACAAGATCACGGGGAATCCGAATTTCATAACTAGAAGTTTGTAGCTTCAAAGAGAACAAAGTTACAGCTGTTTGAAAATTGACCAAATTCCCTACATTTTGCTCGATTCTGATGAGATGACTTAATTATATTGACCCGTTCTATTTTTCCTGTATCACATAGGACCGTAAAGCACTCATGGAACCGACAGAAAGGCTGTATATTTTTTTTGAAATTCGACCTCCCTAATACATAACTATAGTAAACTCTAAAGCGTGACACACTTTTGTTGAGTTATTGTCTTCAGACCTCGCTACCAGCTATGTTTTCGGAAGTAATGTAAGTAGGCAGTAGGCCTGGACGTAACCCACATCAAGTTGTGTTTAAAAACAATGTACAGTTCGAAAGTCAGCTGATTTTCGCCCTCCTTCTAACTTGTGTAAATTACCGCTACATTTGTCTACTTTGATTCTGAGGACATCACGCTACGCACAAGATCACGGGGAATCCGAATTTCATAACTAGAAGTTTGTAGCTTCAAAGAGAACAAAGTTACAGCTGTTTGAAAATTGACCAAATTCCCTACATTTTTGCTCGATTCTGATGAGATGACTTAATTATATTGACCCGTTCTATTTTTCCTGTATCACATAGGACCGTAAAGCACTCATGGAACCGACAGAAAGGCTGTATATTTTTTTTGAAATTCGACCTCCCTAATACATAACTATAGTAAACTCTAAAGCGTGACACACTTTTGTTGAGTTATTGTCTTCAGACCTCGCTACCAGCTATGTTTTCGGAAGTAATGTAAGTAGGCAGTAGGCCTGGACGTAACCCACATCAAGTTGTGTTTAAAAACAATGTACAGTTCGAAAGTCAGCTGATTTTCGCCCTCCTTCTAACTTGTGTAAATTACCGCTACATTTGTCTACTTTGATTCTGAGGACATCACGCTACGCACAAGATCACGGGGAATCCGAATTTCATAACTAGAAGTTTGTAGCTTCAAAGAGAACAAAGTTACAGCTGTTTGAAAATTGACCAAATTCCCTACATTTTTGCTCGATTCTGATGAGATGACTTAATTATATTGACCCGTTCTATTTTTCCTGTATCACATAGGACCGTAAAGCACTCATGGAACCGACAGAAAGGCTGTATATTTTTTTTGAAATTCGACCTCCCTAATACATAACTATAGTAAACTCTAAAGCGTGACACACTTTTGTTGAGTTATTGTCTTCAGACCTCGCTACCAGCTATGTTTTCGGAAGTAATGTAAGTAGGCAGTAGGCCTGGACGTAACCCACATCAAGTTGTGTTTAAAAACAATGTACAGTTCGAAAGTCAGCTGATTTTCGCCCTCCTTCTAACTTGTGTAAATTACCGCTACATTTGTCTACTTCGATTCTGAGGACACCACGCTACGCACAAGATCACGGGAAATCCGAATTTCATAACTAGAAGTTTGTAGCTTCAAAGAGAACAAAGTTACAGCTGTTTGAAAATTGACCAAATTCCCTACATTTTTGCTCGATTCTGATGAGATGACTTAATTATATTGACCCGTTCTATTTTTCCTGTATCACATAGGACCGTAAAGCACTCATGGAACCGACAGAAAGGCTGTATATTTTTTTTGAAATTCGACCTCCCTAATCACCTATACTATACCTAACTCAAAGTCCCTAACGTTTTTTCTCAACATTTCAACTCGTCATTACATGTACGTATACCTCCAAGCCTTCTAATTAATTTTCGTCGCGGAAAAGTTTTGCTTTTGATCTATTGATTTAAAACGGTCACAACCTCTCCAAATCATCACATAAGAATTGTTACAGTGTATAAATAGTAGTCACAAACTATGAAAGACCAAAGATCAATTATCGATTTTTTGTGACCTTTCATATGAAAAGTGGCACTTCGAGAAACAAACCGAAAGATAGCATTCTCCATTGCAACAAACAATCATATTCAGGTACTGCGTAGTATATCATGTCTGCTTTCGCAAAATGGCCCTAACTTTTGGAAACATTCGAATATTGCTTTTTCAGACTGTCTCGAAATATAAAACACGATTCAGTATTATCTCAAAATCAGTAAGAGGGATTTTGTTTCATTTTTCATAGTAACACGACTCAACTACATTAGTCAATAATATCAAAAAAAATCAGAGAAAAAATGTTTACTTTTTAAGAAATATTGATTTTTAAATTTTCAAAATTTTTAAAGTTGTTAGATTTGGATGCTTTTAATAGCAGAAGATAACATTAACATTTAGTGACGAAACGTGCAGAAAGTTTAGAAAAAATATTCATTTTTTCTCGAGTTATACCATATTGAATTTTACCATTAAATCTGTGACGTCATAGGTGATGACGTCACAGACCAGAAATTTTCCCACGGTTCTTTTGACTTTCTAAATGATTTGAATAGACTGAGTTTCATATGGAACGTTCACTAGGAACTCTCTAACATCCTGCCATGATCTCAGAGGTCAAAGGTCAACTATCGATTTTTTACTGAAAACTGTTGAAACAACCGAAGAAATTAAGTTAAAAGAGTATCCAACAGTACCAAACAAGGGGGGTCTGGGGGGCACCCCCAGCTAGCGGGGCGCGCGGCGTTAGCCGCGCGACCCACTAGTACATAACTATAGTAAACTCTAAAGCGTGACACACTTTTGTCGAGTTATTGTCTTCAGACCTCGCTACCAGCTATGTTTTTGGAAGTAATGTAAATAGGCAGTAGGCCTGGACGTAACCCACATCAAGTTGTGTTTAAAAACAATGTACAGTTCGAAAGTCAGCTGATTTTCGTCCTCCTTCTAACTTGTGTAAATTACCGCTACATTTGTCTACTTTGATTCTGAGGATTTTCTCGATTGTTACATTTCGTTTCATATAATTACTCTATACTCTTAACTATGATAATCCATTACTCAGTCGAAGTATTTATCATCCAAAACCAGTTTTAAAGATACTGATCATGAATTTTACAAACATTTAGTTGAGGTTAACTATTAATTGTATGTTTATATCTCTAACAGGAATGGTCAATATGTAATTAGTGACTTAACGCACCTCTGGATACAATTATCACCTTGCCCCAGAACAAAGTCATTCAAATTAGTTACGATGTCTCAAAGCTTTTCGAGTTTCGAGATCGATAAGCGAAACTATTTCAAATTGAAACCAAGTAAACAACCTGAGTACCATGCATGTGATGACGTCACAGACAAACATGTTTACTACATTCTATTCGTACAAAAGAGTCATTTTCTTTCTTTCAATTACCAAATGACGTGACCATAGAATATTTTAACAACGTTACAATTATCTTTATGCTCTGAGATCAAACTATCAATTGATGACGTCACATACCAAGCACTTCCCTAGCAAAAAAAGTCGAGTTTTTTTCGAATTCCTTCTTTCGAGTTTCCAGCTATTGAGACACGTTGGTTATAATCATACGTGAAGACTATATAAATTCTAATTAACGATGAGTAATATTCAGAATGTCAGAAGACGTCAAAAACGAAATTCGTTCAAATTATCTAAAACTTTCAGAACGAGTAGGAAAGAGTCCAAAAATGTTACGATTACATTTGACAAGTCACATGACAAGTCACATGACGAAAACTGTCAACATGATCTTTGATGCCTTAACTTTTTTTTACGATTTCAAACATGACTAATACGCGGGGGTCTGGGGGGCACCCCCAGCTAGCGGGGCCCGCGGCGTCAGCCGCGGGACCCACTAGTACATAACTATAGTAAACTCTAAAGCGTGACACACTTTTGTCGAGTTATTGTCTTCAGACCTCGCTACCAGCTATGTTTTTGGAAGTAATGTAAATAGGCAGTAGGCCTGGACGTAACCCACATCAAGTTGTGTTTAAAAACAATGTACAGTTCGAAAGTCAGCTGATTTTCGTCCTCCTTCTAACTTGTGTAAATTACCGCTACATTTGTCTACTTTGATTCTGAGGATTTTCTCGATTGTTACATTTCGTTTCATATAATTACTCTATACTCTTAACTATGATAATCCATTACTCAGTCGAAGTATTTATCATCCAAAACCAGTTTTAAAGATACTGATCATGAATTTTACAAACATTTAGTTGAGGTTAACTATTAATTGTATGTTTATATCTCTAACAGGAATGGTCAATATGTAATTAGTGACTTAACGCACCTCTGGATACAATTATCACCTTGCCCCAGAACAAAGTCATTCAAATTAGTTACGATGTCTCAAAGCTTTTCGAGTTTCGAGATCGATAAGCGAAACTATTTCAAATTGAAACCAAGTAAACAACCTGAGTACCATGCATGTGATGACGTCACAGACAAACATGTTTACTACATTCTATTCGTACAAAAGAGTCATTTTCTTTCTTTCAATTACCAAATGACGTGACCATAGAATATTTTAACAACGTTACAATTATCTTTATGCTCTGAGATCAAACTATCAATTGATGACGTCACATACCAAGCACTTCCCTAGCAAAAAAAGTCGAGTTTTTTTCGAATTCCTTCTTTCGAGTTTCCAGCTATTGAGACACGTTGGTTATAATCATACGTGAAGACTATATAAATTCTAATTAACGATGAGTAATATTCAGAATGTCAGAAGACGTCAAAAACGAAATTCGTTCAAATTATCTAAAACTTTCAGAACGAGTAGGAAAGAGTCCAAAAATGTTACGATTACATTTGACAAGTCACATGACAAGTCACATGACGAAAACTGTCAACATGATCTTTGATGCCTTAACTTTTTTTTACGATTTCAAACATGACTAATACGCGGGGGTCTGGGGGGCACCCCCAGCTAGCGGGGCCCGCGGCGTCAGCCGCGGGACCCACTAGTACATAACTATAGTAAACTCTAAAGCGTGACACACTTTTGTTGAGTTATTGTCTTCAGACCTCGCTACCAGCTATCTTTTTGGAAGTAATGTAATAAGGCAGTAGGCCTGGACGTAACCCACATCAAGTTGTGTTTAAAAACAATGTACAGTTCGAAAGTCAGCTGATTTTCGTCCTCCTTCTAACTTGTGTAAATTACCGCTACATTTGTCTACTTTGATTCTGAGGACACCACACTACGCACAAGATCACGGGGAATCCGAATTTCATAACTAGAAGTTTGTAGCTTCAAAAAGAATACCCCTGTCTCCGAGAAAAAATTTGATCGGAGTAGCTCAAAACTCTTACCACGTATACTACGTCAAAATCTAAGGGTGTGTTTTGAAGGAATTTCCGTGATATTGATTTATCGATTTTTTATGAACATTTCTATTCGACCCTAAAAAAATTTCCTTTGCCACCGTTCAAGAATGCCTGAACCGATTGTCATGAAACTCATGTATTGTGTTCGATACAAGAGATGAATTTGAATTTCAATTTAAAAAAATCGATATATTGATTTACGGCGAAGTTGACTTTAGCCGAAATCGATTGGTACCCCCTATCTAGGAGAAAAAACTTGACCGGATCGGTTCGAAACTTTGAATATGCATACTACTTCAAAATCTAAGGATGTGTTTTGAAGGAATTTCCGTGATATTGATTTATTGACTTTTTATGAATCTCTATATTTGACATCAACATTTTTTCGTTTCTCGTAATTCAAGACCTACTGAACCAATTGTCATGAAACTTATGCAGTGTATATAACACAAGAAATAAATAGAAGTTTCAATTGAAGAAAGTCGATAATATCGATTTATTGATTAGTTATGAGAGGTGGTAAAAATTGAGAAATCGGTTCTGAAACTTTCAAACTTGCTCGATGGCGCTCATATTTGAATGCTGAATACTACTAAACAAAATAGTAGTTTCCATCGTGGCGATTTTTGAGATATCGATTTTATCGCAAGTTATCGATTGCTTTTTGAAAATCTTCATTTTTTCTCTGAACTACAGTAACCGTATACGTGTACGTAGTGTGATGCATGTTCTGTCAACGAAATAACTTATCAACCTCTTCAATATGATGAACACGAAAAATCGATAACTTCAATTATTGATTAGTTATAGAGTCAGCTAAATGAAAAAGTGAAAATTCAAACTGCACCAATTCCTCCCAAATTTATATATGTTACTCAGTATAAGCCACTCCATTACAATCATGAAGGATTTAGGTCCTTATTGCGTTTAAAGCATTTTATTGATTATTTCATGTGAAAAACTGATTTTCGTGGATTCTGTCCTTACATAACGGCTGAATGAATTCAGATCAAACTTGAGCAGTAGATCACACTTGATAAATGAATAGGACTTTCAATTGACAAAAATCGATAATATTGATTTATTGATTAGTTATGGAAATTTGTAAACCTGAGAAATATCAACATATGCATACTTTAAAAACGTTAAAGTAACTGTAGAAATGTTACGACCATAACAATTTCAAACATGACAAAGCCGCGGGGGTCTGGGGGGCACCCCCAGCTAGCGGGGCCCGCGGCGTCAGCCGCGGGACCCACTAGTCACCTATACTATACCTAACTCAAAGTCCCTAACGTTTTTTCTCAACATTTCAACTCGTCATTACATGTACGTATACCTCCAAGCCTTCTAATTAATTTTCGTCGCGGAAAAGTTTTGCTTTTGATCTATTGATTTTTAATGATCATTTTTATGGACCCTACTCAGATTTCACATAGCTGTAACTTGCCAGCCATGCGGCCGTGACCTTAGTGCTTTCTAATATGAATACAACTCGGATGGGAAACAAAGATGATGACAACAAAAAATCGATAAATTGATCTACCGCGAAGTTGACTTTAGCCGAAATCGACATGAACCCCCTGTCTCCGAGAAAAAATTTGGCTCTATCGGCTCAAAACTCCTACCACGTATACTACATCAAAATCTAAGGATGTCTTTTGAAGGAATTTTCCTGATATTGATTTATCGATTTTTTACCATGGTTTTTATTTTGACCCAAAATTTTTCATTGTTCACCATTCAGGTAAGACTCAACCAATTGTTATGAAACTCGTGTAGTGTGCTTGACTCAACAAATGAATATGACTTTCAATTGGACAAAATCAATAATATCGATTTATTGATTAGTTATGAGAGGTGATAAAAATGGAAAAGTCGGTTCTGAAATTTTCAAAACGACTCAATGGCTACCATATTTTGGCAAGAAATACTACTAAACAAAATAAGACTTTTCACCGTGGCGATTTTTGACTACTCGATTTTAACGCAATTTATCGAGTGTTTTATGAACCCTACTCAGATTTCATGTAGCTGTAACTTGCCGGCCATGCGGCCGTGACCTTAGTGCTTCCTAACATGAATACAACTCGGATGGGAAACAAAGATGATGGTAACCAAAAATCGATAATATGATCTACCGCGAAGTTGACTTTGGGCGAAATCGATATGAACCCCCTGTCTCCGAGAAAAAATTTGGCCCGATCGGCTCAAAACTCCTACCATGTATACTACTTCAAAATCTAAGGATGTCTTTTGGAGGAATTTCCGTGATATTGATTTATCGATTTTTTACAAAGGTTTTTATCTTGACCCCAAAATTTTTCGCTGTCCACCATTCACGGGGGACTCAACCAATTGTCGTGAAACTCGTGTAGTGTGCTTGACTCAATAAATGAATATGACTTTCAATTGGACAAAATCAATAATATCGATTTATCGATTAGTTAGAGAGTTGACTAAATGGAAAAGTGAAAATTCAAACTACACCAATTCCTCCCAAATTTTCACATGACACTTGGTATAGACGATTACGTCAAGTCCCAAGAGGATTTAAGTTCTTATTACGTTTGAAGCATTTTATTGATTATTTTATGTAAAAAACCTATTTTGGAGGATTATGTACTGACAAAACGGCTTGATGGATTTGGATCAAACTTCAGCAATAGATCATATTTGATAAATAAATAGGACTTTTAATTGACAAAAATCGATAATATCGATTTATTGATTAGTTATGAAAATTTGTAAAACTGAAAAATCTCAACATGTACAACTTTCAAAGACATCAAAGTAACTGTAAAAATGTTACAAACATAACAATTTCAAACATGACAAAGCCGCGGGGGTCTGGGGGGCACCCCCAGCTAGCGGGGTCCGCGGCGTCAGTCAACTATACTATACCTAACAATATATACGTTACCTTTTTTCTCAACATTTCAGCTTGTCATTACATGTACGTATACCTCCAAGCCTTCTAAGTAAATTTCGTCGCTAATTAGTGCTGCTTTTGATTTATTGATTTTTAATGATCATTTTTATGAACCCTACTCAGATTTCATGTAGCTGTAACTTGCCAGCCATGCGGCCCTGACCTTCGAGCTTCCTAACATGTACACAACTCGGATGGGAAACAAAGATGATGACAACAAAAAATCGATAACTTGATCTACCGCGAAGTTGACTTTAGGCGAAATCGATATGAACCCCCTGTCTCCGAGAAAAAATTTGGCTCTATCGGCTCAAAACTCCAACCACGTATACTACGTCAAAATCTAAGGATGTCTTTTGAAGGAATTTTCCTGATATTGATTTATCGATTTTTTACCATGGTTTTTATTTTGACCCAAAATTTTTCATTGTTCACCATTCAGGTAGGACTCAACCAATTGTTATGAAACTCGTGTAGTGTGCTTGACTCAACAAATGAATATGACTTTCAATTGGACAAAATCAATAATATCGATTTATTGATTAGTTATGAGAGGTGATAAAAATGGAAAAGTCGGTTCTGAAATTTTCAAAACGACTCAATGGCTACCATATTTTGGCAATAAATACTACTAAACAAAATAAGACTTTTCACCGTGGCGATTTTTGACTACTCGATTTTAACGCAATTTATCGAGTGTTTTATGAACCCTACTCAGATTTCATGTAGCTGTAACTTGCCGGCCATGCGGCCGTGACCTTAGTGCTTCCTAACATGAATACAACTCGGATGGGAAACAAAGATGATGGTAACCAAAAATCGATAATATGATCTACCGCGAAGTTGACTTTGGGCGAAATCGATATGAACCCCCTGTCTCCGAGAAAAAATTTGGCCCGATCGGCTCAAAACTCCTACCATGTATACTACTTCAAAATCTAAGGATGTCTTTTGGAGGAATTTCCGTGATATTGATTTATCGATTTTTTACAAAGGTTTTTATCTTGACCCCAAAATTTTTCGCTGTCCACCATTCACGGGGGACTCAACCAATTGTCGTGAAACTCGTGTAGTGTGCTTGACTCAACAAATGAATATGACTTTCAATTGGACAAAATCAATAATATCGATTTATCGATTAGTTAGAGAGTTGACTAAATGGAAAAGTGAAAATTCAAACTACACCAATTCCTCCCAAATTTTCAGATGACACTTGGTATAGACGATTACGTCAAGTCCCAAGAGGATTTAAGTTCTTATTACGTTTGAAGCATTTTATTGATTATTTTATGTAAAAAACCTATTTTGGAGGATTATGTACTGACAAAACGGCTTGATGGATTTGGATCAAACTTCAGCAATAGATCATATTTGATAAATAAATAGGACTTTTAATTGACAAAAATCGATAATATCGATTTATTGATAAGTTATGAAAATTTGTAAAACTGAAAAATCTCAACATGTACAACTTTCAAAGACATCAAAGTAACTGTAAAAATGTTACAAACATAACAATTTCAAACATGACAAAGCCGCGGGGGTCTGGGGGGCACCCCCAGCTAGCGGGGCCCGCGGCGTCAGCCGCGGGACCGGCTAGTCACCCTACCTATAATACAGATGAAGAATGTGACCAAAAAGTTGTTCTGATTGTCTTCTATTTTTAACACTGCATACCTTACATGAAATAAATGCGAGCGCCCCCGTACGATTTTTGAGTTAGGGCCTTATAATTTTTTTAGACCTTTTTAAAGTGAAATGTCTGAAAATTCCCATGCTCATAACTCGTGAGCCGTGCGTCCTCCAGTTTAGTTACCTACAGTACCTGGACAACTTTACCAGCCAACAATATTGATGGTCACGAAAAATCGATATATCGATTTATCGATTAGTTATGAGATGGGCCCAAATGAAAATAGTAACGGCAAAATTTGGGAAATCAGGTCCCAAACTTCAACTATAAACGTGGTAGGTGTTGAAGAATGAAATGCCACAGTAAAACTTTCTGATATTGATTTATTGATTTTTTATGATCATTTTTTGAAAAACACAAAAAATCGAATTTTGACATGTCGCTCCCATGTGTGATATTACTCGACATTCAAAAACTTTACACAGAGGTTTTTTCCCGATTTCCCATTTTAAACGTTTTTATGAACTTTTCTAAAATCGTCTTTTTCGCCAAACTTTTGATTGCCTTATCCGTCAAACGTGTGATAGCGGTCCGCTAAGTGAGTATGAACAACAACTTATTGAGTTACTACATTCAACAAAGTTTTGAACAGAAACTCGCAGTTACCGAGAACTACGAGAAATTTCCCGAAATTTTCCCAACGTTTCAATTTTTTTAAAACGGTCACAACCTCTCCAAATCATCACATAAGAATTGTTACAGTGTATAAATAGTAGTCACAAACTATGAAAGACCAAAGATCAATTATCGATTTTTTGTGACCTTTCATATGAAAAGTGGCACTTCGAGAAACAAACCGAAAGATAGCATTCTCCATTGCAACAAACAATCATATTCAGGTACTGCGTAGTATATCATGTCTGCTTTCGCAAAATGGCCCTAACTTTTGGAAACATTCGAATATTGCTTTTTCAGACTGTCTCGAAATATAAAACACGATTCAGTATTATCTCAAAATCAGTAAGAGGGATTTTGTTTCATTTTTCATAGTAACACGACTCAACTACATTAGTCAATAATATCAAAAAAAATCAGAGAAAAAATGTTTACTTTTTAAGAAATATTGATTTTTAAATTTTCAAAATTTTTAAAGTTGTTAGATTTGGATGCTTTTAATAGCAGAAGATAACATTAACATTTAGTGACGAAACGTGCAGAAAGTTTAGAAAAAATATTCATTTTTTCTCGAGTTATACCATATTGAATTTTACCATTAAATCTGTGACGTCATAGGTGATGACGTCACAGACCAGAAATTTTCCCACGGTTCTTTTGACTTTCTAAATGATTTGAATAGACTGAGTTTCATATGGAACGTTCACTAGGAACTCTCTAACATCCTGCCATGATCTCAGAGGTCAAAGGTCAACTATCGATTTTTTACTGAAAACTGTTGAAACAACCGAAGAAATTAAGTTAAAAGAGTATCCAACAGTACCAAACAAGGGGGGTCTGGGGGGCACCCCCAGCTAGCGGGGCGCGCGGCGTTAGCCGCGCGACCCACTAGTACATAACTATAGTAAACTCTAAAGCGTGACACACTTTTGTCGAGTTATTGTCTTCAGACCTCGCTACCAGCTATGTTTTTGGAAGTAATGTAAATAGGCAGTAGGCCTGGACGTAACCCACATCAAGTTGTGTTTAAAAACAATGTACAGTTCGAAAGTCAGCTGATTTTCGTCCTCCTTCTAACTTGTGTAAATTACCGCTACATTTGTCTACTTTGATTCTGAGGATTTTCTCGATTGTTACATTTCGTTTCATATAATTACTCTATACTCTTAACTATGATAATCCATTACTCAGTCGAAGTATTTATCATCCAAAACCAGTTTTAAAGATACTGATCATGAATTTTACAAACATTTAGTTGAGGTTAACTATTAATTGTATGTTTATATCTCTAACAGGAATGGTCAATATGTAATTAGTGACTTAACGCACCTCTGGATACAATTATCACCTTGCCCCAGAACAAAGTCATTCAAATTAGTTACGATGTCTCAAAGCTTTTCGAGTTTCGAGATCGATAAGCGAAACTATTTCAAATTGAAACCAAGTAAACAACCTGAGTACCATGCATGTGATGACGTCACAGACAAACATGTTTACTACATTCTATTCGTACAAAAGAGTCATTTTCTTTCTTTCAATTACCAAATGACGTGACCATAGAATATTTTAACAACGTTACAATTATCTTTATGCTCTGAGATCAAACTATCAATTGATGACGTCACATACCAAGCACTTCCCTAGCAAAAAAAGTCGAGTTTTTTTCGAATTCCTTCTTTCGAGTTTCCAGCTATTGAGACACGTTGGTTATAATCATACGTGAAGACTATATAAATTCTAATTAACGATGAGTAATATTCAGAATGTCAGAAGACGTCAAAAACGAAATTCGTTCAAATTATCTAAAACTTTCAGAACGAGTAGGAAAGAGTCCAAAAATGTTACGATTACATTTGACAAGTCACATGACAAGTCACATGACGAAAACTGTCAACATGATCTTTGATGCCTTAACTTTTTTTTACGATTTCAAACATGACTAATACGCGGGGGTCTGGGGGGCACCCCCAGCTAGCGGGGCCCGCGGCGTCAGCCGCGGGACCCACTAGTACATAACTATAGTAAACTCTAAAGCGTGACACACTTTTGTCGAGTTATTGTCTTCAGACCTCGCTACCAGCTATGTTTTTGGAAGTAATGTAAATAGGCAGTAGGCCTGGACGTAACCCACATCAAGTTGTGTTTAAAAACAATGTACAGTTCGAAAGTCAGCTGATTTTCGTCCTCCTTCTAACTTGTGTAAATTACCGCTACATTTGTCTACTTTGATTCTGAGGATTTTCTCGATTGTTACATTTCGTTTCATATAATTACTCTATACTCTTAACTATGATAATCCATTACTCAGTCGAAGTATTTATCATCCAAAACCAGTTTTAAAGATACTGATCATGAATTTTACAAACATTTAGTTGAGGTTAACTATTAATTGTATGTTTATATCTCTAACAGGAATGGTCAATATGTAATTAGTGACTTAACGCACCTCTGGATACAATTATCACCTTGCCCCAGAACAAAGTCATTCAAATTAGTTACGATGTCTCAAAGCTTTTCGAGTTTCGAGATCGATAAGCGAAACTATTTCAAATTGAAACCAAGTAAACAACCTGAGTACCATGCATGTGATGACGTCACAGACAAACATGTTTACTACATTCTATTCGTACAAAAGAGTCATTTTCTTTCTTTCAATTACCAAATGACGTGACCATAGAATATTTTAACAACGTTACAATTATCTTTATGCTCTGAGATCAAACTATCAATTGATGACGTCACATACCAAGCACTTCCCTAGCAAAAAAAGTCGAGTTTTTTTCGAATTCCTTCTTTCGAGTTTCCAGCTATTGAGACACGTTGGTTATAATCATACGTGAAGACTATATAAATTCTAATTAACGATGAGTAATATTCAGAATGTCAGAAGACGTCAAAAACGAAATTCGTTCAAATTATCTAAAACTTTCAGAACGAGTAGGAAAGAGTCCAAAAATGTTACGATTACATTTGACAAGTCACATGACAAGTCACATGACGAAAACTGTCAACATGATCTTTGATGCCTTAACTTTTTTTTACGATTTCAAACATGACTAATACGCGGGGGTCTGGGGGGCACCCCCAGCTAGCGGGGCCCGCGGCGTCAGCCGCGGGACCCACTAGTACATAACTATAGTAAACTCTAAAGCGTGACACACTTTTGTTGAGTTATTGTCTTCAGACCTCGCTACCAGCTATCTTTTTGGAAGTAATGTAATAAGGCAGTAGGCCTGGACGTAACCCACATCAAGTTGTGTTTAAAAACAATGTACAGTTCGAAAGTCAGCTGATTTTCGTCCTCCTTCTAACTTGTGTAAATTACCGCTACATTTGTCTACTTTGATTCTGAGGACACCACACTACGCACAAGATCACGGGGAATCCGAATTTCATAACTAGAAGTTTGTAGCTTCAAAAAGAATACCCCTGTCTCCGAGAAAAAATTTGATCGGAGTAGCTCAAAACTCTTACCACGTATACTACGTCAAAATCTAAGGGTGTGTTTTGAAGGAATTTCCGTGATATTGATTTATCGATTTTTTATGAACATTTCTATTCGACCCTAAAAAAATTTCCTTTGCCACCGTTCAAGAATGCCTGAACCGATTGTCATGAAACTCATGTATTGTGTTCGATACAAGAGATGAATTTGAATTTCAATTTAAAAAAATCGATATATTGATTTACGGCGAAGTTGACTTTAGCCGAAATCGATTGGTACCCCCTATCTAGGAGAAAAAACTTGACCGGATCGGTTCGAAACTTTGAATATGCATACTACTTCAAAATCTAAGGATGGGTTTTGAAGGAATTTCCGTGATATTGATTTATTGACTTTTTATGAATCTCTATATTTGACATCAACATTTTTTCGTTTCTCGTAATTCAAGACCTACTGAACCAATTGTCATGAAACTTATGCAGTGTATATAACACAAGAAATAAATAGAAGTTTCAATTGAAGAAAGTCGATAATATCGATTTATTGATTAGTTATGAGAGGTGGTAAAAATTGAGAAATCGGTTCTGAAACTTTCAAACTTGCTCGATGGCGCTCATATTTGAATGCTGAATACTACTAAACAAAATAGTAGTTTCCATCGTGGCGATTTTTGAGATATCGATTTTATCGCAAGTTATCGATTGCTTTATGAAAATCTTCATTTTTTCTCTGAACTACAGTAACCGTATACGTGTACGTAGTGTGATGCATGTTCTGTCAACGAAATAACTTATCAACCTCTTCAATATGATGAACACGAAAAATCGATAACTTCAATTATTGATTAGTTATAGAGTCAGCTAAATGAAAAAGTGAAAATTCAAACTGCACCAATTCCTCCCAAATTTATATATGTTACTCAGTATAAGCCACTCCATTACAATCATGAAGGATTTAGGTCCTTATTGCGTTTAAAGCATTTTATTGATTATTTCATGTGAAAAACTGATTTTCGTGGATTCTGTCCTTACATAACGGCTGAATGAATTCAGATCAAACTTGAGCAGTAGATCACACTTGATAAATGAATAGGACTTTCAATTGACAAAAATCGATAATATTGATTTATTGATTAGTTATGGAAATTTGTAAACCTGAGAAATATCAACATATGCATACTTTAAAAACGTTAAAGTAACTGTAGAAATGTTACGACCATAACAATTTCAAACATGACAAAGCCGCGGGGGTCTGGGGGGCACCCCCAGCTAGCGGGGCCCGCGGCGTCAGCCGCGGGACCCACTAGTCACCCTACCTATATAACAAGATGATCTTCTGACGCAAAAGTTGTTCCGATTCAGCCCTAACTTTAACAGTGCATACCTTATAGAAAATAAATGCGAGCGCCCCCGTACGATTTTTGAGTTAAGGCCTTATTATTTTTTTAGAACCAATTAAAGTGAAAAGTTGAAAACTTCCAACATCCGTAGCCAGCCAGCCATGCACCTTGAAGCTAATCGGCTTACAGCATCCACATAACTTTTGTAGCCAACGAAATCGATAACCATAAAAATCGATAATATCGATTTATCGATTAGTTATGAAATTGTCAAAATCGTTCGATGTAATTATAAAATGCTTCGATTCGTCTCAAACTTTAGCACTGTACATGTTATAGTCTAACAGTCATGAAATCCCTGACTTTTCCAGATCTTTTTCAAACTACGTTTTTTATGACCATTTTTACGTTAAAAACCCAAATTCATGGTATCCGTACGGAGAAGGCCGTTGAAGTTACCACTATGAAACCTTTGTAGACAGACGTCATGTGAAGGATAAAGGGAGTTCATAATTGGACAAAATCGATAATATTGATTTATTGATTAATTATGAGAGAAAATAAAATTTGAAAAACAGTGAAATTTTTTAGTCTCCGATTCAGCCCTAACTTTAACAGTGCATACCTTATAGAAAATGAATGCGAGAGCCCCCGAACGATTTTTGAGTTAGGGCCTTACAATTTTTTTAGAACTTATTAAAGTGAAAAGTTGAAAACTTCCGACATCCGTAGCCGGTCAGCCATGCGTCCTACGGCTAATCGGCTTACAGTATCTACATAACTTTTGTATCCAACAAAATCGATAATCATAAAAATCGATAATATCGATTTATCGATTAGTTATGAAATCGTCAAAATCGTTCGATGTAATTATAAAATGCTTCGATTCGTCTCAAACTTCAGCACTGTACATGTAATAGTCTAACAGTCATGAAATTCCTGACTTTTCCAGATCTTTCTCGAACTACGTTTTTTATGACCATTTTTACGTTAAAAACCCAAATTCATAGTATTCGTACTGAGAAGGCCGTTGAACTTACCACTATGAAACCTCTGTAGACAGACGTCATGTAAAGGATAAAAAAGTTCATAATTAGACAAAATCGATAATATCGATTTATTGATTAGTTATGACAAAAACTACAAACTGTAAAAATTGACTTTTTCCTTCAAAAATTCGTCGATAGAATGTCATTAATTACATATAAGACGGTTCCAACTAATTTTTTTCAAAATTCAAAGTAATTCACGGAATTCTGTCAATCTGTGAGCGGGAACTTTTTCTTGCGCCTTGCGGTCGAAATGACACAATTTTAGTTTTCTTGTCAACGCGATGTTGGCATTTGACAATGAGATTCAGATTCTTTTGGCAAATGCTAAGTGAACGGAGTTCTCTTGTCACTTGTCACCCAAAGGGATCATCTTTACCATTTGCCATTTGCACTGATTCATTTTGACACGTGCCAAACCGTTGAGGGGATTCGAACCCTTGGCCGTTGGGCCAAAAGCAAGAGCACTACCACTACACTAAGGGAGCACCTGCATTTGAAAAGAAAGGACCGTGCTATATACAACAACGCCGCAATTAATTCTATTAATGTTGTAACAGTTGAGTGTATTAAAAGGGATGAGTTTATTAAAAAACAATTTGCATAAATAATAAACGTGAAATTTAATTAAACGTTCACATCAAAAAAACATTTCAGCTAGTTAAAAGCCAGTAGCAACTTTTTGCCCAACATCGCAGGTTTAAGTGTTTACGATATTCCCTTTTCCGCTTCTCGTTTTTTCTTTCAAAGATTCGCACCCATAATTCGATAATCTATCCTCACCCCGTTATGAATATGACCGCCCCGGTGTGTGTGTACGAACTGTTCGCGCACTTGAACGTAGCCCGCTTAGTATAGTGGCAAGCGTCTCGCTTTTGGTGTGAAGGGGTCAGGTTCGATTCCCGCATGAGGCAAAACCTCGTTGACACGTGTCAAAAAAGAGGATAGTTCTTGGCAATTGTCAGTGTTGAGTGATAATATCACTTGCCAAATGTTGAGCAGTGATAATATCACTTGCCAAGTGTTGAGCAGTGATAGTATCACTTGGCAGACATCAATATCCATGTTGGCGCTTGTCATTTGGGTTGGCTCTAATATTTTCCAGATACATCAGCAACTTTGACAAGATAATGGTTTACTTGTCACACCCACTCCGTTGACAACATTTTGGTTAAAAAACGGGAATTTTGAAAAAAATTAGTTGGACCCGTCTTATATATTGATCATAACCAAACGAGGGGGGTCTGGGGGGCACCCCCAGCTAGCGGGGCCCGCGGCGTCAGCCGCGGGACCCACTAGTCACCTATACTATAATACAGTGTGTAAGAAAAACTTCAAACCTATTCGAATTGTCCATAACTCTCAGTATACATGTAGCAAAGAATTTAATTCGATTTGACCTGTGCACTTTTTCTTCAAATTGATTTATTGATTTTTAATGATCTAAAGTATGAAGAATTTTGAAACTTTCAGCAGCTCTACCGAGCGAGCCATACGTCTGCGGCTCTCATCTCAATGTGGACTAGCCACAACTTCAATAGGCAAACAATTTGACAGTAACGAAAAATCAATATATCGATTTATCGATCAGTTGGAGAGATGCCAAAAATGACTGTCCACAGTTCAAACCGCTTTAATTTGTCCATAATTCATAGTGAAGATAGGAAATCCAAATTGATCTCGATTCGTCGAGAGGTTTTGCGTCATATCGATTTATTGATTTTTTATGACCTACAAAAGAAAAATGAAATTTTGCGATTTCAGACCCCAAACTCTGTCAGCATAAACTAGAGACTACTTTAAGGTTTTTGAGAGATATCATTTTTTTTCTTTTGCGTTTAAAGCTTTTTATAGCAATTTTTACGAAAAATAAATCTCAAGCTCATGCTGCCGTGCGCCAACGAGGCAGTGTCAGGACACGTAGTTAAGTGTATGTGACGTACGTGAGCGACAGTCAAAGATGATAATAAAATAAAACCGATGTATTGATTTTTTGATTAGTTGGCAAGTTGCCAAAAAACCGCTGAAGAAAAAAAACGAACCTCTGCAATAGCTGTCATATTTTAACAGATTGTAGTACTAAATAGTTTAAGACTTTTCATTCAGGCGCTTTTTGAGATTTCGTGTTTTCTCCAATTTTATGACCATTTCAGTGGCAAAGATCAAAAGATCAACTTAGCAGTACTCGTGAACGGCTGAACGGATTCCAACGATTTATACACATGTAATATGTAATCAACAAGTCAAATAAAATACAACAAAAACAAATCGACTTTATTGATTTTTTCAAAAGTTATGGAACTTTGAAAATTGACTCGAAAATTTTTAAAACCTTTCGATACGTCTGAAACTTCGTCATGTTCAACGGTATGGCTGACTGAACGAATGTGCAAAAAATTGGAGATGTTCATCGTGTAGTTTTTGAGAAATTCATTATTGAAAATACCAACCCGTACTATGTACGGCGCAACCAAAAAATTTTAAAACTGCTCAAATTATGAAATTACGTACTTTAAACTTAATTAAACATGACAAAACCGTGGGGGGCTTGGGGGGGCACCCCCCAACTAGCGGGGCCCGCGGCGTCAGCCGCGGGACCGGCTAGTCACCCTTACTATACTACAGATGCTAATATAACGGTACGGTACGGGACGGTACGACCATTTTTGATTCCCAAACAACTTCTAACCATGACCATCAATTATGTCACCAAAATCTAACGTCGCGGTGTCTAAGGAAAATCAATGCTATCGATTTATTGATTTTTTAAGGCCTTAAGTTGGAGAGTGAAATTCCGGAGATACTCCACATGAAAGCCTGTCTTCTGAAGACAAATGTTTCTATCGATCACTTTTTGCCGGAAACGTTTCCGGAAACAGTTACATGAATTAGAAAAAAGTACAATTTTTTGCTACTTTCATTCCTCATACCGCCCATGTTGATGATATGACCGTGAAATTTTTGGCTGGTTGAACTCTCCAGAAGTCACTACTGTTGGCTCAATATCGTCAGGAATTTCGCAACTTCCTCAGGATTTGAGAAATTTCCGGAACTTTTTGGGATTTCCGAACTGTTTTAAAATGATCCTCATCTGTTCATATTGTGGCATAAGATGTGCCATGACCGACTGAGTATACGTTTGCAATATGAAAGGTCAAAGATCAAGTATCGATTTTTGGTGGTCTCCAGTATGAAACATAGTACCTCATAGATAAGACTACAAAAGAAGGTTCCTATTACCCATTTGTCTTCTAATTTTTATATTGCAGAAAATTGATTGTCAGGTACTTAACTTTATAAGCAATAATCATTATATCATATGACGGGTATTCTGTAAGCGTTCATAAAAATCAACAAAAAATGTCATTCATTTAGGTGGGGCGCATGTTCAAAATATGATTGATATTCTGAGATTTGTGTAATAGATGCGCATAAAGAATTAAAACATTTTGTACGAAACAGATTTTTGAATTTCTCAAAAATAATTTTTTAAGACGTTTTTTTAGAAAAAAGTAAAACAGCCAAACTCATGCAGTATGACCCAAATTTCGTCCATAGATGAAGGTCAATAGACCGGCAAATTTTGTGAAAAATAAAGCAAAACCATTCAGCCGTTCTCGAGATATTCAAGTTTTAAAAGTCCAACCCGTACTATATACGGCGCAAATAGGCTCACTTTTAAGCTACCTCGGACTCAACATTTTCCCACGCCTCTCCTGACCGTCTAAATGATGGGAACGACTTGAAACTCATAGGACAGGACCAGTATTAGATAAAGATTGTACTGCCAAAACATTAAGGTCAAAGGTCAATTATTGATTTTTTTAGCGCATTGAATATGGTTTCGGCCTAAGATTGCTATAGAAATAGATGTTACTTCAATGTTAGTGTCATTGTATTCCACTACTCATGAACAACTCAGAAAGTCAAACACGGGATACATTGGAGCAAAATGAACCAAGTTACAGTGGTTTTAAGTTTCAAGATCAAACCATCAATTGATGACGTCACATACCAAGCATTTCACTAGCAAAAAAGTCAGGTTATCCGTAATAGCTTTGATACTTGGAGGTAAGAACTACCATAGACATCTAAGGTTGTGGTGTCTGAGGAAAATCGATAATATCGATTTATTGATTTTTTATGACCTACAGTAAATTCAACAAATTGTTTCATTTTACAAACTACAGAACAACTGTGAGCGTAGGGGGGTCTGGGGGGGTCTCCCCCCCAGGTAGACGGGCCCGCGGCGTTAGCCGCGGGACCGGCTAGTCACCCTTACTATACTACAGATGCTAATATAACGGTACGGTACGGGACGGTACGACCATTTTTGATTCCCAAACAACTTCTAACCGTGACTAACATCTAAGTCACCAAAATCTAACGTCGCGGTGTCTAAGGATTTTCTCTAACGTAGCTCCCCTCGTACGTTAGGGCCTTAAGTTTGGACCCCTAAAAACGTCGATACTTCGAGTATAGAACTACCATAGAAATCTAAGGTTGTGGTGTCTGATGAAAATCGATAATATCGATTTATTGATTTTTTATGACCTACAGTAAATTCAAAAAATTGTTACATTTTACAAACTACTAAATAACTGTGAGCGTAGGGGGGTCTGGGGGGGTCTCCCCCCCAGGTAGACGGGCCCGCGGCGTCAGCCGCGGGACCGGCTAGTCACCCTACCTATATAACAAGATGATCTTCTGACGCAAAAGTTGTTCCGATTCAGCCCTAACTTTAACAGTGCATACCTTATAGAAAATAAATGCGAGCGCCCCCGTACGATTTTTGAGTTAAGGCCTTATTATTTTTTTAGAACCAATTAAAGTGAAAAGTTGAAAACTTCCAACATCCGTAGCCAGCCAGCCATGCACCTTGAAGCTAATCGGCTTACAGCATCCACATAACTTTTGTAGCCAACGAAATCGATAACCATAAAAATCGATAATATCGATTTATCGATTAGTTATGAAATTGTCAAAATCGTTCGATGTAATTATAAAATGCTTCGATTCGTCTCAAACTTTAGCACTGTACATGTTATAGTCTAACAGTCATGAAATCCCTGACTTTTCCAGATCTTTTTCAAACTACGTTTTTTATGACCATTTTTACGTTAAAAACCCAAATTCATGGTATCCGTACTGAGAAGGCCGTTGAAGTTACCACTATGAAACCTTTGTAGACAGACGTCATGTGAAGGATAAAGGGAGTTCATAATTGGACAAAATCGATAATATTGATTTATTGATTAATTATGAGAGAAAATAAAATTTGAAAAACAGTGAAATTTTTTAGTCTCCGATTCAGCCCTAACTTTAACAGTGCATACCTTATAGAAAATGAATGCGAGAGCCCCCGAACGATTTTTGAGTTAGGGCCTTACAATTTTTTTAGAACTTATTAAAGTGAAAAGTTGAAAACTTCCGACATCCGTAGCCGGTCAGCCATGCGTCCTACGGCTAATCGGCTTACAGTATCTACATAACTTTTGTATCCAACAAAATCGATAATCATAAAAATCGATAATATCGATTTATCGATTAGTTATGAAATCGTCAAAATCGTTCGATGTAATTATAAAATGCTTCGATTCGTCTCAAACTTCAGCACTGTACATGTAATAGTCTAACAGTCATGAAATTCCTGACTTTTCCAGATCTTTCTCGAACTACGTTTTTTATGACCATTTTTACGTTAAAAACCCAAATTCATAGTATTCGTACTGAGAAGGCCGTTGAACTTACCACTATGAAACCTCTGTAGACAGACGTCATGTAAAGGATAAAAAAGTTCATAATTAGACAAAATCGATAATATCGATTTATTGATTAGTTATGACAAAAACTACAAACTGTAAAAATTGACTTTTTCCTTCAAAAATTCGTCGATAGAATGTCATTAATTACATATAAGACGGTTCCAACTAATTTTTTTCAAAATTCAAAGTAATTCACGGAATTCTGTCAATCTGTGAGCGGGAACTTTTTCTTGCGCCTTGCGGTCGAAATGACACAATTTTAGTTTTCTTGTCAACGCGATGTTGGCATTTGACAATGAGATTCAGATTCTTTTGGCAAATGCTAAGTGAACGGAGTTCTCTTGTCACTTGTCACCCAAAGGGATCATCTTTACCATTTGCCATTTGCACTGATTCATTTTGACACGTGCCAAACCGTTGAGGGGATTCGAACCCTTGGCCGTTGGGCCAAAAGCAAGAGCACTACCACTACACTAAGGGAGCACCTGCATTTGAAAAGAAAGGACCGTGCTATATACAACAACGCCGCAATTAATTCTATTAATGTTGTAACAGTTGAGTGTATTAAAAGGGATGAGTTTATTAAAAAACAATTTGCATAAATAATAAACGTGAAATTTAATTAAACGTTCACATCAAAAAAACATTTCAGCTAGTTAAAAGCCAGTAGCAACTTTTTGCCCAACATCGCAGGTTTAAGTGTTTACGATATTCCCTTTTCCGCTTCTCGTTTTTTCTTTCAAAGATTCGCACCCATAATTCGATAATCTATCCTCACCCCGTTATGAATATGACCGCCCCGGTGTGTGTGTACGAACTGTTCGCGCACTTGAACGTAGCCCGCTTAGTATAGTGGCAAGCGTCTCGCTTTTGGTGTGAAGGGGTCAGGTTCGATTCCCGCATGAGGCAAAACCTCGTTGACACGTGTCAAAAAAGAGGATAGTTCTTGGCAATTGTCAGTGTTGAGTGATAATATCACTTGCCAAATGTTGAGCAGTGATAATATCACTTGCCAAGTGTTGAGCAGTGATAGTATCACTTGGCAGACATCAATATCCATGTTGGCGCTTGTCATTTGGGTTGGCTCTAATATTTTCCAGATACATCAGCAACTTTGACAAGATAATGGTTTACTTGTCACACCCACTCCGTTGACAACATTTTGGTTAAAAAACGGGAATTTTGAAAAAAATTAGTTGGACCCGTCTTATATATTGATCATAACCAAACGAGGGGGGTCTGGGGGGCACCCCCAGCTAGCGGGGCCCGCGGCGTCAGCCGCGGGACCCACTAGTCACCACACCTATACCACACATGAACTAGGAACGCAAAAGTTGTTTCGATTTGTCCCCAACTTTACCAACACACGTGACCTAACGTCCATAACAGCCATGGCTGCTATCGATTGCCGATATTGATTTATTGATTTTTGGCGCTCTGTTTTATGAAATTCTCAAAAATTTCTTTCCGTTACTATGAGCCAACGGCTGGACGGAATGCTACCTGACTTGTAACAACAATCTGACTTATAGAGCCCTACACTTTAATGACCCTAAAAAAATCAATATATCGATTTATCGATCCGCTATGAAATCGTCGTTTTTCCTTAGTGTAACAAAAACTTGAACCGATTAGGTTCCAACTTGGGCAGTACATCACACCAGGACTGACAACTGAACGCTCCAGAGGCTTTTTGTTCTAATTGAGTTTAAAGCTTTTTATTGACTTTTTTATGTAAAAAACCCATTTTCATGGTATCTGTCCTGACAACGTGGCTGGATGGAATTGGATCAAACTCCGGCAACACGTTGTATCCAATAAATGAATAGGACTTTTAATTGACAAAAATCGATAATATCGATTTATTGATTAGTTATGGACAGTGGAAAAGTTGTGAAAACTATCGATGTTTCGCGAAAACGTTCTGAATAATTTTGCTGATACATTCATACAAACTATGTAATAGATAAGTAAACAAAATAGGCCTATAAAAATACTATGGTTCGTTGATCGTTTTTTTAAAAATTAATTTTTTATTTTTTTGAAAACTTTTAAAATGATCCGATTCATACTAATTTCACAATGCCACGAGACATTAACAATATATAACAGAATATGAAGAAAGTTCAAAAAAATATTCAGTCATTCGCGAGTTATACTTTGATGAATTTTACCCCGAAAATTGATGACGTCACAAGTCACATGACAAGTCATATGACGAGTCACATGACGAAAACTGTCAACATGATCTTTGATGCCTTAATTTTTTTTTTACGATTTCAAACATGACTAAACAGGGGGGGTCTGGGGGGTCACCCCCCCAGCTAGCGGGGCCCGCGGCGTCAGCCGCGGGACCGGCTAGTCACCACACCTATAGCACACATGATAAGGTCACGCAAAAGTTGTTACGATTTGGCTGTAATTTCAACCATGCATATTAGACAGTAATCTAATGCGAGCGCCCCCGTACGATTTTTGAGTTAGGGCCTTATAATTTTTTTAGACCTTATTTTATGAAATTCTCGAAAAATTCTTTCCGTTACTGTGAGCTAACGGCTTGATGGATTGCTACCTAACTGGTATCAACCACTTAACTTATGAGGCCCTCCATTATGATGACCCTAAAAAATCAATATATCAATTTATCGATCCGCTATGGAATTGTCATTTTTCCTTGGTGTAACCCAAACTTGCTTCGCTTACCTTCTTATCTTGGTAGTGTGTTGTGCCAAGGCTGGTTACCAACCAACTCCGGACTTTTTGGCTCTAATTAAGTTTAAACCTTTTTATGACTTTTTTTTTGTAAAAAACCCATTTTCATGGTTTCTGTCCTGAGAACGTGGCTGAATGGAATTGGATCAAACTTGAGCAGTAAATCATACTTGATAAATAAATAGGACTTTCAATTAACAAAAATCGATAATATCGATTTATTGATTAGTTATGGAAATTTGTAAAACTGAAAAATCTCAACATATGCATACTTTAAAAACGTTAAAGTAACTGTAGAAATGTCACGACCATAACAATTTTGAACATGACAAAGACGCGGGGGTCTGGGGGGCACCCCCAGCTAGCGGGGCCCGCGGCATCAGCCGCGGGACCCACTAGTCACCACACCTATAGCACACATGATAAGGTCACGCAAAATTTGTTACGATTTGGCTGTAATTTCAACCATGCATATTAGACAGTAATCTAATGCGAGCGCCCCCGTACGATTTTTGAGTTAGGGCCTTATAATTTTTTAAGACCTTATTTTATGAAAATCATGAAAAATTCTTTCTGTTACTGTGAGCCAACGGCTTGATCGATTGCTACCTAATTGGTAACAACCATCCAACTTAGCAGGTCCTACAATGTGATGACCTTTAAAAATCAATATATCGATTTATCGATCCGCTATGAACTTCAGGTTTTGACCAGGCTGACGCATTTTTCTTCGAATTTCGAGTCCATATTGTTACTGTAAGTGTGTACATGTCTATGCATTGAGGTTCTCCAGTGACTAAGCATAATATTGATTTATTGATTTTTTGTGGTCTATTTTATGGAATTCCACAAAAATTATCCATGGTATTGCGAGCCAATGACTTGATGAACAGCTATCAAACTGATGAAATATATTTCACTTACCGGGCTTAACATAATGCTGACTCTAAAAAATCAATATATCGATTTATCGATCTGCTATGAAATTGAGATTTCAAGGTCCATAACGCAAAGTGGTCTTCGATTTGTCCAAAACTTCTACAGTGAGTGTGGCCAAGCATCTCATCCAACTATCACCCAGTGCCCCTTGTCGATATTGATCTATTGATTTTTTATTGAGGTTTTTATGAAAATATCATGTTTTTTCGATGAACGCCATTCGAGAACGACTGTATCAATTCCTATGAAACTATGGTAATGAACATGATATAAGAAATAAATATGACTTTCAATTGACAAAAATCGATAATATTGATTTATTGATTAGTTACAAAAAAAATTTTTTTCTCGAAAACGGCTCGACAGATTTTTTTCTTATTCTCAGAATGTGTTTAGTTTGGCATGAGAATTAATTATCCTAAGAAAAATTTTAAGGAAAGTGCTTTATGTTCGAGAAATATCAATTTTTCAAGTTAGCGAAATTTTCAAACTGGTTGAATAGGTACAATTATTTCGGTGGAAAGAGTCATTGACGAGTAGTGTACAATCGTAAAAAAAATATCAGAAAACATTCAGCCGTTCACAAGATATACATTGTTGAATTTCGTCTTCAAAATCGATGACGTCACAAGTCACATGACAAGTCACATTATGAGTCACATGACGAAAACTGTCAACATGATCTTTGATGCCTTAACTTTTTTTTACGATTTCAAACATGACAAAGACGTGGGGGTCTGGGGGGCACCCCCAGCTAGCGGGGCCCGCGGCGTCAGCCGCGGGACCGGCTAGTCACCACACCTATAGCACACATGATAGGGGGGCACTAAAGTTCTTACGATCAGTCTGTAATTTCAACCATGTATAACAGACAATGATCTAAGACAAATGACCCGCCCGTTTTTTGAGTTAAGGCCTTATAATTTTTTTAGACCTTATTTTATGAAATTCTCGAAAATTTCTTTCTGTTACTGTGAGCCAACGGCTCGATGGAATGCTACCTAACTGATAACAACCTTCTAACTCTTGAGGCCCTTCATTATGATAACCTTAAAAAATCAATATATCGATTTATCGATCCGCTATGGAATCGTCATTTTGGCCACGTTGGCATTCAAGTTCTTACGATCGGTCCCTAATTTCAACTATGCATACTGGACAGTAATCTAATGCGATCGGCTCGACCCCTTTTTTGAGTTAGGGCCTTACAATTTTTTTAGACCTTATTTTATGAAAAATGCATGTTTTTTCGATGAACGCCATTTGAGAACGGCAGTACCGATTCCTATGAAACTATGGTAATGAACATAAAATGAAAAATAAACATGACTTTCAATTGACGAAAATCGATAATATCGATTTATTGATTAGTTACGGAAAAAAATTTTTTCTCGAAAACGGCTCGACAGATTTTTTTCTTCATCTCAGAATGCGTTTAGTTTGTCATGAGAGTGCATTATCCTCAAATAAATTTCGAAGAAAATGCTTTCTTCTCGAGAAATATTGATTTTTCGTCTTTGTCAAATTTTCAAACCAATTGAATAGAAGCAATTATTTCAGAATGAAGAGTCCCTGACATTTCATGTACAACCGTACTAAAAACTTGGAGAAATGTTCAGTGGTTCGCGAGATATACATTGTTGAATTTCGCCTCCAAAATTCATGACGTCACAAGTCACATGACAAGTCACATGATGAGTCCCATGACGAGAACTGTCAACATGATCTTTGATGCCTTAACTTTTTTTTTACGATTTCAAACATGACTAAGACGCGGGGGTCTGGGGGGCACCCCCAGCTAGCGGGGTCACCTATACTATACCTAACAATTTATGTATAACGTTTTTTCGTAACCTTTCAGCTCATCATTGCCATGTACGTATACCTTCAAGTGTTCTAAGTAATTTTCGTCGCGGAAAAGTTTTGCTTTTGATCTATTGATTTTTTATGATCATTTTTATGGACCCTACTCAGATTTCACGTAGCTGTAACTTGCCAGCCATGCGGCCGTGACCTTAGTGCTTCCTAACATGAACACAACTCGGATGGGAAACAAAGATGATGGTAACGAAAAATCGATATATCGATTTATCGATCCGCTACAAAATTGTCATTTTGGGTTCGGTCACACTTTTTTCTCGAGTTTGAGGTCCAAATTGCTACCATAGATGTGGCTAGGTTCATGAACCATTTTGTCCCAATAACTAAGAAAAATATTGATTTATTGATTTTTTATGAACAATTTTAGTGAAAAAAACCATTTCCATGATGTCTGTCCTGATTGAATGGCTTGATATATTTGAACCAAACTCCATCAAGATAAAGAGCTCAATAAATAAATAGGACTTTTAATTGACAAAAATCAATAATATCGATTTATTGATTAGTTATGAGTGAATGAAAAGTTGAAAAAAACTAAATTTTCAAACTGGTTGAACAGGTACGATTATTTCAGTGTGAATAGCCAATAACAAGTGATACTCATATATGAAAAATAACGGAAAAACGTTCAGTGGTTCGCGAGATATACATTGTTGAATTTCACATTCAAAGTTGATGACGTCATAACTCACATGACAAGTCACATGACGAGTCATATGACGAAAACTGTCAACATGATCTTTGATGCCTTAACTTTTTTTACGATTTCAAACATGACAAAGCCGCGGGGGTCTGGGGGGCACCCCCAGCTAGCGGGGCGCGCGGCGTCAGCCGCGCGACCCACTAGTCACCACACCTATAACACACATGATATAGTCACGCATAAAGTTCTTACGATCAGTCTGTAATTTTAACCATGCATAACAGACAATGATCTAAGACAAATGACCCGTACGTTTTCTGAGTTAGGGCCTTATAATTTTTTTAGACCTTATTTTATGAAATTCATGAAAATTTCTTTCTGCTACTGTGAGTTAACGGCTTGATGAATTGCTACCTATTTAGTAACAACCATCCAACTTATGAGACCCTACAATGTGATGACCTTAAAAAATCAATATATTGATTAATCGATCCGGAATGAAATCGTCGTTTTTCCTTAGTGTGACCCAAACTTGAACCGATTAGGTTCTAACTTGGGCAGTACATCACACCAGGACTGACAACTGAACGCTCCAGAGGCTTTTTGTTCTAATTGAGTTTAAAGCTTTTTATTGACTGTTTTATGTAAAAAACCCATTTTCATGGTATCTGTCCTGACAAAGTGGCTGGATGGAATTGGATCAAACTCCGGCAACACGTTAAACTTGATGAATGAATAGGACTTTCAATTGTCAAAAATCGATGATATCGATTTATTGATTAGTTATGGATGGATGTAAAGTTGAGAAAACTTCAACAGTTTCGTGAAAACGTTCTGAACGATTTCTCTCGTACATTCACATATAGTGTAAAATAGATAAGTGAACAATATGAGCCTACAAAAAAACCATGGTTCGTTGACCGTTTTCCGGAAAATTTATTTTTAGAATTTTCCAACACTTTCAAAATGGTTCAATTGATACGAGTTTCACACTGTGATTAGTCAGTGACAACTTAAAGCTAAATATGCAAAAAGTTCGAGGAAAAGTTCAGTCGTTCCCGAGTTATACGTTATGGAATTTCCCTCGAAAATCGAAGACTTCACATTTATATCTCGGGAATGTGTCAATTATATTGATTCGTTTTATTTTTCCTGAACTGACAGAAACCTATGCTTTACAATGGCAGTTCAATAAAACACGTATATTTTTTTTGAAATTCCTCTGATGACGTCATCAGTTTTTGAATGATGTCCAATAACTCAGGTACGGAATGATAAATTTTTCCCAAACTTGGCCACAATCCTTTTATCATTAGAATACAGGTTTGGAAAAAACAAGGGACCGAGCGCCCAACGGGAAAGTGGTTTTTTAGGGTCACACCGTCACCACACCTATAACACACATGATATAGTCACGCATAAAGTTCTTACGATCAGTCTGTAATTTTAACCATGCATAACAGACAATGATCTAAGACAAATGACCCGTACGTTTTCTGAGTTAGGGCCTTATAATTTTTTTAGACCTTATTTTATGAAATTCATGAAAATTTCTTTCTGCTACTGTGAGTTAACGGCTTGATGAATTGCTACCTATTTAGTAACAACCATCCAACTTATGAGACCCTACAATGTGATGACCTTAAAAAATCAATATATTGATTAATCGATCCGGAATGAAATCGTCGTTTTTCCTTAGTGTGACCCAAACTTGAACCGATTAGGTTCTAACTTGGGCAGTACATCACACCAGGACTGACAACTGAACGCTCCAGAGGCTTTTTGTTCTAATTGAGTTTAAAGCTTTTTATTGACTGTTTTATGTAAAAAACCCATTTTCATGGTATCTGTCCTGACAAAGTGGCTGGATGGAATTGGATCAAACTCCGGCAACACGTTAAACTTGATGAATGAATAGGACTTTCAATTGTCAAAAATCGATGATATCGATTTATTGATTAGTTATGGATGGATGTAAAGTTGAGAAAACTTCAACAGTTTCGTGAAAACGTTCTGAACGATTTCTCTCGTACATTCACATATAGTGTAAAATAGATAAGTGAACAATATGAGCCTACAAAAAAACCATGGTTCGTTGACCGTTTTCCGGAAAATTTATTTTTAGAATTTTCCAACACTTTCAAAATGGTTCAATTGATACGAGTTTCACACTGTGATTAGTCAGTGACAACTTAAAGCTAAATATGCAAAAAGTTCGAGGAAAAGTTCAGTCGTTCCCGAGTTATACGTTATGGAATTTCCCTCGAAAATCGAAGACTTCACATTTATATCTCGGGAATGTGTCAATTATATTGATTCGTTTTATTTTTCCTGAACTGACAGAAACCTATGCTTTACAATGGCAGTTCAATAAAACACGTATATTTTTTTTGAAATTCCTCTGATGACGTCATCAGTTTTTGAATGATGTCCAATAACTCAGGTACGGAATGATAAATTTTTCCCAAACTTGGCCACAATCCTTTTATCATTAGAATACAGGTTTGGAAAAAACAAGGGACCGAGCGCCCAACGGGAAAGTGGTTTTTTAGGGTCACACCGTCACCTATATCATAATAAAGTAAAACTGTGCCTAAAAAAGCTCCAGCAACCTACCCTCAAACTTCAACTACGTACACGTCAGGACATATTATTACATTTGCCTCGCTAAAAATTTCTGCTTTTGCTCCGTTGATTTTATATGATCAAAAATATGAAAATTTCTGCAATTTCCCACGCTCATAACTGGTGAGCCCTACATCCTAATCGTAAGCCTGTTACAGCATAGACATTAATTTTGAATGCAAACATTTTAGTAAGAACGAAAAATCGATATATCGATTAATCGATTAGTTATGAGATTGAAAAATTTTTGGAACCTAACGGCAAAACTTGACCTGATCGTCTTGAAACTTCCACCATGTATACCAAATCAAATATAAAGTATGAGTGTTGAAGGAATTTGAAAGTTTTTGATCTATTGATTTTTTATGACCAAAAATAGAAAAATGAAATTTTGCGATTTCAGACCCCAAATTCTATCAGCATAAACTAGAGACTACTTTGAGGTTTTTGAGAGGTACCATATTTTTTCTTTTTCGTTTAAAGCTTTTTATAGCATTTTTTACAGAAAATAAATCTCAAGCTCATGCTGCTATGCGCCAACCAGGCAGTGTCAGCTCACGTAGTTCAGTATACGTGACTGACATTAGCGACAGACAAAGATGGTGATAAAAGAAAATCGATATATCGATTTATCAATTACTTGGAAAGTTGCCAAAACGCTCAAAAAAAATTTCAAACTTATGTAAACGCTGTCTTGTTTCATACAATTGTAGTACTAAAAAGATTAAAACCTTTCATCGTGGCGCTTTTCGAGATTTCGTGTTTTCTCCAGTTTTATGACCATTTCAGTGACAAAGATCAAAAGATCAACTTAGCAATACACGTTAACGGCTGAACGGATTCCAACAATTCATACACATGTATTATGTGTTCAACAAGTGAAATAAAATAAAATGAAAACAAATCGATTTTATTGATTTTTTCGAAAGTTATGAGACTTTGAAAATTGACCCGGAAATTTTCAAAAAACTTCGATACGTCTGAAACTTTGTCATGTTCAACGGTATACTTGACCAAAACAATATGCAAAAAATTGGAGATGTTCATCGTGTAGTTTTTGAGAAATTCATAATTGAAGATGCCAACCCGTACTATGTACGGCGCAACGAGAAAATTTCAAAACTGCTCAAATGATGAAATTACGTACTTTAAACTTAATTAAACATGACAAAACCGTGGGGGGCTTGGGGGGGCACCCCCCAACTAGCGGGGCCCGCGGCGTCAGCCGCGGGACCGGCTCCTTACCTATAATAAAGTATAACTGTGACCCCTTAAACTTTTCAACTTAGAAATACACGTTAACGGCTGAACGGATTCCAACAATTCATACACATGTATTATGTGTTCAACAAGTAAAATAGAATGAAATCAAAACAAATCGATTTTATTGATTTTTTCGAAAGTTATGAGACTTTGAAAATTGACCCGGAAATTTTCAAAAAAGTTCGATACGTCTGAAACTTCGTTATGTTTAACGGTATACTTGACCGAAACGATATGCGAAAAATTGGAGATGTTCATCGTGTAGTTTTTGAGAAATTCATAATTGAAGATGCCAACCCGTACTATGTACGGCGCAACGAGAAAATTTCAAAACTGCTCAAATGATGAAATTACGTACTTTAAACTCCATTAAACATGACAAAACCGTGGGGGGCTTGGGGGGGCACCCCCCAACTAGCGGGGCCCGCGGCGTCAGCCGCGGGACCGGCTAGTCACCACACCTATAGCACACATGATAAGGTCACGCAAAAGTTGTTACGATTTGGCTGTAATTTTAACCATGTATACTAGACAACGATCTAATGTATATGACCCGTACGATAGTTGAGTTAGGGCCTTATAATTTTTTTAGACCTTATTTTATGAAAATCATGAAAAATTCTTTCTGTTACTGTGAGCCAACGGCTTGATGGATTGCTACCTAATTGGTAACAACCATCCAACTTAGCAGGCCCTACAATGTGATGACCTTTAAAAATCAATATATCGATTTATCGATCCGCTATGAACTTCAGGTTTTGTCCAGGCTGACGCATTTTTCTTCGAATTTCGAGTCCATATTGTTACTGTAAGTGTGTACATGTCTATGCATTGAGGTTCTCCAGTGACTAAGCATAATATTGATTTATTGATTTTTTCTGGTCTATTTTATGGAATTCCACAAAAATTATCCATGGTATTGCGAGCCAATGACTTGATGAACAGCTATCAAACTGATGAAATATATTTCACTTACCGGGCTTAACATAATGCTGACTCTAAAAAATCAATATATCGATTTATCGATCCGCTATGAAATTGAGATTTCAAGGTCCATAACGCAAAGTGGTCTTCGATTTGTCCAAAACTTCTACAGTGAGTGTGGCCAAGCATCTCATCCAACTATCACCCAGTGCCCCTTGTCGATATTGATCTATTGATTTTTTATTGAGGTTTTTATGAAAATATCATGTTTTTTCGATGAACGCCATTCGAGAACGACTGTACCAATTCCTATGAAACTATGGTAATGAACATGATATAAGAAATAAATATGACTTTCAATTGACAAAAATCGATAATATTGATTTATTGATTAGTTACAAAAAAAAATTTTTCTCGAAAACGGCTCGACAGATTTTTTTTCTTATTCTTAGAATGTGTTTAGTTTGGCATGAGAATTAATTATCCTAAAAAATTTTTTAAGGAAAGTGCTTTATTTTCGAGAAATATCAATTTTTCAAGTTAGCGAAATTTTCAAACTGGTTGAATAGGTACAATTATTTCGG
The DNA here is from genome assembly GCA_964036275.1 of Litoditis marina. Lineage (NCBI taxonomy): Eukaryota > Metazoa > Nematoda > Chromadorea > Rhabditida > Rhabditidae > Litoditis > Litoditis marina. The sequence goes on from OZ038436.1 coordinate 8,531,391, forward strand.
TGGAAAGAGTCATTGACGAGTAGTGTACAATCGTGAAAAAAATATCAGAAAACATTCAGCCGTTCACAAGATATACATTGTTGAATTTCGTCTTCAAAATCGATGACGTCACAAGTCACATGACAAGTCACATGATGAGTCACATGACGAAAACTGTCAACATGATCTTTGATGCCTTAACTTTTTTTTACGATTTCAAACATGACAAAGACGTGGGGGTCTGGGGGGCACCCCCAGCTAGCGGGGCCCGCGGCGTCAGCCGCGGGACCCACTAGTCACCACACCTATAGCACACATGATAAGGTCACGCAAAAGTTGTTTCGATTTGGCTGTAATTTCAACCATGCATATTAGACAGTAATCTAATGCGAGCGCCCCCGTACGATTTTTGAGTTAGGGCCTTATAATTTTTTTAGACCTTATTTTATGAAATTCTCGAAGAATTCTTTCCGTTACTGTGAGCTAACGGCTTGATGGATTGCTACCTAACTGGTATCAACCACTTAACTTATGAGGCCCTCCATTATGATGACCCTAAAAAATCAATATATCGATTTATCGATCCGCTATGGAATTGTCATTTTTCCTTGGTGTAACCCAAACTTGCTTCGCTTACCTTCTTATCTTGGTAGTGTGTTGTGCCAAGGCTGATTACCAACCAACTCCGGACTTTTTGGCTCTAATTAAGTTTAAACCTTTTTATGACTTTTTTTTTGTAAAAAACCCATTTTCATGGTATCTGTCCTGACAAAACGGCTGAATGGATTGAGATCAAACTTATGCATAACATCATACTCGATAAATGAATAGGACTTTTAATTAACAAAAATCAATAATATCGATTTATCGATCCGCTATGAAATTGCCATTTTTCCTTAGTGTAACCCAAACTTGCTTCGATTACCTTCTTATCTTGGTAGTGTGTTGAGCCGAGGCTGGTCAGCAACCAACTCCGGACTTTTTGGCTCTAATTAAGTTTAAACCTTTTTATGACTTTTTTTTTTGTAAAAAACCCATTTTCATGGTTTCTGTCCTGAGAACGTGGCTGAATGGAATTGGATCAAACTTGAGCAGTAAATCATACTTGATAAATAAATAGGACTTTCAATTAACAAAAATCGATAATATCGATTTATTGATTAGTTATGGAAATTTGTAAAACTGAAAAATCTCAACATATGCACACTTTAAAAACGTTAAAGTAACTGTAGAAATGTCACGACCATAACAATTTTGAACATGACAAAGACGCGGGGGTCTGGGGGGCACCCCCAGCTAGCGGGGCCCGCGGCGTCAGCCGCGGGACCCACTAGTCACCACACCTATAGCACACATGATAAGGTCACGCAAAAGTTGTTACGATTTGGCTGTAATTTCAACCATGCATATTAGACAGTAATCTAATGCGAGCGCCCCCGTACGATTTTTGAGTTAGGGCCTTATAATTTTTTTAGACCTTATTTTATGAAATTCTCGAAAAATTCTTTCCGTTACTGTGAGCTAACGGCTTGATGGATTGCTACCTAACTGGTATCAACCACTTAACTTATGAGGCCCTCCATTATGATCACCCTAAAAAATCAATATATCGATTTATCGATCCGCTATGGAATTGTCATTTTTCCTTGGTGTAACCCAAACTTGCTTCGCTTACCTTCTTATCTTGGTAGTGTGTTGTGCCAAGGCTGGTTATCAACCAACTCCGGACTTTTTGGCTCTAATTAAGTTTAAACCTTTTTATGACTTTTTTTTTGTAAAAAACCCATTTTCATGGTTTCTGTCCTGAGAACGTGGCTGAATGGAATTGGATCAAACTTGAGCAGTAAATCATACTTGATAAATAAATAGGACTTTCAATTAACAAAAATCGATAATATCGATTTATTGATTAGTTATGGAAATTTGTAAAACTGAAAAATCTCAACATATGCATACTTTAAAAACGTTAAAGTAACTGTAGAAATGTCACGACCATAACAATTTTGAACATGACAAAGACGCGGGGGTCTGGGGGGCACCCCCAGCTAGCGGGGCCCGCGGCGTCAGCCGCGGGACCCACTAGTCCACCTATACCACACATGATAGGGGGGCACTAAAGTTCTTACGATCAGTCTGTAATTTTAACCATGTATAACAGACAATGATCTAAGACAAATGACCCGCCCGTTTTTTGAGTTAAGGCCTTATAATTTTTTTAGACCTTATTTTATGAAATTCTTGAAAATTTCTTTCTGTTACTGTGAGCCAACGGCTCGATGGAATGCTACCTAACTGATAACAACCTTCTAACTCTTGAAGCCCTTTATTATGATAACCTTAAAAAATCAATATATCGATTTATCGATCCGCTATGGAATCGTCATTTTGGCCACGTTGGCATTCAAGTTCTTACGATCGGTCCCTAATTTCAACCATACATACTGGACAGTAATCTAATGCGATCGGCTCGAGCCCTTTTTTGAGTTAGGGCCTTATAATTTTTTTAGACCTTATTTTATCAAATTCTCAAAAATCTATTTTTTGTTACTGTGCGTCAACGGCTCGATGGATTTTCACCCAATTGATACCAACTAATTGACTTGGAAAGTAGGTCATGACAGTGACCTTAAAAAATCAATAAATCGATTTATTGATTAGAAAATCGACAAAATTCAGTTCTCAAAATCGGCACGTTAACTATTTTTCTTACTCTCAGCATGTGTTTCGTTGTTCATAAGACTCAATTATATCAAATAAAATTGGGGGCAACCGGCCTTCCCTTCGAGAAATATAGATTTTTTGAGTTTTCTCAATTTTCAAAACTGTTGAACGAGTACAGTTATTAAACTGTGAAACGTAATTGAAAAGTCAGGCTCAACTGTGAAGAAAATTCGAGAAAATGTTCAGCCGTTCGCGAGATATACATTGTTGAATTTTGTCTCCAAAATCGATGACGTCACAAGTCACATGACAAGTCACATGATGAGTCCCATGACGAGAACTGTCAACATGATCTTTGATGCCTTAACTTTTTTTTACGATTTCAAACATGACTAAGACGCGGGGGTCTGGGGGGCACCCCCAGCTAGCGGGGCCCGCGGCGTCAGCCGCGGGACCCACTAGTCACCACACCTATATAACAAGTGAAGAATGTGACAAAAAGTTGTTTCGATTTGTCTGTAACTTTAACACTGCACACCTTACATGAAATAAATGCGAGCGCCCCCGTACGATTTTTGAGTTAGGGCCTTATTATTTTTTTAGACCTTATTTTATGAAATGTTCGAAAATTTCTTTCTGCTACTGTACGCTAACGGCTGAATGAAATGCTACCTAACTGCTATCAACCATCTAACTCTTGAGGCCCTTTATTGTGGTGACCTCAAAAAATCAATATATCGATTTATCGACCTGCTACAAAAATGCCGAAAAACGAAAAGCGTTACCATCACCATCACCGATTCGTCCCAAACTATCACCATGTATGTGGTTACGTGTACTGATCAACCGTCTGCAATGCGAGTTGACCAAATCGATCTATCGATTTTTTATGGTCAATTTTATGAAATTCCTAAAAATTCAACAAGCTACTGTGCTCTAGCGGCTAAATGGATTGCTACCTTATTAATACCAATGATGTTTCTTCATTGTGTTGTCAGTATGATGTGAAGAAAAAAATCGATATGTTGATCTACGGCGAAGTTGACTTTAGCGAAAATTCGGAGACAGGGGGTTCAGCAAGGGTATTTTTGTCTCCGATTGCTCTGAAACTGCTACCACGTGTACCTCTCTTAATTCTAAGAAAGGTCTTTTTTTTGTTTCCCGATCTTTTGATCTATTGATTTTTTATGGAGGTTCAAACAAAAACGTCATGATTTTGTGCTGGACGCCGTTTGATCAGGGCTGAACCGATTCTGATGAAACTTCAGCAATGAATACAACATAAGAAATTAATATGACTTTCAATTATAAAAAATTGGTTTTATCGATTTATTGATTAGTTATGGACGAAATTTGTTTCTCGAAAACGGCTCCACAGATTTTTTTCTTTCTCTCAGAATGTGTTTGGTTAGTCATAGGAGTGAATTACCCTGAAGCAAATCAAAAGAAAATGCTTTTTTCCCGAGAAATATCGATTTTTTTAAATGGTCAAATTTTCAAACTGGTTCAATACGTACAAAAATTCCAGTGTGAAGAGTCATTGATAAGTCATACTCGTATATAAAAAATATCAGATAAAAGTTCAGTCGTTCGCGAGATATACATAGTTGAATTTCACCTCCAAATCTGATGACGTCACAAGTCACATGACAAGTCACATGATGCATATGACGAAAACTGTCAACATGATCTTTGATGCCTTAATTTTTTTTACGATTTCAAACATGACAAAGCCGCGGGGGTCTGGGGGGCACCCCCAGCTAGCGGGGCGCGCGGCGGGAGCCGCGCGACCCACTAGTCACCACTACTATACCTAACTCAAACTACGTTACCTTTTTTCTCAACATTTCAGCTTGTCATTACATGTACGTATACCTCCAAGCCTTCTAATTAAATTTCGTCGCTAATTAGTGCTGCTTTTGATTTATTGATTTTTAATGATCATTTTTATGAACCCTACTCAGATTTCATGTAGCTATAACTTGCCAGCCATGCGGCCGTGACCTTAGTGCTTTCTAACATGAATACAACTCGGACGGGAAACAAAGTTGATGACAACAAAAAATCGATAACTTGATCTACCGCGAAGTTGACTTTAGCCGAAATCGTTATGAACCCCCTGTCTCCGAGAAAAAATTCGGTCCTATCGGTTCAAAACTCCAACCACGTATACTACGTCAAAATCTAAGGATGTCTTTTGAAGGAATTTTCGTGATATTGATTTATCGATTTTTTACAATGGTTTTTATTTTGACCCAAAATTTTTCATGGTTCACCATTCACGAAGGACTCAACCAATTGTCATGAAACTTGTGGAGTGTGCTTGACTCAACAAATAAATATGACTTTCAATTGGAAAAAATCGATAATATTGATTTTTTGATTAGTTATGAGAGTTGGTAAAAATGGAAAAGTCGGTTCTGAGATTTTCAAAACAACTCAATGGCTACCGTATTCTGGCAATAAATACTACTAAACAAAATAAGACTTTTCACCGTGGCGATTTTCGACTACTCAATTTTAACGCAATTTATCGAGTGTTTTATGAACCCTACTCAGATTTCATGTAGCTGTAACTTGGCGGCCATGCGGCCGTGACCTTAGTGCTTCCTAACATGAATACAACTTGGATGGGAAACAAAGATGATGGTAACCAAAAATCGATAATATGATCTACCGCGAAGTTGACTTTAGGCGAAATCGATATGAACCCCCTGTCTCCGAGAAAAAAATTGGCCCGATCGGCTCAAAACTCCTACCATGTATACTACTTCAAAATATAAGGATGTCTTTTGGAGGAATTTCCATGATATTGATTTATCGATTTTTTACAAAGGTTTTTATCTTGACCCCAGCATTTTTCGCTGTCCACCATTCACGGGGGACTCAACCAATTGTCGTGAAACTTGTGGAGTATGCATGACTCAACAAATGAATATGACTTTCAATTGGACAAAATCGATAATATCGATTTATTGATTAGTTATGAGAGTTGGTGAAAATGGAAAAGTCGGTTCTGAAATTTTCAAAACGACTCAATTGCTACCATATTCTGGAAATGAATACTACTAAACAAAATAAGACTTTTCATCGTGGCGATTTTTGACTACTCGATTTTAACGCAATTTATCGATTGTTTCATGGAAATCTCTATTTTTTCTTTACACTACTGTAACCGTGAACGTGTACGTTTCTCAGTGCAAATCGTGTAAACAATATAACTCACTATTGTCTTCAATATGATGTGAAAGAAAAATCAATAACTAACATTATCGATTAGTTAGAGAGTTGACTAAATAGAAAAGTGAAAATTCAAACTACACCAATTCCTCCCAAATTTTTACATAACACTTGGTATAGAGCACTACGGTAAGTCCCAAGAGGATTTGAGTTCTAATTACGTTTGAAACATTTTATTAATTATTTTATGTGAAAAACCCATTTTCGTGATTTTTGTCCTGACAAAACGGCTGAATGAATTCAGATCAAACTTGAGCCGTAGATCATAATTGATAAATAAATGGGACTTTCAATTGACAAAAATCGATAATATCGATTTATTGATTAGTTATGAAAATTTGTAAAACTGAAAAATCTCAACATGTACAACTTTCAAAGACATCAAAGTAACTGTGAAAATGTTACGACCATAACAATTTCAAACATGACAAAGCCGCGGGGGTCTGGGGGGCACCCCCAGCTAGCGGGGCGCGCGGCGTCAGCCGCGCGACCCACTAGTCACCACTACTATACCAAACTCAAACTAGGGAACCATTTTTCTCAACATTTCAGCTTGTCATTACATGTACGTATACCTTGAAGCCTTCTAATTAATTTTCGTCGCGGAAAAGTTTTGCTTTTGATCTATTGATTTTTAATGATCATTTTTATGAACCCTACTCAGATTTCATGTAGCTGTAACTCGGCAACCATGCGGCCGTGACCTTAGTGCTTTCTAACATGAATACAACTCGGACGGGAAACAAAGTTGATGGTCATGAAAAATCGATATATCGATTTATCGATCGGCTATGAAGTTGTCGTTTTGGGTGCCTGTCACCATTTTTTTGCTTATTTCAAGTCCTTATGCCTACTGTAGATGTGCGTATGTGTATCAACCATTGTGCCCTGAGAACTAAGAAAAATATCGATTTATTGATTTTTTATAAGCATTTTTATGAAAATGTCATGATTTTTCGGTGAACGTAACTTGAGCACGACTGAGCCAATTTCCATGAAACTTCAGCAGTGAACATACTACGAGAAATTAATATGACTTTCAATTAGGAAAAAATCGATAATATCGATTTATCGATCTGTTATGAAGTTGTCATTTTTGGGTCTGTCACCATTTTTTTGCGAGTTTCAAGTCCTCATTACTACCGTAGATGTGTGTATGTGTAGTAACTATCATGCCCCAAGAACTAAGGAAAATATTGATTTATTGATTTTTTATGAGCATTTTTATGAAAATGTCATGATTTTTCGGTGAACGTTATTCGAGCACGACTGAGCCAATTTTCATGAAACTTCAGCAGTGAACATAACATGAGAAATGAATATGACTTTCAATTATAAAAATTCGATAATATCGATTTATTGATTAGTTATGGAAATTTGTAAAATTGAAAAATCTCAACATATGCATACTTTAAAACGGTAAAGTAACTGTAGAAATGTTACGACCATAACAATTCTGAACATGACAAAGACGCGGGGGTCTGGGGGGCACCCCCAGCTAGCGGGGCGCGCGGCGTCAGCCGCGCGACCCACTAGTACATAACTATAGTAAACTCTAAAGCGTGACACACTTTTGTCGAGTTATTGTCTTCAGACCTCGCTACCAGCTATGTTTCTGGAAGTAATGTAAGTAGGCAGTAGGCCTGGACGTAACCCACATCAAGTTGTGTTTAAAAACAATGTACAGTTCGAAAGTCAGCTGATTTTCGCCCTTCTTCTAACTTATGTAAATTACCGCTCCATTCGTCTACTTTGATTCTGAGGACACCATGCTACGCACAAAATTACGGGGAATCCGAATTTCCTAACTAGAAGTTTGTAGCTTCAAAAAGAACAAAGTTACAGCTGTTTGAAAATTGACCAAATTCCCTACATTTTTGCTCGATTCTGATGAGATGACTTAATTATATTGACTCGTTCTATTTTTCCTGTACAACATAAAACCGTAAAACACTCATGGAACCAACAGAAAGGCTGTATATTTTTTTTGAAATTCGACCTCCCTAATCACCCTACCTATAATACAGATGGATAAATAACGGTAAAAGTTGTCATGATTGATCCCTAACTTCTACACAGCATACAAGAGACTTAATTAAGGCGAGCGCCCCCGTACGATTTTTGAGTTAGGGCCTTAATGATTTTATATGATCGTTAGTATGACACCTACTCAGATTTCACGTAGCTGTAACTTGCCAGCCATGCAGCCGTGACCTTAGTGCTCTCTAACATCAATACAACTCGGATGGGAAACAAAGTTGATGACAACAAAAAATCGATATATTGATCTACGGCGAAGTTGACTTTAGCAAAATTTCGGTTATAGGGGGTTCAGTAGAGGTATTTTTGGCTCCGATTCGTCTGAAACTGCTACCATGTATACCTCTTCTAATTCTAAGAAATGCACTTTTCTAAAAAATTCTGATATTGATTTATTGATTTTTTATGACGGTTTTTTGGACGCTCACTAAAATTTCATGTAGCTGTAACTTGCCAGCCATGCGGTCGTGACCTTAGTACTTTCTAACATCAATACAACTCGGATGGCAAACAAAGTTGATGACAACAAAAAATCGATATATTGATCTGCGGCGAAGTTGACTTTAGCGAAATTTCGGTTATAGGGGGTTCAGTAGAGGTATTTTTGGCTCCGATTCGTCTGAAACTTCTATCATGTGTACAACTAACAATTCTAAGAAAATCATATTTTTTTTATTTGTTGATATTGATTTATTGATTTTTTATGACGGTTTTTAGGTGACCCTCAGAAATTTACGTTGTTCACCATTCAACAATGACTGAACCAACTGTCATGAAACTTGACTGGTGAACACAACACAAGAAATTAATATGAGTTTCAATTGGAAAAAATCGATAATATCGATTTATCGATTAGTTATGGCAGGTGTCAAAAATGAGACTGTCAGTTGAAAAATTTTCAAACTTGCGCGATGGATACCATATTCAAGTGAGAGATACTACTAAAGAAATAAAAAGTTTTCATCGAGGCGATTTCCGAGTTAGGTTCTTACGACTTTTTTAGACCCGGCCAAAGTGAAAACATAAAAACTTCAAACTTTTGTAGCCGACCGAATAAGTACTTTGGAGTCAATCGGCTTACAGCATATACTTAACTTTTGTAGCTAACAAAACTGGTATCTGCAAAAATCGATAATATCGATTTATTGATTAATTATGAAATCGTCAAAATGACAAGATGGAATTTCAAAATGCTTCAATTTGTCTCAAGCTTGGTCAGTTAATATGTTACAGACTGTGAACTAAGATTGTCCAGTTTCATAAGTTTTATTCACGGTTAACGTATTTTAGGATCAATTTTATGATAAAAACCCAAATTCATGGTAATTGTACTAAGAAGAGCGTTAGATATATGATGATGAAACCTTGGTAGTTGAACGTCATGTGAGTGATAAACAAAGTTCATAATTGGACAAAATCGATAATATCGATTTATTGATTAGTTATGATAAAAATTACAAATTGTAAAAACTGACCTTCTTCTTCAAAAATTCGTCGATGGAATGACATTAATTACACATATTCATCATAACCAAACGAGGGGGGTCTGGGGGGCACCCCCAGCTAGCGGGGCGCGCGGCGGGAGCCGCGCGACCGGCTAGTACATAACTATAGTAAACTCTAAAGCGTGACACACTTTTGTCGAGTTATTGTCTTCAGACCTCGCTACCAGCTATGTTTCTGGAAGTAATGTAAGTAGGCAGTAGGCCTGGACGTAACCCACATCAAGTTGTGTTTAAGGACAATGTACAGTTCGAAAGTCAGCTGATTTTCGCCCTTCTTCTAACTTGTGTAAATTACCGCTCCATTTGTCTACTTTGATTCTGAGGACACCATGCTACGCACAAAATTACGGGGAATCCGAATTTCCTAACTAGAAGTTTGTAGCTTCAAAAAGAACAAAGTTACAGCTGTTTGAAAATTGACCAAATTCCCTACATTTTTGCTCGATTCTGATGAGATGACTCAATTATATTGACTCGTTCTATTTTTCCTGTACAACATAAAACCGTAAAACACTCATGGAACCAACAGAAAGGCTGTATATTTTTTTTGAAATTCGACCTCCCTAATCACCTATACTATACCTAACTCAAAGTCCCTAACGTTTTTTCTCAACATTTCAGCTCGTCATTACATGTACGTATACCTCCAAGCCTTCTAAGTAAATTTCGTCGCTAATTAGTGCTGCTTTTGATTTATTGATTTTTAATGATCTTTTTTATGGACCCTACTCAGATTTCACGTAGCTGTAACTTGCCAGCCATGCGACCGTGACCTTAGTGCTTTCTAACATGAATACAACTCGGATGGGAAACAAAGTTTATGACAACAAAAAATCGATATATTGATCTACGGCGAAGTTGACTTTAGCGAAATTTCGGTTATAGGGGGTTCAGCAGGGGTATTTTTGGCTCCGATTCGTCTGCAATTGCTACCATGTATACAACTAACAATTCTAAGAAAATCATTTTTATAAAATTTCTTGATATTGATTTATTGATTTTTTATGACGGTTTTTAAAATTTTCTTAAAATTTCTCACAGCTGTAACTTACCAGTCATGCGGCCGTGGCCTTTATGCTTTCTAATATCAGTACAACTCGGATGGGGAATGTAGTTGATGACCACAAAAAATCGATAACTTGATCTACGACAAAGTTGACTTTAGCAAAATTTCGGTTATAGGGGGTTCAGCAGAGGTATTTTTGGCTCCGATCTCTCTGAAACGTCTACCATGTGTACAACTAAGAATTATAAAAGAGCATTTTCAAGGAAAACTTCTAATATTGATTTATCGATTTTTTGTGAGAGTCGTTATGTCACCCCAGAAAAATTTCGTTTTTCGTCATTCATGAATGACTGAACCAATTCAGATAAAATTTATGGAGGGTGCATAACACAAGAAATAAATATGAGTTTCAATTAGAGAAAATCGATAATATTGATTTATTGATTAGTTGTGAGACGTGTCAAAAACGCAAAAGTCAGTTGTGAAATTTTCAAACTAACGCGGTTGCTACCATATTCGAGTGAAATATACTACTAAACAAAATAAGACTTTCCAATGTAGCGATTTTCGATATATTGATTTTTATGCGTTTTATCGATTGTTTTATGAAAATCTCCGTTTCTTCTCTACAATACTGTAAGCGCACCCGTTAACGTAGTGTTGTGGAAATTGTGTGAGTGGCACAACTCATTGTTGTCTTCTATATAATGTAAACAAAAAATCAATAAATTGCATTATCGATTAGTTAGAGAGGTGCCCACACGGAAAAGTGAAAATTCAAACTGGAGCAATTGTGCTCAAATTTTCATATTTTACATGTTAACAACTACTCCGTTACATGCCTGAAGGAATATTGTTTTGATTCAAGTTCAAGCATTTTATTGATTATTTTACGTAAAAAACCCATTTTCGTGATTTTTGTCCTGACAAAACGGCTCGATGGATTCGAATCAAACTCCAGCAGTAGATCATATTTGATAAATGAATAAGACTTTCAATTAACAAAAATCGATAATATCGATTTATTGATTAGTTATGAAAACTTGTACAACTGAAAAATCTTAACATATGCATACTTTAAAAACGTTAAAGTAACTGTAGAAATGTTACGACCATAACAATTTTGAACATGACAAAGCCGCGGGGGTCTGGGGGGCACCCCCAGCTAGCGGGGCCCGCGGCTGTCACCTATACTATACCTAACTCAAAGTCCCTAACGTTTTTTCTCAAATACTATACCTAACTCAAAGTCCCTAACGTTTTTTCTCAACATTTCAACTCGTCATTACATGTACGTATACCTTCAAGTGTTCTAAGTAATTTTCGTCGCGGAAAAGTTTTGCTTTTGATCTATTGATTTTTAATGATCATTTTTATGGACCCTACTCAGATTTCACATAGCTGTAACTTGCCAGCCATGCGGCCGTGACCTTAGTGCTTTCTAATATGAATACAACTCGGATGGGAAACAAAGATGATGACAACAAAAAATCGATAATTTGATCTACCGCAAAGTTGACTTTAGCCGAAATCGATATGAACCCCCTGTCTCCGAGAAAAAATTTGGCTCTATCGGCTCAAAACTCCTACCACGTATACTACATCAAAATCTAAGGATGTCTTTTGAAGGAATTTCCGTGATATTGATTTATCGATTTTTTACAATGGTTTTTATTTTGACCCAAAATTTTTTCATGGTTCACCATTCACGAAGGACTCAACCAATTGTCATGAAACTTGTGGAATGTGCTTGACTCAACAAATGAATATGACTTTCAATTGAAAAAAATCGATAATATCGATTTATTGATTAGTTATGAGAGTTGTTAAAAATGGAAAAGTCGGTTCTGAAATTTTCAAAACGACTCAATTGCTATCATATTCTGGAAATGAATACTACTGAACAAAATAAGACTTTTCATCGTGGTGATTTTCGACTTCTCGATTTTAACGCAATTTATCGAGTGTTTTATGAACCCTACTCAGATTTCATGTAGCTGTAACTTGCCGGCCATGCGGCCGTGACCTTAGTGCTTCCTAACATGAATACAACTCGGATGGGAAACAAAGATGATGGTAACCAAAAATCGATAATATGATCTACCGCGAAGTTGACTTTAGGCGAAATCGATATGAACCCCCTGTCTCCGAGAAAAAATTTGGCCCGATCGGCTCAAAACTCCCACCATGTATACTACTTCAAAATCTAAGGATGTCTTTTGGAGGAATTTCCGTGATATTGATTTATCGATTTTTTACAAAGGTTTTTATCTTGACCCCAAAATTTTTCGCTGTCCACCATTCACGGGGGACTCAATCAATTGTCGTGAAACTCGTGTAGTATGCTTGACTCAACAAATGAATATGACTTTCAATTGGACAAAATCAATAATATCGACTTATCGATTAGTTAGAGAGTTGACTAAATGGAAAAGTGAAAATTCAAACTACACCAATTCCTCCCTAATTTTCACATGACACTTGCTATAGACGATTACGTCAAGTCTCACAAGGATTTAAGTTCTATTTACGTTTGAAGCATTTTATTGATTATTTTATGTGAAAAACCTATTTTGGAGGATTATGTACTGACAAAACGGCTTGATGGATTTGGATCAAACTTCAGCAATAGATCATATTTGATAAATAAATGGGACTTTCAATTGACAAAAATCGATAATATCGATTTATCGATTAGTTATGAAAATTTGTAAAACTGAAAAATCTCAACATGTACAACTTTCAAAGACATCAAAGTAACTGTAAAAATGTTACAAACATAACAATTTCAAACATGACAAAGCCGCGGGGGTCTGGGGGGCACCCCCAGCTAGCGGACGCGCGGCGTCAGCCGCGTGGCCGGCTAGTCACCTATACTATACCTAACTCAAAGTCCCTAACGTTTTTTCTCAACATTTCAACTCGTCATTACATGTACGTATACCTTCAAGTGTTCTAAGTAATTTTCGTCGCGGAAAAGTTTTGCTTTTGATCTATTGATTTTTTATGATCATTTTTATGAACCCTACTCAGATTTCATGTAGCTGTAACTTGCCAGCCATGCGACCGTGGCCTTTGTGCTTTCTAACATGAACACAACTCGGATGGGAAACAAAGATGATGGTAACAAAAAATCGATAATTTGATCTACCGCAAAGTTGACTTTAGCCGAAATCGTTATGAACCCCCTGTCTCCGAGAAAAAATTTGGCTCTATCGGCTCAAAACTCCTACCATGTATACTACATCAAAATCTAAGGATGTCTTTTGAAGGAATTTTCCTAATATTGATTTATCGATTTTTTACAATGGTTTTTATTTTGACCCAAAAATTTTTCATTGTCTACCATTCACGTAGGACTCAATCAATGATCATGAGACTCGTGAAGTGTGCTTGACTCAACAAATGAATATGACTTTCAATTGGAAAAAATCGATAATATCGATTTATTGATTAGTTCTGAGAGTTGGTAAAAATGGAAAAGTCGGTTCTGAGATTTTCAAAACAACTCAATGGCTACCATATTCTGGTAATAAATACTACTAAACAAAATAAGACTTTTCACCGTGGCGATTTTCGACTACTCGATTTTGACGCAATTTATCGAGTGTTTTATGAACCCTACTCAGATTTCACGTAGCTGTAACTTGCCAGCCATGCGGCCGTGACCTTAGTGCTTCTCAACATCAATACAACTCGGATGGGAAACAAAGATGATGGTAACCAAAAATCGATAATATGATCTACCGCGAAGTTGACTTTAGGCGAAATCGATATGAACCCCCTGTCTCCGAGAAAAAATTTGGCCCGATCGGCTCAAAACTCCCACCATGTATACTACTTCAAAATCTAAGGATGTCTTTTGGAGGAATTTCCGTGATATTGATTTATCGATTTTTTACAAAGGTTTTTATCTTGACCCCAAAATTTTTCGCTGTCCACCATTCACGGGGGACTCAATCAATTGTCGTGAAACTCGTGTAGTATGCTTGACTCAACAAATGAATATGACTTTCAATTGGACAAAATCAATAATATCGACTTATCGATTAGTTAGAGAGTTGACTAAATGGAAAAGTGAAAATTCAAACTACACCAATTCCTCCCTAATTCTCACATGACACTTGGTATAGACGATTACGTCAAGTCTCAAAAGGATTTAAGTTCTATTTACGTTTGAAGCATTTTATTGATTATTTTATGTGAAAAACCTATTTTGGAGGATTATGTACTGACAAAACGGCTTGATGGATTTGGATCAAACTTCAGCAATAGATCATATTTGATAAATAAATGGGACTTTCAATTGACAAAAATCGATAATATCGATTTATCGATTAGTTATGAAAATTTGTAAAACTGAAAAATCTCAACATGTACAACTTTCAAAGACATCAAAGTAACTGTAAAAATGTTACAAACATAACAATTTCAAACATGACAAAGCCGCGGGGGTCTGGGGGGCACCCCCAGCTAGCGGACGCGCGGCGTCAGCCGCGTGGCCGGCTAGTCACCTATACTATACCTAACTCAAAGTCCCTAACGTTTTTTCTCAACATTTCAGCCTGTCATTACATGTACGTATACTTCCAAGCCTTCTAAGTAAATTTCGTCGCTAATTAGTGCTGCTTTTGATTTATTGATTTTTAATGATCATTTTTATGAACCCTACTCAGATTTCATGTAGCTATAACTTGCCAGCCATGCGGCCGTGACCTTAGTGCTTTCTAACATGAATACAACTCGGATGGGAAACAAAGTTGATGACAACAAAAAATCGATAACTTGATCTACCGCGAAGTTGACTTTAGCCGAAATCGATATGAACCCCCTGTCTCCGAGAAAAAATTTGGCCCTATCAGCTCAAAACTCCTACTACGTATACTACGTCAAAATCTAAGGATGTCTTTTGAAGGAATTTTCCTGATATTGATTTATCGATTTTTTACAATGGTTTTTATTTTGACCCAAAATTTTTCATTGTTCACCATTCAGGTAGGACTCGACCAATTGTTATGAAACTTGTGGAGTATGCTTGACTCAACAAATGAATATGACTTTCAATTGGAAAAAATCGATAATATCGATTTATTGATTAGTTATGAGAGTTGTTAAAAATGAAAAAGTCGGTTCTGAAATTTTCAAAACGACTCAATGGCTATCATATTCTGGCAGTGAATACTACTAAAGAAAATAAGACTTTTTACCGTGGCGATTTTCGACTACTCGATTTTAACGCAATTTATCGAGTGTTTTATGAACCCTACTCAGATTTCATGTAGCTGCAACTTGCCGGCCATGCGGCCGTGACCTTAGTGCTTCCTAACATGAATACAACTCGGATGGGAAACAAAGATGATGGTAACCAAAAATCGATAATATGATCTACCGCGAAGTTGACTTTAGGCGAAATCGATATGAACCCCCTGTCTCCGAGAAAAAATTTGGCCTGTCACCACTACTATACCTAACTCAAACTACGTTACCTTTTTTCTCAACATTTCAGCTTGTCATTACATGTACGTATACCTCCAAGCCTTCTAATTAAATTTCGTCGCTAATTAGTGCTGCTTTTGATTTATTGATTTTTAATGATCATTTTTATGAACCCTACTCAGATTTCATGTAGCTATAACTTGCCAGCCATGCGGCCGTGACCTTAGTGCTTTCTAACATGAATACAACTCGGACGGGAAACAAAGTTGATGACAACAAAAAATCGATAACTTGATCTACCGCGAAGTTGACTTTAGCCGAAATCGTTATGAACCCCCTGTCTCCGAGAAAAAATTCGGTCCTATCGGTTCAAAACTCCTACCACGTATACTACATCAAAATCTAAGGATGTCTTTTGAAGGAATTTCCGTGATATTGATTTATCGATTTTTTACAATGGTTTTTATTTTGACCCAAAATTTTTTCATGGTTCACCATTCACGAAGGACTCAACCAATTGTCATGAAACTTGTGGAATGTGCTTGACTCAACAAATGAATATGACTTTCAATTGAAAAAAAATCGATAATATCGATTTATTGATTAGTTATGAGAGTTGGTAAAAATGGAAAAGTCGGTTCTGAGATTTTCAAAACAACTCAATGGCTACCGTATTCTGGCAATAAATACTACTAAACAAAATAAGACTTTTCACCGTGGCGATTTTCGACTACTCAATTTTAACGCAATTTATCGAGTGTTTTATGAACCCTACTCAGATTTCATGTAGCTGTAACTTGCCGGCCATGCGGCCGTGACCTTAGTGCTTTCTAACATGAATACAACTCGGATGGGAAACAAAGATGATGGTAACCAAAAATCGATAATATGATCTACCGCGAAGTTGACTTTAGGCGAAATCGATATGAACCCCCTGTCTCCGAGAAAAAATTTGGCCCGATCGGCTCAAAACTCCTACCATGTATACTACTTCAAAATCTAAGGATGTCTTTTGGAGGAATTTCCGTGATATTGATTTATCGATTTTTTACAAAGGTTTTTATCTTGACCCCAAAATTTTTCGCTGTCCACCATTCACGGGGGACTCAATCAATTGTCGTGAAACTCGTGTAGTGTGCTTGACTCAACAAATGAATATGACTTTCAATTGGACAAAATCAATAATATCGACTTATCGATTAGTTAGAGAGTTGACTAAATGGAAAAGTGAAAATTCAAACTACACCAATTCCTCCCTAATTTTCACATGACACTTTGTATAGACGATTACGTCAAGTCTCAAAAGGATTTAAGTTCTAATTACGTTTGAAGCATTTTATTGATTATTTTATGTAAAAAACCTATTTTGGAGGATTATGTACTGACAAAACGGCTTGATGGATTTGGATCAAACTTCAGCAATAGATCATACTTGATAAATAAATGGGACTTTCAATTGACAAAAATCGATAATATCGATTTATTGATTAGTTATGAAAATTTGTAAAACTGAAAAATCTCAACATGTACAACTTTCAAAGACATCAAAGTAACTGTAAAAATGTTACAAACATAACAATTTCAAAAATGACAAAGCCGCGGGGGTCTGGGGGGCACCCCCAGCTAGCGGGGCCCGCGGCGTCAGCCGCGGGACCGGCTAGTCACCACTACTATACCTAACAATATATACGTCACGTTTTTTCTCAACATTTCAGCTCATCATTACATGTACGTAAACCTTGAAGCCTTCTAATTAAATTTCGTCGCTAATTAGTGCTGCTTTTGATCTATTGATTTTTGGTGATCATTTTTATGGACCCTACTCAGATTTTACGTAGCTGTAACTTGCCAGCCATGCGGCCGTGACCTTAGTGCTTTCTAACATGAATACTACTCGGATGGGAAACGAAGTTGATGAACACAAAAAATCGATAACTTGATCTACCGCAAAGTTGACTTTAGCGAAATTTCGGAGATAGGGGGTTCAGTAGGGGTATTTTTGGCTCCGATTCGTCCGAAACTGTTACCATGTATACCTCTTTCAATTCTAAGAAAAGTTTATTTTTTGTTTTCCGATCTTTTGATCTATTGATTTTTTATGACAGTTTTTATGTCACCCCTGAAAAAATCTGTGTTTCGTCACGCATGAACGACTGAACCAATTCAGATGAAACTTATAGGAGGTGCATAACACAAGAAATAAGTATGAGTTTCAATTGTGAAAAATCGATAATATTGATTTATTGATTAGTTATGAGAGGTGTCAAAAACGCAAAAGTCGGTTGTGAAATTTTCAAACTGACGCGGTGGCTACCATATTCAAGAGCAATATACTACTAAACAAAATAAGACTTTCCAATGTAGCGATTTCTGATATATTGATTTTTACGCATTTTATCGATTGTTTTATGCAAATCTCCGTTTTTTCTCTACACTACTGTGAGCGCAAACGTTAACGAAGTGTTGTGAAAATTACGTGAGTGGCACAACTCATTGTTATCTTTTATAAAATGTGAACAAAAAAATCGATAAATTGCATTATCGATTAGTTAGAGAGGTGCCCAAACGGAAACGTGAAAATTCAAACTGAACCAATTGCTTCCAAATTTACACAGTAAACATGTTTACAACTACTCTGTCACATGCCTGAAGGAATATTGTTTTGATCCAAGTTCAAGCATTTTATTGATTATTTTATGTAAAAAACCTATTTTCGAGGATGATGTACTGACAAAACGGCTTGATGAATTTGGGTCAAACTTCAGCAGTGGATCAGATTTAATAAATAAATAGGACTTTTAATTAACAAAAATCGATAATATCGATTTATTGATTAGTTATATGAATTTGTAAAACTGAAATATCTCAACATATGCGTACTTTAAAACGTTAAAGTAACTGTAGAAATGTTACGACCATAACAATTTCAAACATGACAAAGCCGCGGGGGTCTGGGGGGCACCCCCAGCTAGCGGGGCGCGCGGCGTCAGCCGCGGGACCGGCTAGTCACCTATACTATACCTAACTCAAAGTCCCTAACGTTTTTTCTCAACATTTCAACTCGTCATTACATGTACGTATACCTTCAAGTGTTCTAAGTAATTTTCGTCGCGGAAAAGTTTTGCTTTTGATCTATTGATTTTTTATGATCATTTTTATGAACCCTACTCAGATTTCATGTAGCTGTAACTTGCCAGCCATGCGACCGTGGCCTTTGTGCTTTCTAACATGAACACAACTCGGATGGGAAACAAAGATGATGGTAACAAAAAATCGATAATTTGATCTACCGCAAAGTTGACTTTAGCCGAAATCGTTATGAACCCCCTGTCTCCGAGAAAAAATTTGGCTCTATCGGCTCAAAACTCCTACCATGTATACTACATCAAAATCTAAGGATGTCTTTTGAAGGAATTTTCCTAATATTGATTTATCGATTTTTTACAATGGTTTTTATTTTGACCCAAAAATTTTTCATTGTCTACCATTCACGTAGGACTCAATCAATGATCATGAGACTCGTGAAGTGTGCTTGACTCAACAAATGAATATGACTTTCAATTGGAAAAAATCGATAATATCGATTTATTGATTAGTTCTGAGAGTTGGTAAAAATGGAAAAGTCGGTTCTGAGATTTTCAAAACAACTCAATGGCTACCATATTCTGGTAATAAATACTACTAAACAAAATAAGACTTTTCACCGTGGCGATTTTCGACTACTCGATTTTGACGCAATTTATCGAGTGTTTTATGAACCCTACTCAGATTTCACGTAGCTGTAACTTGCCAGCCATGCGGCCGTGACCTTAGTGCTTCTCAACATCAATACAACTCGGATGGGAAACAAAGATGATGGTAACCAAAAATCGATAATATGATCTACCGCGAAGTTGACTTTAGGCGAAATCGATATGAACCCCCTGTCTCCGAGAAAAAATTTGGCCCGATCGGCTCAAAACTCCCACCATGTATACTACTTCAAAATCTAAGGATGTCTTTTGGAGGAATTTCCGTGATATTGATTTATCGATTTTTTACAAAGGTTTTTATCTTGACCCCAAAATTTTTCGCTGTCCACCATTCACGGGGGACTCAATCAATTGTCGTGAAACTCGTGTAGTATGCTTGACTCAACAAATGAATATGACTTTCAATTGGACAAAATCAATAATATCGACTTATCGATTAGTTAGAGAGTTGACTAAATGGAAAAGTGAAAATTCAAACTACACCAATTCCTCCCTAATTCTCACATGACACTTGGTATAGACGATTACGTCAAGTCTCAAAAGGATTTAAGTTCTATTTACGTTTGAAGCATTTTATTGATTATTTTATGTGAAAAACCTATTTTGGAGGATTATGTACTGACAAAACGGCTTGATGGATTTGGATCAAACTTCAGCAATAGATCATATTTGATAAATAAATGGGACTTTCAATTGACAAAAATCGATAATATCGATTTATCGATTAGTTATGAAAATTTGTAAAACTGAAAAATCTCAACATGTACAACTTTCAAAGACATCAAAGTAACTGTAAAAATGTTACAAACATAACAATTTCAAACATGACAAAGCCGCGGGGGTCTGGGGGGCACCCCCAGCTAGCGGACGCGCGGCGTCAGCCGCGTGGCCGGCTAGTCACCACTACTATACCTAACTCAAACTATGTGACGCTAAAGTTGCTTCGATTGGTCCACAACTTACAGAGTGCATACCTTCAAGTCTTCTAAGTAAATTTCGTCGCTAAAAATTTTTTCTTTTGATCTATCGATTTTTGGTGATCATTTTTATGGACCCTACTCAGATTTCACGTAGCTGTAACTTGACAGCCATGCGGCCGTGACCTAAGAGCTTTCTAACATGAATACTACTCGGATGGGAAACAAAGTTGATGAACACAAAAAATCGATAACTTGATCTACCGCGAAGTTGACTTTAGCAAAATTTCGGAGACAGGGGGTTCAGTAGGGGTATTTTGGTCTCCGATTTCTCTGAAACTGTTACCATGTATACCTCTTTCAATTCTAAGAAAAGTTTATTTTTTGTTTTCCGATCTTTTGATCTATTGATTTTTTATGACAGTTTTTATGTTACCCTTGAAAAAATCTGTGTTTCGTCACGCAAGAATGACTGAACCAATTCAGATGAAACTTATAGGAGGTGCATAACACAAAAAATAAATATGAGTTTTAATTGTAAAAAATCGATAATATTGATTTATTGATTAGTTGTGAGACGTGTCAAAAACGCAAAAGTCAGTTGTGAAATTTTCAAACTAACGCGGTTGCTACCATATTCGAGTGAAATATATTACTAAACAAAATAAGACTTTCAAATGTAGCGATTTCTGATATATTGATTTTTACGCATTTTATTGATTGTTTTATGAAAATCTCCATTTTTTCTCTGCACTACTGTAAGCGCATACGTTAACGTAGTGCAGTAGAAGTTGTGTAAGTAGCACAACTCATTGTTGTCTCCTATTTGATGTAAACAAAAAATCAATAAATTGCATTATCGATTAGTTAGAGAGGTGCCCAAACGGAAAAGTGAAAATTCAAACTGCACCAATTGCTCCCAAATTTTCATATTTTACATGATAACAACTACTCCGTTACATGCCTGAAGGAATAATGTTTTGATTCAAGTTCAAGCATTTTATTGATTATTTTATGTAAAAAACCTATTTTCGAGGATGATGTACTGACAAAACGGCTCGATGGATTTGGGTCAAACTTCAGCAGTAGATCATATTTGATAAATGAATAGGACTTTTAATTACCAAAAATCGATAATATTGATTTATTGATTAGGTATAGACATTTGTAAAACTGAAATATCTCAACTTATGCATACTTTAAAACGTTAAAGTAACTGTAGAAATGTTACGACCATAACAATTTCAGACATGACGAAGCCGCGGGGGTCTGGGGGGCACCCCCAGCTAGCGGGGCCCGCGGCGTCAGCCGCGGGACCGGCTAGTCACCACTACTATACCAAACTCAAACTAGGTGACGCTCAAGTTGTCACGATTTGTCCATAACTTACAGAGTGCATACCTTCAGGTCTTTTAAGTAATTTAAGTCGCTAAAAATTTTTTCTTTTGATCTATTGATTTTTGGTGATCATTTTTATGGACCCTACTCAGATTTCACGTAGCTGTAACTTGCCAGCCATGCGGCCGTGACCTCAGAGCTTTCTAACATGAACACAACTCGGATGGGAAACAAAGATGATGGTAACGAAAAATCGATAATTTGATCTACCGCGAAGTTGACTTTAGCAAAAATTCGGTTATAGGGGGTTCAGTAGGGGTATTTTTGTCTCCGATTCGTCTGAAACTGTTACCATGTATACCTCTGTCAATTCTAAGAAAATAATTTTTCCAGAAACTGTTCATATTGATTTATTGATTTTTTATGACGGTTTTTAAAATTTTGCTAAAATTTCTTATAGCTGTAACTTACCAGCCATGCAACCATGGCCCACGTGCTTTCTAACATGAATACAACTCGGATGGGAAACAAAGTTGATGACAACAAAAAATCGATATATTGATCTACCGCGAAGTTGACTTTAGCGAAATTTTGGTTATAGGGGGTTCAGCAGAGGTATTTTTGGCTCTGATCTCTCTGAAACTTCTACCACGTGTACAACTAAGAATCATAAGAGAGTATTTTTCTGGAAAACTTCTAATATTGATTTATCGATTTTTTATGAGAGTCGTTATGTCACCCCAGGAAAATTCCGTTTTTCGTCATTCATGAATGACTGATCCAATTGCGATGAAACTTATATAGTATGCATAACATCAGAAATGAATAGGAGTTTCAATTGAAGAAAATCGATAATATCGATTTATTGATTAGTTATGAAAGGTGGCAAAAACATGAAAGTCGGTTGTGAAATTTTCAAATTAACGCGGTTGTTACCATATTTTAGTGAAATATACTACTAAACAAAATAAGACTTTCCAATGTAGCGAGTTCTGATATATTGATTTTTACGCATTTTATCGATTGTTTCATGAAAATCTCCATTTTTTCTCTGCACTACTGTGAGCGCATACGTTAACGTAGTGCTGTAGAAGTCGTGTAAGTAGCACAACTCAATATTGTCTTCTATATGATGTAAACAAAAAATCGATAAATTGCATTATCGATTAGTTAGAGAGGTGCCAAAACGGAAAAGTGAAAATTCAAACTGGACCAATTGCTCCCAAATTTTCATATTTTACATGTTAACAACTACTTTGTCACATGCCTGAAGGAATATTGTTTTTTTCTAAGTTCAAGCATTTTATTGATTATTTTATGCAAAAAACCTATTTTCGAGGACGATGTACTGATAAAACCGCTCTATGGATTTAGATCAAACTTCAGTAGTAGATTATGTTTAATAAATGAATAAGACTTTTAATTAACAAAAATCGATAATATCGATTTATTGATTAGTTATGGAAATTTGTAAAACTGAAATATCTCAACTTATGCATACTTTAAAACGTTAATGTACCTGTAGAAATGTTACGACCATAACAATTTCAAACATGACAAAGCCGCGGGGGTCTGGGGGGCACCCCCAGCTAGCGGGGCCCGCGGCGTCAGCCGCGGGACCCACTAGTCACCCTACCTATATATAAGATGCTAGTGGTAACCTAGGAATTGCTACGATTCCCTCGTAACTTCTATACAGTATACTAGAGACTTATTTAAGGTGATCGCCCCCGTACAAATTTTGAGTTAGGGCCTTAATGATTTTATATGATCTTTCATATGACACCTACTCAGATTTCACGTAGTTGTAACTGGGCAGCCATTCGGCTGTGACCTTAGTGCTTCCTAACATCAATACAACTCGGATGGGAAACAAAGTTGATGACAACAAAAAATCGATATATTGATCTACGGCGAAGTTGACTTTAGTCGAAATCGATATGAACCCCCTGTCTCCGAGAAAAAATTTGACCTGATCAACTCAAAACTCTTACCACGTATACTACTTCAAAATCTAAGGGTACCAATTTTCTAAAAAACTCTGATATTGATTTATTGATTTTTTATGACTGTTTCTATGATGCCTACTTAAATTTCATGTAGCTGTAATTTACCAGCCATGCGGCCGTGACTTTAGTACTGCCTAACATCAATACAACTCGGATGGGTTACGAAGTTGATGACAACAAAAAATCAATATATTGATCTACGACGAAGTTGACTTTAGCGAGATTTCGGTTATAGGGGGTTCAGCAGGGGTATTTTTGGCTCCGATTTGTCTGAAACTGCTACCATGTATACCTCTTCCAATTCTAAGAAAAGTTCTTTTTTAAATTTTCTTAATATTGATTTATTGATTTTTTATGACGGTTTTTAGGTGACCATCAGAAATTTACGTTGTTCACCATTCAACGATGACTGAACCAATTGTCATGGAACTTGACTGGTGAACACAACACAAGAAATTAATATGAGTTTCAATTGGAAAAAATCGATAATATCGATTTATCGATTAGTTATGGGAGGTGTCAAAAATGGAAATGTCGGTTGAGAAATTTTCAAACTTGCGCGATGGATATCATATTCGAGTCAGAGGTACTACTAAACAAACGAATAGTTTTCATCGAGGCGATTTTCGATTCAGGCCCTAACGACTTTTTTAGACCCTGTCAAAGTGAAAACATGAAAACTTCCAACTTTTGTAGCCGATCTAATAAGTACTTTGGAGT
The DNA here is from genome assembly GCA_964036275.1 of Litoditis marina. Lineage (NCBI taxonomy): Eukaryota > Metazoa > Nematoda > Chromadorea > Rhabditida > Rhabditidae > Litoditis > Litoditis marina. The sequence continues at coordinate 8,555,994 of OZ038436.1, forward strand.
CAATCGGCTTACAGAATTTACATAACTTTTGTAGCTAACAAAACTTATAGTTGCAAAAATCGATAATATCGATTTATCGATTAGTTATGAAATCGTCAAAATGACAGGATGGAATTTCAAAATAGTTCAATTCGTCTCAAACTTGGCCAGTTAATATGTTACAGACTGTGAACCAAGACTGTCAAGTTTCATAAGTTTTATTTACAGTTAACGTATTTTATGATCAATTTTATGATAAAAACCCAAATCCATGGTACTTGTACTGAAAAGACCGTTAGAACTGTGATAATGAAGTCTTAACAGTTGAACGTCATGTGAATAATGAACAAAGTTTATAATTGGACAAAATCGATAATATCGATTTATTGATTAGATATGACTAAAACTATAATATTGAAAAACTGATATTTGTCTTTGAGAATTCGTCGATGGAATGACATTAATTACACATATTCATCTTAACCAAACGAGGGGGGTCTGGGGGGCACCCCCAGCTAGCGGGGCGCGCGGCGGCAGCCGCGCGACCCACTAGTCACCTATATCATAATAAAGTATAACTGTAATACATTTAAACTGCTTCAATACCTACACAACTTACAACATACATACGTTAGACAATTCTAAGCAATTCGGCTCGCGCCCTTTTTATTCAAATTGATTCATTGATTTTTAGTGATCTAAAGTATGACCCCTACTTAGATTTCACGTAGCTGTAACTTGTCAGCCATGCGGCTGTGACCCTAATGCTTCTCAACATCAACATAACTCGGATGGGAAACAAAGATGATGACAACAAAAAATCGATAATTTGATCTACCGCGAAGTTGACTTTAGCGAAAATTCGGTTATAGGGGGTTCAGTAGGGGTATTTTTGTCTCCGATTTGTCTGAAACTGTTACCATGTATACCTCTTTGAATTCTGAGGAAACCATTTTTCTAAAAATTGTTGATATTGATTTATTGATTTTTTATGACGATTTTTAAAATTTTCCTAAAATTTATTACAGTCGTAACTTGTCAGCCATGCGGCCGTGACCTTATTGCTTCCCAACATCAACACAACTCGGATGGGAAACAAAGATGATGAAAGCAAAAAATCGATAACTTGATCTACCGCAAAGTTGACTTTAGCAAAATTTCGGTTATAGGGGGTTCAGCAGAGGTATTTTTGCGTCCGATTTGTCTGAAATTTCAACCATTTGTATAACTAACAAACTTACGGATGGAATTTCATGGAAAATATCTGATATTAATTTATCGATTTTTTATGACGGTTTTTAGGTGACCCCCAAAAATTTTCATCGTTCACCATTCAATAGCGACTGGACCAATTGTCGTGAAACTTGACTGGTGAACATAACACAAGAAATGAATATGACCTTCAATTGACAAAAATCGATAGTATCGATTTATTGATTAGTTATAAATGGAGTCAAAAATGACAAAGTCGGTTCTGAAATTTTCAAACTTGTTCGATTGTTACCATATTTGAATGTGCAATACTACTAAACAAAATAAAAGTTTTCATCGAGGCGATTTTTGAGATATCGATTTTATCGCAAGTTATCGATTGTTTCATGAAAATGTTATTTTTTTTCTCGAGCTACTGTGCCCGTATATGTGTACGTGGTTTTGTACAAGTTGTGTAAGTAACACAACTTCATACCTTCTTCAATGTGATGTAAACAAAAAATCGATAAATTGCATTATCGATTAGTTAGAGAGGTGCCAAAACGGAAAAGTGAAAATTCAAACTGGACCAATTGCTCCCAAATTTTCCTATTTTACATGTTAACAACTACTCTGTCACATGCTCAAAGGAATATTGTTTTGAATCAAGTTCAAGCATTTTATTGATTATTTTATACAAAAAACCTATTTTCGAGGACGATGTACTGACAAAACGGCTCGATGGATTTAGATCAAACTTGAGCAGTTGATCATACTTGATAAATAAATAGGACTTTCAATTAACAAAAATCGATAATATCGATTTATTGATTAGTTATGGAAATTTGTAAAAATGAAAAAGCTCAACATATGCATACTTTAAAAACGTTAAAGTAACTGTAGAAATGTTACGACCATAACAATTTTGAACATGACTAAAAAGGGGGGGTCTGGGGGGTCACCCCCCCAGCTAGCGGGGCCCGCGGCGTCAGCCGCGGGACCGGCTAGTCACCCTACCTATATATAAAGATGACTCGGTAACCTAGGAATTGCTACGATTCCCTCGTAACTTCTATACAGTATACTAGAGACTTATTTAAGGTGATTGCTCCCGTACAAATTTTGAGTTAGGGCCTTAATGATTTTATATGATCTTTAGTATGACACCTACTCAGATTTCACGTAGTTGTAACTGGACAGCCATGCGGTTGTGACCTTAGTGCTTCCTAACATCAATACAACTCGGATGGGAAACAAAGTTGATGACAACAAAAAATCGATAACTTGATCTACGGCGAAGTTGACTTTAGCGAAATTTCGGTTATAGGGGGTTCAGCAGGGGTATTTTTGGCTCCGATCTGTCTGAAACTGTTACCATGTATACCTCTTTTAATTCCAAGAAATGCACTTTTCTAAAAAATTCTGATATTGATTTATTGATTTTTTATGACGGTTTTTAGGTGACCCTCAGAAATTTACGTTGTTCACCATTCAACGATGACTGAACCAATTGTCATGAAACTTGACTGGTGAACACAACACAAGAAATTAATATGAGTTTCAATTGGAAAAAATCGATAATATCGATTTATCGATTAGTTATGGGAGGTGTCAAAAATGGAAATGTCGGTTGAGAAATTTTCAAACTTGCGCGATGGATACCATATTTGAGTCAGAGGTACTACTAAACAAATAAAAAGCTTTCATCGAGGCGATTTTTGATTTAGGCCCTAACCACTTTTTTAGACCCTGTCGAAGTGAAAAAATGAAAATTTCCAACTTTTGTAGCCGACCTAATAAGTATTTTGGAGTCAATCGGCTTACAGAATTTACATAACTTTTGTAGCTTACAAAACTTATATTTGCAAAAATCGATAATATCAATTTATCGATTAGTTATGAAATCGTCAAAATGACAGGATGGAATTTCAAAATAGTTCAATTCGTCTCAAACTCGGTCAGTTAATATGTTACAGACTGTGAACCAAGACTGCCAAGTTTCATAAGTTTTATTCACGGTTATCGTATTTTATGATCAATTTTATGATAAAAACCCAAATTCATGGTACCTGTACTGAAAAGACCGTTAGAGCTGTGATAATGAAACCTTAATAGTTGAACGTCATGTGAATAATGAACAAAGTTTATAATTGGACAAAATCGATAATATTGATTTATTGATTAGATATGACTAAAAATATAATATTGAAAAACTGATATTTGTCTTTGAGAATTCGTCGATGGAATGACATTAATTACACATATTCATCATAACCAAACGAGGGGGGTCTGGGGGGCACCCCCAGCTAGCGGGGCGCGCGGCGGGAGCCGCGCGACCGGCTAGTCACCTATACTATACTACAGTAGGTAAGAGGGTTTTCAAACCGTTTCAAATTGTCCATAACTGATAGTGTAGATAGGAAATCCAATTCAATTCGATTTGACCTGTGCACTTTTTGTTCAAATCGATTTATTGATTTTTAATGATCTAAAATAGAAAAATGAAATTTTGCGATTTCAGACCCCAAACTCCGTCAGCATAAACTAGAGACTACTTTAAGGTTTTTGAGAGGTATACTTTTTTTTCTTTTGCGTTTAAAGTTTTTTATAACAATTTTTACGAAAAATAAATCTCAAGCTCATGCTGTTCTGCACCAACCAGGCAGTGTCAGGTCGCGTAGTTCAGTATCCATGACTCACTTGAGCGACAGTTCAAGATGGTAATAAAATAAAATCGATATATCGATTTATCGATTAGTTGGAAAGTTGCCAAAAACAGTGTAAAAATTTTCAAACTCATCAGATTTGCACCAAATTTCAACCATGTATTTGTCTAACTAAAATAAGATTTTTCACCGAGGCGATTTCTTTTAAATCGTGTTTGCGCCGTGCTATGATCCTTTGAGTGAGCGAAAACTGCAAATCACGTCTCTGTTACGTGAAAACGGCTGAACCAGTTCCAATCAAACATACATGTATGAACAGTGTGCAACAAGACAAATAAGATTTTGAATGAATTTAATCGATATTATCGATTTTTCGAAAGTTATGGAACTTTGAAAACTGACCGAAAATTTTTCAAAAAAGTTCGATACGTCTGAAACTTTGTCATGTTCAACGGTATACTTGATTGAATCACTATGCAAAAAATTGGAGATGTTCATCGAGTAGTTTTTGAGAAATTCATAATTCAAGATACCAACCCGTACTATGTACGGCGCAACGAGAAAATTTCAAAACTGCTCAAATGATGAAATTATGTACTTTAAACTTAATTAAACATGACTAAAAAGGGGGGGTCTGGGGGGTCACCCCCCCAGCTAGCGGGGCCCGCGGCGTCAGCCGCGGGACCGGCTAGTCACCCTACCTATAATACAAGATGATAAAATGACGAAAAGTTGCTTCGTTTCCTTTCTAATTCTAATAACATAAACTAGAGACAAAGTTAATAGATTTGACCCGTACGTGTTTTGAGTTAAGGCCTTATAATTTTTTTAGACCTTTTTTAAGTGAAATGTCAAAAAATTCCCACGCTCATAACTCGTGAGCCGTACGCCGTCCAGCTTATCTTTCTACAGAGTGTACCTATCCTTGGTGGCCAATTATTATGATGATCACAGAAAATCGATATATTGATTTATCGATTAGTTATGACATGGGCCCGAAAACGCAATGAGTAACTTTTTTGTTTCCGATTGGTCTATAACTTCACCAACATTGACCTTCAAGTCTTCTAAGTAATTCCCTAGGCTAATTAGTGCTGCTTCTGATCTATTAGTTTTTTATGATTTTTTTATGAACTCTACTCAGATTTCATGTAGCTATAACTTGCCAGCCATGCGGCCGTGACCTTAGTGCTTCCTAACATGAATACAACTCGAATGGGAAACGAAGATGATGATCACAAAAAATCGATATATTGATCTACCGCGAAGTTGACTTTAGCGGAAATCGATTGATACCCCCTGTCTCCGAGAACAAATTTGACCGAGGCATCTCAAAACTCCAACCACGCATACATCTTCAAATTCTAAGAGTTCGTTTTGAAGGAATTTGAATGATATCGATTTATCGATTTTTTATGATAGTCTAAATATCACCCTCTAGAAATTTTGTGTTTTGCCATTCAATAGTGACTGAACTAAATGTCATGAAACTCATGGAGTACATACAACACAACAAATGAATACGAGTTTCAATTGGAAAAAATCAATAATATCGATTTATTGATTAGTTATGGGAGGTCATAAAAATTGAAAAGTCGGTTGAGAAATTTTTAAACTGATGCGATCAATACCATATTTCGCTAAGAGATACTACTAAACAAATAAATAAGTTTCATCGAGGCGATTTTCAAATTAGGCCCTAACGACTTTTTTAGACGCTGTCAAAGTGAAAACCCAAAAACTTCCAACAATTGTAGCCGACCAAATAAGAACTTTGGAGTAAATCGGCTTACAAAATCTACATAACTTTTGTAGATAACAAAGTTGATATTTGTAAAAATCAATAATATCGATTTATCGATTAGTTATGAAATCGTCAAAATCATAAGATGGAATTTCAAAATGCTTCAATTCGTCTTAAACTTGGTCAGTTTACATGTTACAGACTGTGAACCAAGGTTGTCATGTTTCATAAGTTTTATTCACGGTTAACGTATTTTAGGACCAATTTTACGATAAAAACCCAAATTCATGGTACCTGTACTATGAAGAGCGTTAGAGCTATGATGATGAAACCTTGATAGTTAAACGTCATGTAAGTAATGAATGAAGTTCATAATTGGACAAAATCGATAATATTGATTTATTGATTAATTGTGACAAAAATTACAAATTGTAAAAACTGACCTCTTTCTTCAAAAATTCGTCGATGGAATGACATCAATTACACATATTAATCTGAACCAAACGAGGGGGGTCTGGGGGGTCACCCCCCAGCTAGCGGGGCGCGCGGCGGGAGCCGCGCGACCGGCTAGTACCATAACTATAGTAAACTCTAAATCGTGACACACTTTTGTTGAGTTATTGTCTTCAGACCTCGCTACCAGCTATGTTTTTGGGAGTAATGTAAGTAGACAGTAGGCCTGGACGTAACCCACATCAAGTTGGGTTTAAAAACAATGTACAGTTCGAAAGTCAGCTGACTTGCGCCCTTCTTCTAACTTGTGTAAATTACCGCTCCATTTGTCTGCATTGATACTGAGGACACCTCGCTACGCACGAGATCACGGGGAATCCGAATTTCATAACTAGAAGTTTGTAGCTTCAAAAAGAACAAAGTTACAGCTGTTTGAAAATTGACCAAATTTCCTACATTTTTGCTCGATTCTGATGAGATGACTCAATTATATTGACCCGTTCTATTTTTCCTGTATCACATAGGACCGTAGAACACTCACGAAACCAACAGAAAGGATGTATATTTTTTTTGAAATTCGACCTCCCTAATACCATAACTATAGTAAACTCTAAATCGTGACACACTTTTGTTGAGTTATTGTCTTCAGACCTCGCTACCAGCTATGTTTTTGGGAGTAATGTAAGTAGACAGTAGGCCTGGACGTAACCCACATCAAGTTGGGTTTAAAAACAATGTACAGTTCGAAAGTCAGCTGACTTGCGCCCTTCTTCTAACTTGTGTAAATTACCGCTCCATTTGTCTGCATTGATACTGAGGACACCTCGCTACGCACAAGATCACGGGGAATCCGAATTTCATAACTAGAAGTTTGTAGCTTCAAAAAGAACAAAGTTACAGCTGTTTGAAAATTGACCAAATTTCCTACATTTTTGCTCGATTCTGATGAGATGACTCAATTATATTGACCCGTTCTATTTTTCCTGTATCACATAGGACCGTAGAACACTCACGAAACCAACAGAAAGGATGTATATTTTTTTTGAAATTCGACCTCCCTAATCACCACACCTATATAACAAGTGAAGAATGTGACAAAAAGTTGTTTCGATTTGTCTGTAACTTTAACACTGCACACCTTACATGAAATAAATGCAAGCGCCCCCGTACGATTTTTGAGTTAGGGCCTTATTATTTTTTTAGACCTTATTTTATGAAATTTTCGAAAACTTCTTTCTGCTACTGTACGCTAACGGCTGAATGAAATGCTACCTAACTGCTATCAACCATCTAACTCTTGAGGCCCTTCATTGTGGTTACCTCAAAAAATCAATATATCGATTTATCGACCCGCTACAAAAATGCCGAAAAACGAAAAGCGTTACCATCACCATCACCGATTCGTCCCAAACTATCACCATGTATGTGGTTACGTGTACTGATCAACCGTCTGCAATGCGAGTTGACCAAATCGATCTATCGATTTTTTATGGTCAATTTTATGAAATTCTTAAAAATTCAACAAGGCACTGTGCTCTAGCGGCTGAATGGATGGCTACCTTATTAATATAAATGATGTATCTTTATGGTGTTGTCAGTATGATGTAAAGAAAAAATCGATATGTTGATCTACGGCGAAGTTGACTTTAGCGAAAATTCGGAGACAGGGGGTTCAGTAGGGGTATTTTTGTCTCCGATTGCTCTGAAACTGCTACCACGTGTACCTCTCTTAATTCTAAGAAAGGTCTTTTTTTTGTTTCCCGATCTTTTGATCTATTGATTTTTTATGGAGGTTCAAACAAAAACGTCATGATTTTCTGGTGGACGTCGTTTGATCAGGGCTGAACCGATTCTGATGAAACTTTAGCAGTGAATACAACATAAGAAATTAATATGACTTTCAATTATAAAAAATTGGTTTTATCGATTTATTGATTAGTTATGGACGAAATTTGTTTCTCGAAAACGGCTCCACAGATTTTTTTCTTTCTCTCAGAATGTGTTTGGTTAGTCATAGGAGTGAATCACCCTGAAGCAAATCAAAAGAAAATGCTTTTTTCCCGAGAAATATCGATTTTTTGAAATGGTCAAATTTTCAAAATGGTTCAATACGTACAAAAATTCCAGTGTGAAGAGTCATTGATAAGTCATACTCGTATATAAAAAATATCAGATAAAAGTTCAGTCGTTCGCGAGATATACATAGTTGAATTTCACCTCCAAATCTGATGACGTCACAAGTCACATGACAAGTCACATGATGAGTCATATGACGAAAACTGTCAACATGATCTTTGATACCTTAACTTTTTTTACGATTTCATATTGATTTTTTATGGAGGTTCAAACAAAAACGTCATGATTTTCTGGTGGACGTCGTTTGATCAGGGCTGAACCGATTCTGATGAAACTTTAGCAGTGAATACAACATAAGAAATTAATATGACTTTCAATTATAAAAAATTGGTTTTATCGATTTATTGATTAGTTATGGACGAAATTTGTTTCTCGAAAACGGCTCCACAGATTTTTTTCTTTCTCTCAGAATGTGTTTGGTTAGTCATAGGAGTGAATCACCCTGAAGCAAATCAAAAGAAAATGCTTTTTTCCCGAGAAATATCGATTTTTTGAAATGGTCAAATTTTCAAAATGGTTCAATACGTACAAAAATTCCAGTGTGAAGAGTCATTGATAAGTCATACTCGTATATAAAAAATATCAGATAAAAGTTCAGTCGTTCGCGAGATATACATAGTTGAATTTCACCTCCAAATCTGATGACGTCACAAGTCACATGACAAGTCACATGATGAGTCATATGACGAAAACTGTCAACATGATCTTTGATACCTTAACTTTTTTTACGATTTCAAACATGACAAAGCCGCGGGGGTCTGGGGGGCACCCCCAGCTAGCGGGGCCCGCGGCGTCAGCCGCGGGACCGGCTAGTCACCCTACCTATAATACAGATGCTAGTGGTAACTTTAGAATTGCTACAATTTCTCCGTAACTTCTACACAGTATACTAGAGACTTATTTAAGGCAATCGCCCCCGTACAAATTTTGAGTTAGGGCCTTAATGATGTTATATGATCTTTAGTATGACCCCTACTCAGATTTCACGTATCTGTAACTGGGCAGCCATTCGGCCTTGACCTTAGTGCTTCATAACATCAATACAACTCGGATGGGAAACAAAGTTGATGACAACAAAAAATCGATATATTGATCTACGGCGAAGTTGACTTTAGCGAAATTTCGGTTATAGGGGGTTCGGTAGAGGTATTTTTGGCTTCGATTCGTCTGAAACTCTTACCACGTATACTACTTCAAAATCTAAGGGTACCAATTTTCTAAAAATTTCTGATATTGATTTATTGATTTTTTATGACTGCTTTTATGACGCCTACTCAGATTTCATGTAGCTGTAACTGGGCAGCCATGCGGCCGTGACCTTAGTGCTTCCCAACATCAATACAACTCGGATGGGAAACAAAGTTGATGACAACGAAAAATCGATATATTGATCTACGGCGAAGTTGACTTTAGCGAAATTTTGGTTATAGGGGGTTCAGTGGAGGTATTTTTGGCTCCGAATTGTCTGAAACTGCTACCATGTATACAACTAACAATTGTAAGAAAAACGCTTTTTTAAATTTTCTTGATATTGATTTATTGATTTTTTATGACGGTTTTTAGGACGCCTTCTGAAATTTCATGTAGCTGTAACTTGCCAGCCATGCGGCCGTGACCTTAGTACTTTCTCACATCAATACAACTCGGATGAGAAACAAAGATGATAACAACAAAAAATCGATATATTGATCTACCGCGAAGTTGACTTTAGCAAAATTTCGGTTATAGGGGGTTCAGCAGGGGTATTTTTGGCTCCGATCTGTCTGAAACTGCTACCATGTATACCTCGTTCAATTCTAAGAAAACTTCTTTTTTAAATTTTCTTGATATTGATTTATTGATTTTTTATGACGGTTTTTAGGTGACCCTCAGAAATTTTCGTTGTTCACCATTCAATGATGACTGAACCAATTGTCATGAAACTTGACTGGTGAACACAACACAAGAAATCAATATGAGTTTCAATTGGAAAAAATCGATAATATCGATTTATCGATTAGTTATGGGAGGTGTCGAAAATGGAAATGTCGGTTGAGAAATTTTCAAACTTGCGGGATGGATACCATATTCGAGTCAGAGATACTACTAATCAAATAAATGAGTTCCATTGAGGCGATTTTCGATTTAGGCCCTAACGACTTTTTTAGACCCTGTCAAAGTGAAAACATGAAAACTTCCAACTTTTGTAGCCGACCTAATAAGTACTTTGGAGTCAATCGGCTTACAAAATTTACATAACTTTTGTAGCTAACAAAACTTATATTTGCAAAAATCGATAATATCAATTTATCGATTAGTTATGAAATCGTCAAAATGACAGGATGGAATTTCAAAATAGTTCAATTCGTCTCAAACTTGGTCAGTTAATATGTTACAGACTGTGAACCAAGACTGCCAAGTTTCATAAGTTTTATTCACGGTTAACGTATTTTATGATCAATTTTATGATAAAAACCCAAATTCATGGTACCTGTACTGAAAAGACCGTTAGAGCTGTGATAATGAAACCTTAATAGTTGAACGTCATGTGAATAATGAACAAAGTTTATAATTGGACAAAATCGATAATATCGATTTATTGATTAGATATGTCTAAAACTATAATATTGAAAAACTGATATTTGTCTTTGAGAATTCGTCGATGGAATGACATTAATTACACATATTCATCTTAACCAAACGAGGGGGGTCTGGGGGGCACCCCCAGCTAGCGGGGCGCGCGGCGGGAGCCGCGCGACCCACTAGTCACCCTACCTATAATACAAGATGATAAAATGACGAAAAGTTGCTTCGTTTCCTTTCTAATTCTAATAACATAAACTAGAGACAAAGTTAATAGATTTGACCCGTACGTTTTTTGAGTTAAGGCCTTATAATTTTTTTAGACCTTTTTTAAGTGAAATGTCAAAAAATTCCCACGCTCATAACTCGTGAGCCGTACGCCGTCCAGCTTATCTTTCTACAGAGTGTACCTATCCTTGGTGGCCAATTATTATGATGATCACAGAAAATCGATATATTGATTTATCGATTAGTTATGACATGGGCCCGAAAACGCAATGAGTAACTTTTTTGTTTCCGATTGGTCTATAACTTCACCAACATTGACCTTCAAGTCTTCTAAGTAATTCCCTAGGCTAATTAGTGCTGCTTCTGATCTATTAGTTTTTTATGATTTTTTTATGAACTCTACTCAGATTTCATGTAGCTATAACTTGCCAGCCATGCGGCCGTGACCTTAGTGCTTCCTAACATGAATACAACTCGAATGGGAAACGAAGATGATGATCACAAAAAATCGATATATTGATCTACCGCGAAGTTGACTTTAGCGGAAATCGATTGATACCCCCTGTCTCCGAGAACAAATTTGACCGAGGCATCTCAAAACTCCAACCACGCATACATCTTCAAATTCTAAGAGTTCGTTTTGAAGGAATTTGAATGATATCGATTTATCGATTTTTTATGATAGTCTAAATATCACCCTCTAGAAATTTTGTGTTTTGCCATTCAATAGTGACTGAACTAAATGTCATGAAACTCATGGAGTACATACAACACAACAAATGAATACGAGTTTCAATTGAAAAAAATCAATAATATCGATTTATTGATTAGTTATGGGAGGTCATAAAAATTGAAAAGTCGGTTGAGAAATTTTTAAACTGATGCGATCAATACCATATTTCGCTAAGAGATACTACTAAACAAATAAATAAGTTTCATCGAGGCGATTTTTAAATTAGGCCCTAACGACTTTTTTAGACGCTGTCAAAGTGAAAACCCAAAAACTTCCAACAATTGTAGCCGACCAAATAAGAACTTTGGAGTAAATCGGCTTACAAAATCTACATAACTTTTGTAGATAACAAAGTTGATATTTGTAAAAATCAATAATATCGATTTATCGATTAGTTATGAAATCGTCAAAATCATAAGATGGAATTTCAAAATGCTTCAATTCGTCTTAAACTTGGTCAGTTTACATGTTACAGACTGTGAACCAAGGTTGTCATGTTTCATAAGTTTTATTCACGGTTAACGTATTTTAGGACCAATTTTACGATAAAAACCCAAATTCATGGTACCTGTACTATGAAGAGCGTTAGAGCTATGATGATGAAACCTTGATAGTTAAACGTCATGTAAGTAATGAATGAAGTTCATAATTGGACAAAATCGATAATATTGATTTATTGATTAATTGTGACAAAAATTACAAATTGTAAAAACTGACCTCTTTCTTCAAAAATTCGTCGATGGAATGACATCAATTACACATATTAATCTCAACCAAACGAGGGGGGTCTGGGGGGTCACCCCCCAGCTAGCGGGGCGCGCGGCGGGAGCCGCGCGACCGGCTAGTCACCCTACCTATAATACAAGATGATAAAATGACGAAAAGTTGCTTCGTTTCCTTTCTAATTCTAATAACATAAACTAGAGACAAAGTTAATAGATTTGACCCGTACGTTTTTTGAGTTAAGGCCTTATAATTTTTTTAGACCTTTTTTAAGTGAAATGTCAGAAATTTCCCACGCTCATAACTCTGGAGCCATTCGTCGTCCAGCTTATCCTTCTACAGTGTCTACTTGTCCTCGATGGCCGACAACAATGATGGTCATGAAAAATCGATATATCGATTTATCGATTAGTTATGACATGGGCCCAAAATAGCTTGAGGACTTTTTTTGTCTCCGATCGGTCTGTAACTCCACCCATGTATACCTTCAACCCTTCTTAGTGATGAGCTGCTCTAAAAAGTTTTGCTTTCGATCTATTGATTTTTTATGGAAGTTTTTATGATTTTACTAAATTTTCATGTAGCTGTAACTTGCCTGCCATGCGCCCATGATCTCCGTACTTCTGAACATCAACAACACTCGGATGGCAAACAAAGTTGATGATAACAAAAAATCGATATATTGATCTACCGCGAAGTTGACTTTAGCGAAATTTCGGTTATAGGGGGTTCAGCAGAGGTATTTTTGGCTCCGATTTGTCTGAAACTGCTACCAGGTGTACAACTAACAATTCTAAGGAAAACGTTTTTTTAAAATGTTTTGATATTGATTTATCGATTTTTTATGAGAGTCGTTATTTCACCCCAGAAAAATTCCGTTTTTTGTCATTCATGAATGACTGAACCAATTGTGATGAAACTCATAGGTTGTGCAGAACACAAAAAATAAATATGAGTTTCAATTGTAAAAAATCGATAATATCGATTTATTGATTAGTTATGAGAGGTGGTAAAAATTGAAAAGCTGGTTGAAAAATTTTCAAGCCAGCGCGATCGTTACTATATTTGAGTGAAAGATACTACTGAACAAATAAATAAGTTCCAACGAGGCGATTTTTGATTCAAGCCCTAATGACTTTTTTAGACCCTGTCAAAATAAAAACACGAAAACTTCCAACAATTGTAGCCGACCAAATAAGAACTTTAAAGTTAATCGGCTTACAGCATCTACATAACTTTTGTAGATCACAAAATTGATATCCGTAAAAATCAATAATATCGATTTATCGATTAGTTATGAAATCGTTAAAATCATGAGATGAAATTTCAAAAGGCTTCAATTCGTCTCAAACTTGGTCAGTCTACATGATACAGACTATGAACAAAGAATGTCAAGTTTCATAAGTTTTTGTCACGGTTAACGTATTTTAGGACTAATTTTACGATGAAAACCCAAATTCATGGTACCTGTACTAAGAAGAGCGTTAGAGCTATGATCATAAAACCTTGGTAGTTGAACGTCATGTGAATAATGAACAAAGTTTATAATTGGACAAAATCGATAATATCGATTTATTGATTAGTTATGATAAAAATTACAATTTGTGAAAACTGACCTTTTCCTTCAAAAACTCGTCGATAGAATGCCATTAATTACATATATTGATCATAACCAAACGAGGGGGGTCTGGGGGGCACCCCCAGCTAGCGGGGCGCGCGGCGGGAGCCGCGCGACCGGCTAGTCACCACACCTATACCACACATTAATTGTCTGCCAAAAAGTTCTTACGATTAGTCCGTAATTTCAACCATGCATACTAGACAGTAATCTAATGCGATCGCCCCCGTACGATTTTTGAGTTAGGGCCTTACAATTTTTTTAGAACTTATTTTATGAAATTCATGTAAATTTCTTTCTGTTACTGTGAGCTAACGGCTTGATGAATTGCTACCTAACTGGTAACAACCATTTAACTCTCGAGGCCCTTCATTATGGTTACCTTAAAAAATCAATATATCGATTTATCGATCCGTTACAAAAATGTCAAAAAGGGAAAACCGAACGGTGACCATCACCGATTTGTCCCAAACTTCATCCACGTAAGTGGGTACGTGTCCTGACCAACCACCTGTAGTGCGAGTTGACCGAATTGATTTATCGATTTTTAATGGTCAATTTTATGAAATTCATGAAAAATTCTTTCTGTCATTGTAAGCCAACGGCTCGATGGAATGCTACCTAATTGGTACCAACAATCTAACTTAACAGGCCCTTCAACATGATACTATCAAAATAATCAATATATCGATTTATCGACCCGCTGTGAAACTCGTGGTTTGAGAGGGTTACGAGATGAGACTGTTTGAATCCCCTTCCTACTTTGCCATAAAGTACCACTAACATTGTCAACAAAACGTACCGAGGATATTTTGTTCAAATTGAGTTTAAAGTTTTTTATTGACATTTTTAGGTAAAAACCCCAACTTCATGGTTGTCATCCTGACAAAACGGCTGATCGCAACTAAGTGAAACTTTGGCAGGATATAACACACATTAAATGATATTTCTTATTTCTTACGTTTTGAGATCAAACCATCAATTGATGACGTCACATACCAAGCATTTCACTAGCAAACAAGTCAAGTTCTTTTGAATAGTTTATGTTATCCTTCAAACTACTGGAAACCGTAGATCATACTCATACGTGAAGACTATATGAACTCTATACAACAACGAGTAATATTCAGGACGTCAGAAATGATTTTGTTCAAACTTTCTGAAACTTTCAGAACAAGTAGGAAAGAGTCCAAACATGTTACGATTACATTGTTTCACGAAGTGAGGATCACGTCAGATAAGATTCTGAAGGCCAGAAGACGTTGAAACGTTCAAAAGAGAAGTAAGAAACGTGGTAACAACTTTAGATGAAGTTGCAAAACATATCTAACATGCACGCTAGACGGGCACGCGGCGAGAGCCGCGTGACCGGCTAGTCACCACACCTATAGCACACATTAAATGTATGCCAAAAAGTTCTTACGATTAGTCCGTAATTTCAACCATGCATACTAGACAGTAATCTAATGCGATCGCCCCCGTACGATTTTTGAGTTAGGGCCTTACAATTTTTTTAGACCTTATTTTATGAAATTCATGTAAATTTCTTTCTGTTACTGTGAGCCAACGGCTGGATGGAATGCTACCTAACTGGTAACAACCATTCAACTCTCGAGGCCCTTCATTATGGTTACCTTAAAAAATCAATATATCGATTTATCGATCCGTTACAAAAATGTCAAAAAGGGAAAACCGAACGGTGACCATCACCGATTTGTCCCAAACTTCATCCACGTAAGTGGGTACGTGTCCTGACCAACCACCTGTAGTGCGAGTTGACCAAATTGATTTATCGATTTTTAATGGTCAATTTTATGAAATTCATGAAAAATTCTTTCTGTCATTGTAAGCCAACGGCTCGATGGAATGCTACCTAATTGGTACCAACAATCTAACTTAGCAGGCCCTTCAACATGATACTATCAAAATAATCAATATATCGATTTATCGACCCGCTACAGAAATGTCAAAAAGGAGAAACCGAACGGTGACCATCACCGATTTGTCTCGAACTACGTCCATGTATGTGACTACATGTCTCAAACAATAAACCTGAGTAAAAATTGTTGAAATTGATTTATTGATTTTTAACGTCCAAATTTATGAAATTTCCTGACAATTCAATTTATGTCCTGAGGTAACTAATGAACCGATTGTTCTGTAATTTGACCACCGCGTTTGACATACAAAATGAATAGGACTTTCAATTGACAAAAATCGATAATATCGATTTATTGATTAGTTATCGACATTTGTATAACTGAAAAATCTGAACATTTTCGTAATTTCAAAACGTTAAAGTAACTGTAGAAATGTTACGACCATAACAATTCTAAACATAACAAATACGCGGGGGTCTGGGGGGCACCCCCAGCTAGCGGGGCCCGCGGCGTCAGCCGCGGGACCCACTAGTCACCACACCTATAACACACATGATAAGATGATAGAAAAGTTGTTACGATTAGTCCGTAATTTCAACCATGCATAACAGACAATGATCTAAGAGAAATGACCCGTACGTTTTTTGCGTTAGGGCCTTATAATTTTTTTAGACCTTATTTTATGAAATTTTCGAAAATTTCTTTCTGTTACTGTGAGCCAACGGCTGGATGGATTGCTACCTAATTGGTATCAAGCATCTAACTCTTGAGACCCTACAATGTGATGACGTTAAAAAATCAATATATCGATTTATCGATCCGTTACAAAAATGTCAAAAAGGGGTTGCCTGACAAAAAGTTGTTTCGATTTGTCTGTAACTTTAACCATGCATACCAGACAGTAATTCTGTACGATCGGCCCGTGTACTTTTTTGAGTTAGGGCCTTACAATTTTTTTAGAACCTAATTTATGAAATTCATGAAAAATTCTTTCTGTTACTGTGAGCCAACGGTTTGATGGAATGCTACCTTACTGGTAACAATTATCTAACTTTGATGTCCCTTCAACATGGTAATAACAAAAAATCAATATATCGATTTATCGACCCGTTACAGAAATGCCAAAAAATGAAAACCGAACGGTGACCATCACCGATTTGTTCCAAATTACGTCCACGTATATGACTACATGTCTCGAACAATAAACCTGAGTAAAAATTGTTGAAATTGATTTATTGATTTTTAACGTCCAAGTTTATGAAATTTCCTGAAAATTCAATTTATGTCCTGCGGTAACTAATGAACCGATTGTTTTGTAATTTGACCACCGCGTTTGACATACAAAATAAATAGGACTTTCAATTGACAAAAATCGATAATATCGATTTATTGATTAGTTATGGACATTTGTAAAACTGAAAAATCTGAACATTTTCGTAATTTCAAAACGTTAAAGTAACTGTAGAAATGTTACGACCATAACAATTCTAAACATAACAAAGACGCGGGGGTCTGGGGGGCACCCCCAGCTAGCGGGGCCCGCGGCGTCAGCCGCGGGACCCACTAGTCACCTAACCTATAATAAAGTATAACTGTGACCCCTTAAACTTTCGATATCCGTCATCAAACTTTTACCACGTATACAACTAAGCAATTGATTAGATTTGCCTCGCTAAAAGTTTATGCTTTTGCTCCGTTGATTTTATATGATCATTTTTATGACACCTACTCAGATTTCACGTAGCTGTAACTTGTCAGCCACGTGTCCGGCAGCTACGTCCTTACCAGTATCAATACAACTCGGATGGGAAACAAAGATGATGATAACAAAAAATCGATAACTTGATCTACCGCAAAGTTGACTTTAGCAAAAAAGTGCCCGACTAGGGGGTTCAGAGCAATTTTTTGACTCCGATTTCTTTGAAATTTGTTCTATAGATATAACAGCAAAATCTAAGAATGTGTTTTGAAGGAATTTTCCTGATATTGATTTATTGATTTTTTATGAGTGTTTTTAGGTGACCCCCAGAAATTTTCATCGTTCACTATTCAATAGTGACTGGACCAATTGTCGTGAAACTTGACTGGTGAACATAACACAAGAAATAAATATGACCTTCAATTGACAAAAATCGATAATATCGATTTATTGATTAGTTATAAAAAGTCATAAAAAGGCTAAAATTGCTACGAAAATTTTCAAATTTACGCAACAGCTGTCATATTCTAACAGATTGTAGTATTATAAAAATAAAAACTTTTGTCGTGGCGCTTTTTTGAGATTTCGTGTTTTCTCCAGTTTTATGACCATTTCAGTGACAAAGATCAAAAGATCAACTTAGAAATACACGTTAACGGCTGAACGGATTCCAACAATTCATACACATGTATTATGTGTTCAACAAGTAAAATAGAATGAAATCAAAACAAATCGATTTTATTGATTTTTTCGAAAGTTATGAGACTTTGAAAATTGACCCGGAAATTTTCAAAAAAGTTCGATACGTCTGAAACTTCGTTATGTTTAACGGTATACTTGACCGAAACGATATGCGAAAAATTGGAGATGTTCATCGTGTAGTTTTTGAGAAATTCATAATTGAAGATGCCAACCCGTACTATGTACGGCGCAACGAGAAAATTTCAAAACTGCTCAAATGATGAAATTACGTACTTTAAACTCCATTAAACATGACAAAACCGTGGGGGGCTTGGGGGGGCACCCCCCAACTAGCGGGGCCCGCGGCGTCAGCCGCGGGACCGGCTAGTCACCACACCTATACCACACATTAATTGTCTGCCAAAAAGTTCTTACGATTAGTCCGTAATTTCAACCATGCATACTAGACAGTAATCTAATGCGATCGCCCCCGTACGATTTTTGAGTTAGGGCCTTACAATTTTTTTAGAACTTATTTTATGAAATTCATGTAAATTTCTTTCTGTTACTGTGAGCTAACGGCTGGATGAATTGCTACCTAACTGGTAACAACCATTTAACTCTCGAGGCCCTTCATTATGGTTACCTTAAAAAATCAATATATCGATTTATCGATCCGTTACAAAAATGTCAAAAAGGGAAAACCGAACGGTGACCATCACCGATTTGTCCCAAACTTCATCCACGTAAGTGGGTACGTGTCCTGACCAACCACCTGTAGTGCGAGTTGACCGAATTGATTTATCGATTTTTAATGGTCAATTTTATGAAATTCATGAAAAATTCTTTCTGTCATTGTAAGCCAACGGCTCGATGGAATGCTACCTAATTGGTACCAACAATCTAACTTAACAGGCCCTTCAACATGATACTATCAAAATAATCAATATATCGATTTATCGACCCGCTGTGAAACTCGTGGTTTGAGAGGGTTACGAGATGAGACTGTTTGAATCCCCTTCCTACTTTGCCATAAAGTACCACTAACATTGTCAACAAAACGTACCGAGGATATTTTGTTCAAATTGAGTTTAAAGTTTTTTATTGACATTTTTAGGTAAAAACCCCAACTTCATGGTTGTCATCCTGACAAAACGGCTGATCGCAACTAAGTGAAACTTTGGCAGGATATAACACACATTAAATGAATAAGACTTTCAATTGACAAAAATCGATAATATCGATTTATTGATTAGTTATGAGTGAATGAAAAGTTTAAAAAACCCAGTAAAATTAAGAAAACTACAGGAACGATTTTTATCTTATTCTCATGTAAACTGTAAGATAGACTAATAAACCATATGAGCCTATAAAAAGATTATGGTCCGTTGACCGTTTTCCGAAAAATTAATTTTTAAATTTTTCGAACATTCTCAAAATGGTTCAGTTGCTACGAATTTCATAGTGCAACGAGACATTAACAATTGATAACAGAATATGAAAACAGTTTGGAAAAATATTCAGTCGTTTATGAGTTATACACTGTTGAATTTTACCATCAAAAGTGATGACGTCACAGGTCACATGACAAGTCACATGACGAAAACTGTCAACATGATCTTTGATGCCTTGACTTTTTTTTACGATTTCAAACATTGCCAAGACGCGGGGGTCTGGGGGGCACCCCCAGCTAGCGGGGCCCGCGGCGTCAGCCGCGGGACCCACACATGATAATGTCACGCAAAAGTTATTACGATTTGGCTGTAATTTCAACCATGTATACTAGACAACGATCTAACGTATATGACCCGTACGATAGTTGAGTTAGGGCCTTATAATTTTTTTAGACCTTATTTTATGAAATTCTTGAACATTTCTTTCTGTTACTGTGAGCCAACGGCTTGATGGAATGCTACCTAACTGATAACAACCTTCTAACTCTTGAGGCCCTTCATTATGATAACCTTAAAAAATCAATATATCGATTTATCGACCCGCTACAAAAATGCCAAAAAACGAAAACCGAACGGTGACCATCACCGATTTGTCCCAAATTACGTCCACGTAAGTGGGTACGTGTTCTGACCAACCATCTTGAATGCGAGTTGACCAAATTGATTTATCGATTTTTTATGATCAATTTTATGAAATCGCCGAAAATTCAATAGGGTACTGTGCGCTAACGGCTGAATGGATTGTCACCTCATTGGTAACAATGATGTAACTTTGTTGTCTTGTCAACATGACGTTAAGAAAAAGTCGATATATTGATCTACGGCGAAGTTGACTTTAGCAAAAATTCGGAGACAGGGGGTTCAGCAGGGGTATTTTTGTCTCGGATTGCTCTGAAATTGCTACCATGTGTACCTCTTCTATTTCAAAGAGAAACTATTTTTTTGTTTCTTGATCTTTTGATCTATTGGTTTTTTATGAGGGTTCAAACAAACCCGTCATGATTTTTCACGATTTTCCGGTGACCGCCATTCAAGTACGATTGAATCAATTCTTATGAAACTACAGTAGTAAATACACTATGAGAATTGAACGTGACTTTCAATTATTAAAAATCGATAATATCGATTTATTGATTAGTTATGGACGAAATTTGTTTCTCGAAAACGGCTCCACAGATTTTTTTCTTATTTTCAGAATGTGTTAAGTTTGTCATGAGAGTGAATCACTTCGAAGCAAATTAGGAGAAAATGCTTCAATCCCAAGAAATATCGATTTTTTGCAAACGTCATATTTTTAAAATGGTTCAACAAGTACAATTATTTCAGAGTGAAGAGTCATTGATGAGTAGTGTTCAATTGTAGGAAAATATTGGAGAAACGTTCAGTCGTTCATGAGATATGCAGTGTTGAATTTTGTTTCCAAAAACGATGACGTCACAAGTCACATGACAAGTCACATGATGAGTCACATGATGAGTCACATGACGAAAACTGTCAACATGATCTTTGATGCCTTAACTTTTTTTACAATTTCAAACATGACAAAGACACGGGGGTCTGGGGGGTCACCACTATTATAATAAAGTAACTTTGTAGCTAAAAAAGCTCCAGCAATCTACCATCAAACTTCAATCACGTACATATCAGAACATACTATTACATTTGCCTCGCTAAAAATCTCTGCTTTTGCTTTATTGATTTTATATGATCAAAAACATGACATTTTCTAAAAATTCCCACGGTCATAACTAGCGAGCCGTCTGTCCGAAGCTCAAGCTTTCATGACTACCGCACGTGAACCTCGACTGCCTTCATTTTGAAATAAACTAGAAATCGATTTATTGATTTATCGATCGGCTAGACATGTTTGAAAACTTCTGAAAATCGTGTCCTTTTTTGTAAGCTACAGCTCTAACTTTGTAACGATAGATAGGTCACGACTATATAAGATGATCTATTAAGAAAAAAATCAATAATATCGATTTATCGATTTTATACATAATAAAACATAAAAATGAAAAAGTGCGAATTTCAGCCTCGCCGTTGAGTATGTTATACTACATGACTTTTAAACGTTATTGAGAGATGTCATTTTTCTGTTTTTGCGTTTCAAGGTTTTTATGACCATTTGTAATTTTGTCTGTGATGACGTTTTCAAAATTGTTCCAACAATGAAAAAAACTACATTTATACTTACTAAACATGACCAAACCGTGGGGGGCTTGGGGGGGCACCCCCCAACTAGCGGGGCCCGCGGCGTCAGCCGCGGGACCGGCTAGTCACCACACCTATAACACACATGATAGGGGGGCACTAAAGTTCTTACGATCAGTCTGTAATTTTAACCATGTATAACAGACAATGATCTAAGACAAATGACCCGCCCGTTTTTTGAGTTAAGGCCTTATAATTTTTTTAGACCTTATTTTATGAAATTCTTGAAAATTTCTTTCTGTTACTGTGAGCCAACGGCTCGATGGAATGCTACCTAACTGATAACAACCTTCTAACTCTTGAAGCCCTTTATTATGATAACCTTAAAAAATCAATATATCGATTTATCGATCCGCTATGGAATCGTCATTTTGGCCACGTTGGCATTCAAGTTCTTACGATCGGTCCCTAATTTCAACCATTACATACTGGACAGTAATCTAATGCGATCGGCTCGAGCCCTTTTTTGAGTTAGGGCCTTATAATTTTTTTAGACCTTATTTTATCAAATTCTCAAAAATCTATTTTTTGTTACTGTGCGTCAACGGCTCGATGGATTTTCACCCAATTGATACCAACTTATTGACTTGGAAAGTAGGTCATGACAGTGACCTTAAAAAATCAATAAATCGATTTATTGATTAGAAAATCGACAAAATTCAGTTCTCAAAATCGGCACGGTAACTATTTTTCTTACTCTCAGCATGTGTTTCGTTGTTCATAAGACTCAATTATATCAAATAAAATTGGGGGGCAACCGGCCTTCCCTTCGAGAAATATAGATTTTTTGAGTTTTCTCAATTTTCAAAACTGTTGAACGAGTACAGTTATTAAACTGTGAAACGTAATTGAAAAGTCAGGCTCAACTGTGAAGAAAATTCGAGAAAATGTTCAGCCGTTCGCGAGATATACATTGTTGAATTTTGTCTCCAAAATCGATGACGTCACAAGTCACATGACAAGTCACATGATGAGTCCCATGACGAGAACTGTCAACATGATCTTTAATGCCTTAACTTTTTTTTACGATTTCAAACATGACTAAGACGCGGGGGTCTGGGGGGCACCCCCAGCTAGCGGGGCCCGCGGCGTCAGCCGCGGGACCCACTAGTCACCACTCCTATAACACACATCATATGGATATGTAACGTATGTACCTTTAGCATGACCAGATATCATTCTATAGTCCATAAGACTCATATACATGAGCAATTCATGTATAACTTTTTATAGCTCAAGATGTCCACTATCTGATTTTTAAACACCTAAAATGTCAATTTCAGCGTTTTTTCAACATAGTATTTCTCCAACTTATCATTGAAAGATCTTCTACAATCGTGGTGAGATCCAAGTACTCTCGAGTGGCTCTCTATAATAGCTCAGTCTGGAACTGTATCTCATCGATGAATAGAATTATCCGACATTCAAAAAAAAGTGAGCCATGTATGGAATCGAGGGAAAACAACACTCCGATTTTGATCATTTTGTAATGAACGTATGACTCTATACTCAGTGAGTCTTTTGACCCAATATTGAATTCGATTTCGCCTTACCCGATTTTTAATGACTTATTTTGTGAAAAAACCCTATTTTTCTGGTGTCTGTCCTGACTTAATGGCTGAATGAATTTGGATCAAACTTCGAGAGGACATTAGACTCAAAAAATAAAAGTGACTTTCAATTGAAAAAAAAATCAATATATCGATTTATTGACTCGCTATGAGATCGTCGTTTTAGGGGTTGGTGACGCTTTTTTGACTCCGAATCGTCTGAAAATTGTATCATAAGTACAAACAAGTGTTCTAACAAATTACCCCCAGTGCCAGTTGACCAAATTAATTTATCGACTTTTTGTGACTTGTAATATGACCCCTACTCCGATTTCACCTATCTGTAACTGGCCAATGATTCAGTCGAAATCTGTGTACTTCCTAACATCAATACAACTTGGATGGGAAACAAAGTTGATGATTATAGAAAATCGATATATTGATCTACGGCGAAGTTGACTTTAGCGAAAATCTGGAGACAGGGGTATCATCAGGGGTATTTTCGTCTCCGATTACTCTGAAATTGTTACCACGTGTACCTCCCTCAATTCTAAGAAAATCCTTTTTTTTGTTTCTCGATCTTTTGATCTATTGACTTTTTATGAAGGTTTAAACAAAAACGTCATAATTTTTCGATGAACGCCATTCAAGAACGACTGTATCAATTCTTATGGAACTACAGTAGTGCATACACCATAAGAAACTAACAAACTTTCAATTGTGAAAAAATCAATAATATTGATTTATTGATTAGTTATGGACGAATTTCGTTTCTCGAAATCGGCTCCACAACTTTTTTTCTCATTCTCAGAATCTGTTTCGTTAGTCATGAGAGTAAACTACCCCAAAAAAGATTGGTAGAAAATGCTTTCTTTCTGAGAAATATCGATTTTTCAAATTTGCAAAACGTTGAAAAAGAGGTGAACAAGTACAGTTATTTGAATGTAATGACCGTTTGTTTAACATGTCACTAAATTGTATCCATCAAGCCCTGCTCAGATGTGAAAGAAATTCAGAAAAATATTCTGTGGTTCGCGAGTAATACGTTATTAAATATCACTCAAAAACCGATGACGTCACACTCATATCTTGAAAACGTGTCAATAATATTGGTTCATTTTATTTTTCCTGGATTAAGGAGAACCTATCCTTCACAATGGCACTTTGAAAAATATCGTATATTTTTTTTCGAAATCTTGATGACGTCATCAATTTTGAATGACTTACAATAACTCGGGTACGAAATGAGGAATTCGCACCAAACTTGGCCACAGTCTTATTATTGTCAAAATAAAGGTTTGTGGAAAACGAGAAATGGAGCGCACCACTGGAAAGTGCTTATTTAGCAAAACAGAGTCACCACTCCTATAACACACATCATATGGATATGTAACGTATGTACCTTTAGCATGACCAGATATCATTCTATAGTCCATAAGACTCATATACATGAGCAATTCATGTATAACTTTTTATAGCTCAAGATGTCCACTATCTGATTTTTAAACACCTAAAATGTCAATTTCAGCGTTTTTTCAACATAGTATTTCTCCAACTTATCATTGAAAGATCTTCTACAATCGTGGTGAGATCCAAGTACTCTCGAGTGGCTCTCTATAATAGCTCAGTCTGGAACTGTATCTCATCGATGAATAGAATTATCCGACATTCAAAAAAAAGTGAGCCATGTATGGAATCGAGGGAAAACAACACTCCGATTTTGATCATTTTGTAATGAACGTATGACTCTATACTCAGTGAGTCTTTTGACCCAATATTGAATTCGATTTCGCCTTACCCGATTTTTAATGACTTATTTTGTGAAAAAACCCTATTTTTCTGGTGTCTGTCCTGACTTAATGGCTGAATGAATTTGGATCAAACTTCGAGAGGACATTAGACTCAAAAAATAAAAGTGACTTTCAATTGAAAAAAAATCAATATATCGATTTATTGACTCGCTATGAGATCGTCGTTTTAGGGGTTGGTGACGCTTTTTTGACTCCGAATCGTCTGAAAATTGTATCATAAGTACAAACAAGTGTTCTAACAAATTACCCCCAGTGCCAGTTGACCAAATTAATTTATCGACTTTTTGTGACTTGTAATATGACCCCTACTCCGATTTCACCTATCTGTAACTGGCCAATGATTCAGTCGAAATCTGTGTACTTCCTAACATCAATACAACTTGGATGGGAAACAAAGTTGATGATTATAGAAAATCGATATATTGATCTACGGCGAAGTTGACTTTAGCGAAAATCTGGAGACAGGGGTATCATCAGGGGTATTTTCGTCTCCGATTACTCTGAAATTGTTACCACGTGTACCTCCCTCAATTCTAAGAAAATCCTTTTTTTTGTTTCTCGATCTTTTGATCTATTGACTTTTTATGAAGGTTTAAACAAAAACGTCATAATTTTTCGATGAACGCCATTCAAGAACGACTGTATCAATTCTTATGGAACTACAGTAGTGCATACACCATAAGAAACTAACAAACTTTCAATTGTGAAAAAATCAATAATATTGATTTATTGATTAGTTATGGACGAATTTCGTTTCTCGAAATCGGCTCCACAACTTTTTTTCTCATTCTCAGAATCTGTTTCGTTAGTCATGAGAGTAAACTACCCCAAAAAAGATTGGTAGAAAATGCTTTCTTTCTGAGAAATATCGATTTTTCAAATTTGCAAAACGTTGAAAAAGAGGTGAACAAGTACAGTTATTTGAATGTAATGACCGTTTGTTTAACATGTCACTAAATTGTATCCATCAAGCCCTGCTCAGATGTGAAAGAAATTCAGAAAAATATTCTGTGGTTCGCGAGTAATACGTTATTAAATATCACTCAAAAACCGATGACGTCACACTCATATCTTGAAAACGTGTCAATAATATTGGTTCATTTTATTTTTCCTGGATTAAGGAGAACCTATCCTTCACAATGGCACTTTGAAAAATATCGTATATTTTTTTTCGAAATCTTGATGACGTCATCAATTTTGAATGACTTACAATAACTCGGGTACGAAATGAGGAATTCGCACCAAACTTGGCCACAGTCTTATTATTGTCAAAATAAAGGTTTGTGGAAAACGAGAAATGGAGCGCACCACTGGAAAGTGCTTATTTAGCAAAACAGAGTCACCACTCCTATAACACACATCATATGGATATGTAACGTATGTACCTTTAGCATGACCAGATATCATTCTATAGTCCATAAGACTCATATACATGAGCAATTCATGTATAACTTTTTATAGCTCAAGATGTCCACTATCTGATTTTTAAACACCTAAAATGTCAATTTCAGCGTTTTTTCAACATAGTATTTCTCCAACTTATCATTGAAAGATCTTCTACAATCGTGGTGAGATCCAAGTACTCTCGAGTGGCTCTCTATAATAGCTCAGTCTGGAACTGTATCTCATCGATGAATAGAATTATCCGACATTCAAAAAAAAGTGAGCCATGTATGGAATCGAGGGAAAACAACACTCCGATTTTGATCATTTTGTAATGAACGTATGACTCTATACTCAGTGAGTCTTTTGACCCAATATTGAATTCGATTTCGCCTTACCCGATTTTTAATGACTTATTTTGTGAAAAAACCCTATTTTTCTGGTGTCTGTCCTGACTTAATGGCTGAATGAATTTGGATCAAACTTCGAGAGGACATTAGACTCAAAAAATAAAAGTGACTTTCAATTGAAAAAAAATCAATATATCGATTTATTGACTCGCTATGAGATCGTCGTTTTAGGGGTTGGTGACGCTTTTTTGACTCCGAATCGTCTGAAAATTGTATCATAAGTACAAACAAGTGTTCTAACAAATTACCCCCAGTGCCAGTTGACCAAATTAATTTATCGACTTTTTGTGACTTGTAATATGACCCCTACTCCGATTTCACCTATCTGTAACTGGCCAATGATTCAGTCGAAATCTGTGTACTTCCTAACATCAATACAACTTGGATGGGAAACAAAGTTGATGATTATAGAAAATCGATATATTGATCTACGGCGAAGTTGACTTTAGCGAAAATCTGGAGACAGGGGTATCATCAGGGGTATTTTCGTCTCCGATTACTCTGAAATTGTTACCACGTGTACCTCCCTCAATTCTAAGAAAATCCTTTTTTTTGTTTCTCGATCTTTTGATCTATTGACTTTTTATGAAGGTTTAAACAAAAACGTCATAATTTTTCGATGAACGCCATTCAAGAACGACTGTATC